>CM053763.1:15262330-15296616 GCA_028658305.1 Pachyuromys duprasi
AGGGACTGTCTCTGACATTAATTCAGTGGCTGGCTCTTTGATCACCTCTCCCTGAGGGGTGAACAGCCTTACCAGTCCATAGAAAACAATGCAGCCTGTCCTGATGAGACCTCATGGGCTAGGGTCAGATGGAAGGGGAGGAAAACTTCCCCTATCAGTGGACTTGGAGAGTTGACTGACAGGAGATGAGGGAGGGAGGATAGGATTGGAAAGGAATGAGGGACCGGGATACTGCTGGGATACAATGTGAAAAAACTGTTATTAATGTAATAAATAAATAAATAAATAAATAAATAAATAAATAAATAAATATTTATTTTAAAAAGAGAAGCTGCCCCTGGTCTTACTACAACTTGATATACCAGAGTTGGTTGAGACCCTTATTCTGAAGAGAATAGGACGAAGATTGTGTGAGGGAGTAGGGAAGTACGGCAAAGGACTGGGAGGAGAGGAATGATGGTAAACTGAGGTCAGGATGTAAAGTAAATAAATTAAGTAATTAATTAGAACGAAACTATTTTAGTACCAATATCTCTGACTTTGAAATAGATAACTTTCATTACCACTTCAAGATCATTTATAAAAGTCAGATCAGTTGAGAAGAACTTAAAACACAGACTCTGATACCATCAGACTAAATGATTCTTAATACAAAGGCTTTCTATTTTTTTGCAAATGATCTTTTGTCCCCTGTACCAGGGCATATATTTAGAATGTTTAGTTAAGTTGGGATGTGGTTGTTCACACATTTAATCTCAGAATTGAGGAGGCAGAGGTAGGTGGTTCCCTGTGAGTTTGAGGCCAGCCTTGTATATAATGCAAATTCTGAGACAGCTAAAGCTACACAAAGATACTCTGTCTTGAAAAATGTTTACGTAAAATTTTTGTTTATAGCTTATACAAAGGGTATCAGCAAAAACTGAGTGTGATCTTGAGGCGTTATTGACACCAAAAGATCTGTCTAAATTTTATTCAACTTCCAGTTTGATATAAAACTGATATCCTTCACCAAGAATAAACAGATGAACTTAGTGATATGTATCATTAACTATAAAATATATTTTTAATAAAAATATCAATATCTTCAGATGGTCTAGTCACTAGTGCCCTTCTGGTTTCTCTCTGTGTGTCTCTCTGTCTCTGTCTCACTCTCTGTTTGTTTGCCTGCATGCATGTAAAATATTCTTTGTAGACAACCTGTCTTACCCTATGCAGTGCTGCTATATTAAAGCATTTTTCTAGTGATTAGTCTTTGCCTCTTTCTGGTAGAATTATATAGGTATGTCATAACTTTATGGTACATTGAATAGCTTAATACATTAACAATTTATAAAACTTCTGAAAAAGTACAACTTCAAACTCTATAGGAGTAGACATGCTCCATTTGTTTGAGAATTTATTGTGATCCTCTTGCTGCATTCTGCCAATTTGTGAGATCTCAGATGTGGGTTACCACAATGGAATGATCGTTTTATTACTTTTAATTTGGATAATTATTTTTAATTATCTCAAGAGTTAAGAAAGCACATAATTGATAAAAGATGAATTGAATACCACAGTTGAATAATCTGTATCAATAATATAATTACATATGGTTTTGAGAAGTAAAATATCTGTGACATCATTCATTGAAAATCAAGAAAGGTTGTGACACACTTATAATTGAATTGTACATGTCTAAGTAGGGATTTTCTTTCTTTCTTTTTTTTAAATCAACACAACTGTTTTGCATCCACCTAAGGAACTTCCTTCATGCAAACTTAATTTTTAGTTCCATAAAATTTCACATTCCATAAGACTGAGGTAAGTTCTCATTAATCTTGAGTTATTTACATTGATCTTAACATCCAGCTAATCAAAGTTTCTTGGGTTCAACAGTTGCTTGTTTTTTTCATGGAATAGGCCTCTTCTGTTGAGGTGAGGAGAGACAGTGCCCCTAATGCATAGAGAAGAGAAGGGATATGAAATTTATAACTTCAGAAAAATATGAGTTCAAGAATTTTATACGTAGAAACTGTATCCTTCCATGTCTCTAAATATTATGATTGGACATAGACTAACAGAAATCATCACACAATAAAAATAAATAAAGTGGGCTTCTGCTTCAATATTATTAACATACCTATTTATAAAAGTGGAAAGTAGGAAATGAACAAGCACATAAAAAATATCAGGTGAAGATTAAGTTGGTTATCAGTGTTACATGACTGACCAAAGAATGCTGGCAGACCCCCAGAAACTTGGGGTGAGGCAAGATGCTGGTCTGCCATCTTATGCTTCAGCAGACTCCACGGTGTCTGTCTTGATCTCAGATTTCCAGCCCCTGAGAATTATGAACAATAAAGTTCTGTTTCATGAACTGCTCAGCTTCTGCTTGCCACGGCACACCAGAGAATGAGTACATGATTACTCATAGTCCTTTAATCACATCATTTTGGAACTCAGTGACACTCCAACACAAAGAAAAGTTGTCGTTGCCAATTTTCTGTTACTGTAAAGGGTTTTTGTTCAGACCAAGCTAAGTCCTTGGTTTCTCCATTTGTAACAGTACTTTTATAGGTCTAAAAATGCATCTTTACTTCTTGATTTGTTCTTTCAAAAATGTATTCTAATCATTTCAGTTCAAGTGTTCTCAGGCAGTCAGATTCATACCTTCACAAATTTGCTGGCTGTCTACTCCTTCAGGCTTACAGCAATCCAAGGCCTAAACTCATGTGTTCTTTCTTGTATTTTTACCTCATATTTTCTCTACTTGAATTAGAAGTGAAATGACTGTAATTAATTCATGTAAAACAAACTTATCTAATAATATACCTATATACTATTTAATTAAGAAGAGATTTAATACTTTAAAATATTTGGGAGTCTTATACTAAACTATGGATTCAGTTTTTAAAAACTTCATGTATTAATAAGAAAATAGAAATTTAGCTTCATTTTCTATAATGGGGCCCAACTTTAATTTCTTCAAACATTTACCTTTAAAATCCACAATATTTTAGTTACATATATATGAGAATAGAATCATATGTTGAAATGAAACTAAGACCCTATCATCTAGCTTTAACAGGAGTCAACATTTTGACAGTTATTTCATGTATTTTCTAATATTCCAAACTTTAGAGTTAGCTGCAATTATTTTTTAATTTAATTAATCAATGTACTTTTATTTATTACAACTTATTCACTTTTTATCCCAGCTGTAGCCCCTATCCTCTCCCCCTGCCAATCCCACCTGCCCTCCCTCTTTTCTTCCCAGGACCCTTCCCAAGTCCACTGATAGGGAAGGTCCTCTTCCCATTCCATCTGATCCTAGCTTATCAGGTCTCATCAGGACTGGCTGCATTGTTTTCCTCTGTGGCCTGGTAAGGCTGTTCCCACCTCAGGGAGAGGTGATTAAAGAGCCAGCCACTGGTTTCATGTCAGACATAGCCCTTCTTCCCATTACTAGGGAACCCACTTGGAAACTGAACTGCCATGTGCTACATCTAAGCAGGGCTTCTAGGTTATCTAGGTTATATCCATGAATGGTCCTTGGTTGGAGAATCAGTCTCAGAGAAGACCCTTGGGCCAAGACTTTTTGGTTCTGTTGCTCTCCTTGTGGAGCTCCTGTCCCCTCCAGGTCTTTCATCTCCCCATTCTTTCATAAGATTCCCTATACTCTGCCCAAAGATTGGCTGTGAGGCTCAGCATCTGCTTTGGTACCATGCTGAGTAGAGTCTTTCAGAAGCTGTCTGTGGCAGGGTCCTGTCTTTTTTATTAGTAGTAATTTTTTATTTCTTATATTAGTTTCAGTTTCTTCACTTTGTATCCCAGCTGTAGCCCCCTTCCTCCTCCTGTCCCTTATCCCACCCTTCTGCCCTTATCTCCTCCCATGCCTCTCTCCAAGTCCACAGATAAGGGAGGTCCTCCTCCCCTTCCATCTTACCCTAGCTTATCCTTTCTCATCAGGAGTGGTTGCATTGTCCTCCTCTGTGGCCTGGCAAGGCTGCTCTCCCATCAGGGGGAGGCAGTCAAAGAGCCAGAGTTCATGTCAGAGACAGTCCTTGTTCCCTTTACTAGGGTATCCACTTGGATACTGAGCTGCTATGGGCTACATCTGAGCAGGAGTTCTAGGTTGTCTTCATGAATGATCCTTGGTTGGAGTATCAGTCTCAGAAAAGACCCTTGTGCCCACATATTTTGGTTCTCTTGCTCTCCTTTTGATGCTCCTTTCCTCTGCAGGTCTTACTAGGTCCACCTTCTTTCCTAAGATTCCCTGCACTCTGTGCAGAGTTTGTGTATGAGTCTCAGTCTTGTTCCCTGATTCCTCCCTCTTCCAATGTCTTTCCTGTTTGCCTTCCTGCGTGAGGATTGATCATCTTACCCAAGGTCCTTCTTGCTTAACTCTTCAGGTATACAAGTTTTGGCATGCTTATTCTAGATTTTATCTCTAATATCCACTTATAACTGTGTCTATACCATGTGTGTCTTTCTACTGGGATATCAAACTCAGGATGATCATTTTCAGTTCCTTCCGTAGTTGCATTTATTTTTTTAACTTTTAGTTTTTAATTGACATAGAATCGTTGTGGATGTTTTCATTTATGATAGGTAAACATAGTTTTGTTAAAATTCCAAGTTGAGGGTTTTAGTTTGTTCCCACCTGTTAAGTGTCTCCTGTGAAGTTTAGTTTTTGCCAGGTGAAATTAGCTGAATTTTGAGGACTTTGAGAGGCATAACTGTGACCGTCCAAGAAAAAACCCTTGGAGGAGGACTGTTTGCAGCTGGTTAATCTTTCTGATGCATTTGCTGTTTGTTGATTTGCTGGTTACCTGGACTTCAGGATTTCTGGAAGATTGATATTGGTATTCCCCCCCCAAAGAATCTTACAATCCTATCCAGTGGGAAGTAGCAGAGTGAACTCTGACACCTGTCCACAATAACCTTTTTTTCCCCTCCTACCCGGTGTTGAGGGGTTGGAAGGGGAGTAAAAATGTTTAATAACTCAAAACAAACAAACAAACAAACAAACAAGGTCTACATAGAATTCATCCATGTGTGTTATAATTTGAACATTAAATGTCTTCCAAAGCCTCTTGTATTTGAATGTTTAATCCCCAGAACGAGAGTACTTTTGGGAAGGTTGCAGAGCATCAAGAAGGCCCGGCCTTGCTGCAAGAATTGGACCACAGGGGCAGGACTTTTCCACCTCAATCAATTTCCTGTTCAGTTTCTTGTGAACGCTACCTCCTTATCCTGCCAGGAGTCTTCCCAACATGACAAAATCTATCTCTCAAGCTGTGAATGAAAAATAAATACTTTCTTTCAGTCACTACTTCTGTCTGACTCTTACAATACTTCCAATCCTTCTCTGATGACCCTGAGTTTTGGAAGGGGATGTGATGCAATTTCTTATTATTTTTTATTTATTTTTTATTTTTTTATTTTTTGGTAAGAGCACTACAGCCTCTGATTCCTTCCCTACACCGTAACCAGTTGTGGATCTCTGTATTATTCTCCCCTTACTGCATATGTATGATTCTGTGCTGAGGGTTGAAAGATGAGCTAATTTATACAGGTTATTCATTAGAAATTAGTTTAATACTATGTCCCTTTAGCAGAGTAATAGTAGTAGGTTCTCTCCTTGAAGGGAGGGTCAAGAAAATTTAGACAGATCTGAAAACAGGAATGGCCCTTTTAAAAGGAAAATTGTCCCCAGCCTCTGCCATTCCTGGGACCCACCCCGATATGCGGTTCCTGAGACCATCACAGAACAGGGAGCAGAAGATCCCTGGCATGCTCCATGTTCTTGGATCCACCCTGATCAGCTGTCCCCAAGATCAACAAGGATTAGGGAGCAGAAGGTAAGAAACACAACCCACCCCCTTCTACTGGCCTGTGCAGCCAGCCAGCAACATTGGCCAAATCTGAGCAGGGCCCTCTGTGCTCCACTTCCTCTGCACGCCCCAATTCCTCGGCCTGCTCTTTTTCTGGGACCCAACCAGATCTGCAGTCTGGATCAGGGAGCAGCAGGGAAACCAGAGGACTGCAGTCACCTGGGACCATGAGCTCTACCGACAATCCCAGAGACCAGCTACCTCTAACTGGTCATCTAAATGGCTAGAAGTCAGAGCAAGAACACCAGCAACAAAACTCTGCGCCATATGACATCACCAAAACCCAGCTATCCTGCCACAACAATTCCTGAGGATACTATCACACCAGAAGCACAAGTAAACAAACTTATATCTGAGGTTATGAAATGACAGCGTCCTCAAAAGAAGAAAATAATTACCTTAAAGAATTAATTGCAGGAAAATATAACCGAATAGGTGAAGGAATTGAATAAGTCCCTTAAATAAACACAAGAAAATACAATCAAACTGGTGAAAATAATTGGGTAAATCTCTTTTAAAAAATACCTGAAAATACAACCAAAAGAGAGAAGGAAGTGAATAAAATTGTCCAGACCCTAAAAATGAAAATAGAAGCAATAAAGAAAACATAATCCAAGGCAATCCTGGAGGTGGAAAACCTAGGGAAGTGAACAGGAACTACAAACACAAGTATCAATATACAGACTATAAGAGACAGAAGAGAGAGTCTCAGGTATAGAAGATACAATGAAGAAATCAATACATCAGTCAAATAAAATGTTAAATCTAAAACATTCTGACAGAAAACATCCAAGAGATATGGGACAATGTGAAAAGATCAAACCTAATAATAATAATAATAGAAGAGGATTCCAAACTTTAAGGCCCAGAAAATATTTTCAACAATATCATAGAAGAAAACTTCTCCAACCTAAAGAAAGAAATTCCTATAAACATACAAGAAACCTTCAAAACACTGAAGAGATTGGACCAGAAAGGAACATCCTTTTGTCACATAATAATCAAAATACTAAATGTAGAGAACAAAGAAAGATTACTAAAAGCTGTAAGGGAAAAGGCCATGTCACAAATAAAGACAAACTTAATAGAATTACACCTGACTTTTCAACAGAGACTACGAAAGCCAGAAGGACCTGGATAGATGTCACGCAGATAATAAAAGAACACAGATGTCAACCTAGACTACTACTCAGGAAAACTTTCAATCATCATCGATGGAGAAAACAAGATAGTCCATGACAAAACCAAGTATAAAGAGTACTTAGGCATGAATGCAGCCCTACAGAAGATACTTGATGGAAAAGCCCAAGAATTCTAGCTACAACCAGGAAAACACAGGAAACAAATAACCCCACAGCTACAAAAATGAAAGAAAGGAAGCATGCACACATACTCTACCACCATCAACATCAAAGTAAAAGGAATTAACAACCACTGGTCATTAATATCTCTCAATATCAATGGCCTCAGCTCCCCAATAAAAGGCACAGACTAACAGAATTGATGTGTAAACAGGACCCATCATTCTGTTGCATACAAAAAATGCACCTCAGTAATAATGATAGACATTACCTCAGAATAAAGGGCTGGAAAATGATTTTCCAAGCAAATGGACAAAAGAAACAAGCTGGAGTTGCTATTCTAATATCTAATAATATAGACTTTCTTTGTTTTTATTCATTCATTTATTCAATATGTGTGGATGGTACACATTGGGAGGTCAGAGAACAGCTTCCAAGAGTTCTTTGTTGTTTGTTTTCTTGTCACCATGTAGTTTTAGTGCTAGAGCTCAGGCTCTCAGGCTTGGCTGCAAGCATCTTTACTCACGAGCATCTTACCAGTCCCACTATTTTTACTAACTTTTAAAATGTCTCTTCTTTCAAGTCTTTACTGTCCTCTCTCACGGGACTATACTCCATCACTGCCTGACTTTACCTTCTCCTCACCTCTCCATCAATGCCCCAAAAGTGCACTTTGTATTTTCCTTAATCATTTGAGTCAGCTTTAAAAAGTGACTTTTTATTTAAAACATGCTGGATAGGATGTGAACAAGGAACTTGATTAACAAAACTTATCATCTGTAATGATCAAGTAAGCTTCATCCCGGGAATGCAGGCATGATTCTAAAAAACCCATCAATGTAATCCACCATATAAACAAACTGAAAGAACAACAACAACAAACCCATATTGTCATCTCATTAGGTACTGAAAAGACCTTTGAAACAATCCAATACCCCTTCATTTTTAAAGCCTTAGAGAGAGTTGGGATACAAGACGGGTACTTAAACACAATACAGCTAGCATCTAGTTAAATGGAGAGAAACTTAAAGGTTTCCTGCTAAAATCAGGGACATGACAAGGCTGCCCACTCTTACCATACCTCTGCAATATAGTACCTAGCTAGCGCAATAAGACAAGTAAAGTAGATCAAGGGGGTACAAACTGGAAGAGAAGAACTCAGTGTATTGCTATTCACAGATGATATGATTATATCCACAAGTGACCCCTAAGGTTCTACCAGAGAACTCCTACTACTGATAAACACCTTCAATAAAGTGTCTGGATACAAAATTCACTCAAAAAATTTAGTAGCCCTCCTTTATACAAGCAACAAAATAGCTGAGAAAGAAATTAGGGAAGCAACACCCATCACAATAATATAAAGCATGTTGACAAACTCTAATCAAGCAAGTGAAAGACCTGTATCGTAAGAACTTCAAGTCTTTGAAGAAAGAAATTGAAACAATTAGAAGATGGTAATATGTCCCATGCTTGTGGATCGGTAGGATTAACAGAAAAAAAAAATGGCGAACCTTCCAAAAGTAACCTACAGACTCAATGAAATTCCCATCAAAATACCAACAGAATTCTTTACAGACCTGGAAAGAGCAACCAGTAACTTCACACAGAAAAATAAAAGACCCAGGATAGCCAAAACAATTCTGTATAATAAAAAAGAAACTTCTGGCTGTATCAACATCCACTGATTTTATTAGTACAGAGCAATAGTAATAAAAACTGAATTGAATTGACCTACAAACAGAAAGGTTGATCAATGGAACCAAATTGAAGATCCAGAAATAAACCCACAGTCCTATGGGCCCTGGTTTCTCAACAAAGAAGTCAAAAGCATACAATGGAATAAAGAAAGCATCTTCAACAGATGGTGATGTTCTAAAAATGCAAATAGATTCTTCCTTATCACCTTGCACTAAACTCAAGTCCAAGTATATTGAAGACCTTGACATAAAAGCAATCTTTAAATCTATTAGAAGACGAATTGGGGAAAAGTCTGGAACTCATTGGCATAAGAGACAACTTTCTGAGCAGAGCATCAACAATAAAGGCTCTGAGATCAATAATTAATAAATGGGACCTCATGAAACTGAAAAAAATTCTGTAAGTCAAAGAACACTGTCAATAAAGAAAATGGCAGCCTACAGATTGGGAAAATATCTTCACTAGCCCTACATCAGACAGAAGGCTAACATATACAAAGAATTTAAGAAATTAAACATCAACAAAACAAATAATCCAATTAAAAATGGAGTGCAGAGCTAAATCAAGAATTCACAATAGATTAATCTCAAATGGCTGAGAAGCTCTTAAAAAATGCTCAATATCCTTAACCATCAGAGAAATGCAAATGAAAACAACTCTAAGAGTCTATCTTTTTTTGTTTGTTTGTTTTTTGTTTGTTTGTTTTTTTTAATTTATTTATTTTTATCTCAATCACAGGTTAGGTACTTTGAATCCCAGGCCTAGCCTCCTCCCCCATTCCCTCCTACCCTCCCACTCCCTAACTCATCTCCCTCTTCCCCGCCCCTCCAAGTCCACCAACAGGGGAGGACCTCCTTCCCTTCCATCCAACCCTAGCTTATCCTGTCTCCTCAGGGCTGGCTGCAATGTCCTCCCCTGGGATCTAGCCTGTCTGTTACTCCCCGGCTTGTATGGGGGAGGGTCAAAGAGTCAGCCATCAAGATCATGACTGAAACAGTCCCTGTTTCCCTGAATAGGGTCTAAGAGTCTATCTTACACCCATCAGAATGACTAAGATTAAAAATTCAAGTGACAACACATGCTGGGCGAGGATGGAAAAATGGGAATACTTCATTGTTGGTGGGAGTGCAAACTTATACAACCTCTCCAGAAACCATCCTGTCACTTTCTCAAAAAATTGGGAAACAGCACTAACTGTATTTTAACAATTTTTTAAAATGTGGACACATCATTGTGTAGGTATAGATTAGGGGCACTGGGCTTGGGAGACCTTAAGGTAGCAGTGAAATATCAAAGTACAAGGTATATAGGTATTTTCAATTTTTATAATGTAAGATGTTTACAGTGATAGATTTCAATATATTTTGGATGGCATATTGGAAACTTAATTTTATATGAAGGTTTTGGCTGTTTAAAAAGTGTTGAAGATAGAATGGGTCAGATGCAAGGAAAGATATCTCACATCATTGGACTGGGGGAGGGGCATAGGAAAAGAAGAAGGAGGGAGGGTGGGATTGGGAGGGGTTGGGAAGGGGCTACAGCTGGGATACAAAGTAAATATACTGTAATTAATAAAAATAAGATAAAAATTAATTGAAAAAAGGTGAAGAAGAGTGGATGAGATGACTCAGCAAGTAAAGGTGTATGCTGTTAAGAACCATGCCCTGTGTGTCTTCCCTAGGAAGCATATGGTTCAAAAAGCATGCTCTTCTCCATTTTAGTTATGCATGCTGATAAACATCTATCCAATGCTAAATAAATAAACCAATGAACAGGTTAAGAAATGCTGAAAACAATATGGCCTTATCTAAAACTTCTTTTGAAATATTCTGAATATGTCATTCACTAACTCATCTTTATTATTTATTAACCTTTGAGCCATCTCTCCAGGCTCACTAATTCATCTTTTAGACTGGCAGATTGTTCTCTACTGGAAGACAACTGCATACACTGCAGTGGTTAACTTGTTGAACATCTCCTATTCTGTGGTTGGAATAGTCTCATTGTTCATTCAGTTTAATTGCTTCATCATAACACCAAACAATTACCAAGACATTAAATAGAAGACCATCATGTTATCAAATCAAATGTGCTTATTTTTCAAATAATCTCCAAATAAGATTGTCATTGTTGTGCTGATGAGCTCGTTCCCTTATTCTTTTGGAGATTTACATGTCCCCTGTGGAAACTTCCATCTTTCATATTTTATGAGGCTAAAACTCAATAAAATTGTAATTCCTTTTTGGATGAGTCCCTCTATTGTATTAGACCATGCAATTTCTGGGCACGGTGCCTTAAAAAATCAGAGCTTTGTTTTTCTTTAAATATCTCAGAAAATCCAGTGTCTGTGTCAGTTTCGGTTCACTTTGTGGTAAGCCAAAATAGTATTTTCTTTCTGACATTTCTTCCGTGGTTGTCAAATTGCTTGCAGATCTTTCCTGCAGTACCACATGCACGTATGGTGAATATCTTTAAATGGTTACTGAACGTGCCATAAGCAGAGTTGTAATGATCCTATTCTAAAAGAATCATGCATAATTATACAATACCAAGATCTGGCTACATGACATAGGAAAGTTACTCAATGGCAGGAGTCTGTCAAGATAAAGTCAATGTCTTTATTAGTTTGTGTGTGTGTGTGTGTGTGTGTGTGTGTGTGTACAAAACCTGTGGTCACTGGGGCTTTTATTAGAAGCTGCTCAAATTTCTGAGAGAGCTGCAGTGTAATTTATTTATCCATCATTCTTGTATCTGTGTGTTTATCAATTTACTTACTCTTATTTACCCGCCTTTCGTTTTTGTATTAACAATCATCTGTCTCTTAATTTCTTATCATCTTTTACCAGTCCACTGTTATTATCAGCAGGCTATAATAAAAAAGAGTAATGAAACTATGAAAAAGCTGTGGGTTTTTCTAGTTTACTTAGGTAGAATCAATATGTTGACATGTCAAAGATGCATGAGATGTTTTAATATATTCACACTTTGTGAAATGATTACCATCAAGAATCCATCCATATTTCTTTCTTTCACCAAGTAATTACCCATTCTTATTCTTATTCTTCTTTGGTGGTAACACTTCAAATCTACTTTGTAAATTTCAATTAGCAAACTTTGTTCTTTGTCAAAGTCTTTAGTACTAGTTAATCTCATGACTAATGATTTGCCATCATCAGCCTCTTTTTCTTTCCCTACCAGCAACCCACTTTTCTACCCTTTGTTTCTGTGACTTCTATCTTTCTATATTCAAAATATAAGTAAGTTCATGAAATCTTGAAAATATGTCTTTGCACATATGAACGTATTTTGGTTATGTTATAGAAGCTCCAATTTCGTGTTTGCATCATTTACTTGTTTCATGATGTTCATTATTGATATTTATCAATTTCATACTAGAAGTAAAGAAGAACCATAAAACTACCTCTTTCCCTGAAGTCCTTTCTATAAAAAGAAGTACTGACAATGCAATATGACATTTTATTAAGTGTTTCCAATTTTATTTCCTTCAGATTGCTATGTTCTGTTTCTTTCATGTGAAGTTGACTCATGTGTTTTCCTTGAAACCATTTTACACAGTGCAATGCCGGTGATCTTACTCATTGGTATGATGATTGATGGTTTTAATTTAAGAATTCCAAGCTCAGTCATAAGCTTCTATCTAAAGTAAGCATCCAGAAAAAAATGAAAATTAAATGAATAATTTTAGCATTGCTTATTCAAGGGTTATAGTCTATCTGGTTATAACAGTAAGTAAAAAGTAATAAAAATTATCTAAATGTTTTATCCTTTGCCTTTTAAAAACATTAAGACTGGGAGACTAGTCTTCATAATTTCACTAAAGAACATAAACACGATTTCCTACAAGGTGTGTCTGTGTGTGTATCTCCACTTAAATATCCTTCAATATGCTCCTAAAATATTTCCCAAGATGTCTTAACAGTTAATATAATTTTATAAATTTATTGATTCATGTTTTTCTCCTATGAATTCCTGTGGTCCACTAACATCTATACTAACTCAGTTATTTCAAGTTACATAAAGATTTATTTTTTATCAGGAATTCTAATCAAGGTTCATTATATTTAAATTCTACTTCATGCAATGTTGTGCTAGACAAGTTCCCTTGATAGATAGAGATGACACAGATACAAGAAAGGATATAGTAGTTTAACTGTCAGTTGCTATTACGATGGCTCAAAAGTCCCGCAATATAGCTCTTGTAAGCTGCAGGGCCTGGAGTGCCAGTAGTTTAACTTGGTCATAGTCTGAAGGTGTCAGGGTCAGAGGAGATGATAGTGGTACAGTACTCAGTTCAAAGAGACTGCTGAGCTATAAGCTTATTGGAGCAAGGCCTGGAAAGTTCTCGTGTCCAAGAGCAAAAGGAAGAAGTATATGAACTCAAAGTAAGAAAGCAAAGAATCATTTTGTATGACTACCTCTTCCAGCTCCCAAATTTCTAGTTAGATAGTAAAATAGTGAAATATTCAAATCCCCATTGAAGATAGCAGTGACCTTCACATGCCACTAATGTGACACTTTTTCAGACACACCCAAGGTTTCTTTCTAAACCATACAGCCTAATTTTTTCATCACAAAATGTATATAGTTTTCTCTCTAGTATTATTTCAAAAATCAAATTTTCTAAAATTTATATCTTAGAATAAAAAATTGGGGGTACCACCTTACCAGGCCACAGAAGAAGACAATGCAACTGGTCTTGAGAACTGATAGACTAGGATCAGAGGGAAGGGGAGCAGGACATCCCCTATCAGTGGACTTGGAGAGGGGAATGGGAGGAGATGAGGGAGGGAGTCTGGGATTGGGAGGAGACTAGGATGGGGGTTGCAGCTGGGATACAAAGTGAATAAACTATAATCAATAAAAAAATAAAAAATTAAAAATAATGAATAATAAAAGTAACTGGAAAATGTTATAATTAGAAACTAGTCACACAAGGTATATACTCACTCAGAAGCGGATATTAGACATCTAATATAGGATAAACCTACTAAAACTTGTGCACCAAAAAAAACTAATCAAGAAGGACACTGGGTAAAATGCTCAAACCCCATTCAGAAAGACAAAGAGGATAGACATCAGAAGAAGAAGAAAAGAAGAAACAGGACAAGACCCTGCCACAGAGGACCTCTGGAAGGCTCTACCTTGCAGGGTATCAAAGAAGATATTGAGTCTTATGGCCAACCTTTGGGAAGAATGCAGGGAATCTTATGAAAGAAGTGTGAAATAGTAAGTCCTGGAGATGACAGGAGCTCCATAAGGAGAGCAACAGAGCCAAAACTCTGGGCACAGGGGTCTTTTCTGAAACTGACACTCCACCCAAGGACCATTGATGGAGATAAACTAGAACCCCTGCACAGATGTAGCCCATGGCAGTTCAGTGTCCAAGTGGGTTCCATAGTAATGGGAACAGGGACTGTCTTTGACATGAACTGATTGGCCTGCTCTTTGATCACCTCCCCCTGAGGGGGGAGCAGCCTTACCAGGCCACAGAGGAAGATAATGCAGCCACTCCTGATGAGACCTGATAGACTAGGATCAGAAGGAAGGAGAGGAAGACCTCCCCTATCAGTGGACTGGGGGAGGGGCATGTGTGCAAAAGGGGGAGGAAGGGAGTGACTGGAAGGGGAGGAGAGAGGGATTTATGGAGGGTACAAAGTGAATAAAATGTAATTAATAAAAATTAAAATAAAAAGAAACTCATCTATAATAGTTTAAATTTTTATTGAATTATTTAATCACCAGTTTCTCATTTTACATGCTAAAGCATCAACTATTTTTAAAATGTTATGAAAACACATTTTAATAATCTTTAATTATGCACTAAAATATACTGTGTGTGTGTGTCAGAGTGTCTACTGGATTTCTTTGCTCCTTTGTTTGTTTGTTTCTTTTTAATGTTAATTTTTTAATGTTTTGTTGAGTGATAGATAATCTTAATTTATTTTTAATAAAATTTTTATTTTTTATATTAGTTACAGTTTATTAACTTTGTATCCCAGCTGTAGCCCCCTCCCTCATTCCCTCCCAATCCCACCCTTCTTCCCTCATCTCCTCCTTGCCCCTTTCCAAGTCCACTGTTAGGGGAGGTCCACCTCCCCTTCCATCTGACCTCAGCTTATCAGGTATTTGCTCCTTTTTAAATTTTCTCATTAAATTGCAATAACTTTTATGTAGTAACATAAGGAAGTACAACCTCATGTACCATTCATTTTAGTTAAACTAGAATACATTCTCAAATGTAAAAAAATACTTCCTTTTATGAAATCCCACATACAGTAAAGAGTTTTAAAGATTTTTTTTTTAGAATTCATCATTTGCTTCCACATGCTGAAATAGGTCAAATTTACTACTTTTTAAGTTTTAAGAATGCCTCATTTGCCAAAATACCAGGGCAAGGGGTTCCTGAAGAGACCAATACTCCAACCAAGGACCTTGCATGGAGAGGACCTAGACCCCCTGTTCAGAGGAAGCCCATGGTGGCTCATTATCCAAGTGGGTTTCCTAGTAAGGGAAACAAGGACTGTCTCTGACATGAACTTAGTGGCTGGCTCTTTGATCACCTCCCCCTGGGGGAGCAGCCTTACCAGTTCACAGAGGAAGATGATGCAACCAGCCTTGATGAGACCTGATAGGCTTGGGTCAGATAGAACAGGAGGAGGTCCTCCCTATCTGGGGACTAGGGAAAGGGCATAGGTGGAGAAGATGGAGGGTGAGTAGGACTGGGAGGAAGCAAGTAAGGGGGCTGCAGTGGGGATACATATTGAATAAATTGTAATAAGTAAATTAATTAAAATATTTTTCTTAAAAAAGAATGCTACATTGAAATAAGTGAAGTGATAAAATATATCATAGGTACTTGTGGAAAATCTACAGGGTCACCTCACACTGATGTTATCACTAATTTTATCAGGTATATCTCAAACTTTCAGCTGCAGATTCTATTTTTGGTACTGAAAAACCAGTTTGGTCACAACACTGGTGGGATGACTGAAGGCTTTGGTAATGGGCTATAAAGTCTTTCCCATCAAGTTCACTGATTGATTTGAGACTGTCACTGTGGTAGAAAAACAACAAAAACAAAAACAAAAAACAGTGATTGCTGCCTTACAGAAACTGTCAAATCATATGAAACGAGAATATGGTCTCAATTCTAGTAGACAGATTTTCCATCTTGTTCTTTCCTTAAAATGGCAGAAGAACACACACATGCATACATGCACACATCCCTCAGAAACACAGTTTATTTCTTCCTGGACCCTTTTCTAGAACAGAGTATAATTGTTCTGATATAAATTGTCTTCTCTGAAATAATAATGTAGAAAAACTGTTTTGATTAATTTGTCCAAATTGTGCCCTTAGACAATTTTCTTTCCAGAAATCAACTGGCACATTTTTCTGTGGTTCAATTTGTAAACTATTATAGAGCTTAGTGACACAAAAAGTTTGTACTTTTATTTTCATTCTTAACCATGTATCCACAAATACTGTTTAATAATAGAGAAGATGCAACATTTTCTCTAAATGATTCCACAAAATCAAAACAGAACAAGCACTTACTTTGATCAGTAAGGAATGTCTAAATTTACTTAAGTAGTAAAGAATGCAGCTGTCTGACTTTGGCATTATGTTACACCTCATGGTTCAGGCATGTTGTTTGCCTTAAATGGTTTCACAAGCAGGAGGCTGACCCAGAGCAGATTCTCTGAGGCTGGGAGAGAGGAGCTAAACAGCAGACTTAATGAGGTTGGAATTTCACACACTGTCTTATTCAAGGAATTCAGGATGCAGAGAGAGCAGTTGTGGTGAATAACAGTTGCTCAGGGCTTTGCATCAGGAAACAGAACCTTTCCCCACAAATAGTTTCTAGAAGTTCAAAAGTAGTTGTCCATTATGTTTAGGTTAAAAATACAAATATGTGTCTAGGAGAGGACTCACATTGTTAACAGTGAGGTAGACAGTGAATCAGCCAAAACTATGGAGTTGTATTTATGTATTTCATCAGGAAGGATTCCCAGTACATCTTATTAGATTTCACCATGCTGAAACTAAATACCTAGTTATCCCGTTGTTTCTCTTTACAACATTTCTCAAACAATGATGTATTTCTCTGCTTATGTGCCTCTCATGGTAAGAGTAAATGCTTTGCAAACAGTCATTTGGAAACTCAATATGAAATTGTGATGAGAATAAGTAACAGAAACTGGAAAGGTAGTTAATTTTAAGTAGGTACCCAAAAGGTGGGCACTTTTGGCTTTTGACCCTTGTCCTCGGCTGGAAGACAGAAATGACTGGTCCTCTTGCCCATTCTGTTATTGTAGTAGGCCAGGGATGCCAGAAGGGAGCTCTGGTTTGTTAATTCTCTTGTCCTAACTGAGCACCATGACTAGAAACAGCATGTGAGGACATAAGCAGAACTGAGAGGCACTTGTACACCTTATGAACAAATCAACCACATGGACCAGAGGATATTGAATTCCATGTTACCCCAATTCTGCAGAAAGTTGTTCTTATGAAACCATCTAGGGTAATTGCTTGCTATTGTCCCATTTTGGGGGATCAACTCCTGCTGTAAAGGGGTTCTGCCTTTTTTCCCTTAACATCTACCTGAAATCCTATATTCAAAATTCATCCTGAAACTCGTCATTTTATGGTCTGTGACTTTTAATGATCAATATGGCTTTGATGGTTTTTGATTTTCTGGTAGCCTGTCCTGATCCTGTGCTACAACTAGAATGATAAAAGCAGTCTAGCATTTACCATTCTCTGGCATGATTCATTTTTCAGAATAAACTGCATATAAATATTGATTATGTTAATTGAAGTTTCCAGAAAACAAACAAACAAACAAAAAAACAACAAAAAAGAATTAAGCCTTTGTGTTCTGTAGCTCTGATTATGTGATTGTAACTCCACCGAGTGTAGAGAGTTGGTATGTTTCTACATCCAAAGACAATTTATCTTAAGGTATCTTTCTTAGTCTTTTGACTAAGAAAGCTTACCTCCAGATATGACCTAAAATTCTTGTGACAATTGGGTAAATATTTTGGGTATGTAGAAGGAATTTTAGCTTCCACTAACTGAGGCTAAGAATGTCTCAGAAATCATTCGAGACTTAATAGATATATCCCAGCTTTGCTGTAACCCCACATACCTGAAGTTTCCATGGCGTTTTTTTCCAGCCATATTTTTATTACGTTCAATCAATCAGACATTTTGTTCTATGTCTTAAAAATAAAGGTATTTTTTTTAAATACTAAACTCTTTGGGCTTGGTTTGAAATGGAGAAATGAGAAAAGTTGACAACATTTTTTAGACATATAATTTAAAGGTAAAATTTCAGACCTAAATTTTCTTTAAATGATTATATTTTATTAATTCTTTATTAATTACACTTTATTCACCTTATATACCCCTGTAGTTCCCTCTCTCCTCCTGTCCCAACTCCTCCCTTCCTCCCCACTCTGCACCCATGTCCCTCCCCAAGACCACTGATAGAGAGGTCCTCCTTTCTTTCCATCTGATCTCAGTCCATCAGGTCTCATCAGGAGTGGCTGCATTGTCTTCTTCTGTGGCCCTGCAAAGCTGCTTCTCCCTCAGGGGGAGGTGGTAAAAAAGCAGGCCAATCAGTTCATGCCAGAGGCAGTCCCTGTTCCCATTACTATGGAACCCACATGGACACAGAACTGCCATGGGCCACACCTGTGCAGGGGTACTAGGCTATGTTCACACATGGTACCTGTTTGGACCATCAGTCTCAGGAAGGACCCCTGTGCTCAGACCACTTGGTTCTGTTGCTCTCCTTGTGGAGTTCCTGTCCTCTCCAGATCCCACTATTTCCCACTCCCCTCATAAGATTCCTTGCATTCTGCCTAAGTGTTGGCCATAAGTCCCAGCATCTGCTTCGATAGTCTGCAGGGCAGAGCCCTCCTGAGGCCCTCCTTGGCAGGTTCCTGCCTCATTTCCTGTCCTCTCCTTCTTCTAATATCAATCCCCTTTGTCCTTCTTGATAGGGATTGGGCATTTTATCAAGAGTCCTCCCTCTTGATTAGTTCATGATTTTGAAAAGTGTATTGTTTACATTCTTTTAAAGTTATTACTCTAGAAAGTTTACAAAGCTCTTACCATATAGAAACATGGTATTTGGGGTATCCAGCATCTTTTTTTTCCTCAAGTCATGGTCATTCATACTTGTTTCAGAATGAACAATTTTGTTTCATTAAGGAAAGAATTCTTAGTGTGTTGTCAAATGAATATGACTAAAACCCACTAATTTACACTATGCTACACTGAGAAGTAAAATGGTCAGATATATTCACTCTAACTCATTACTTGAAGAAGTATTAAGATATGGATTCAACAGAGAGCTTATTTTACAAAATTAAAGAGCAACTTATGATTAATTTTTCTGATATATGTCCTCTACTTTTCTTGCTGAAAGACAATTCCTGGTTGGATAGCTGTTTTCCTTATTATTTTAGACTTGGAGATAAAACCGCAATTTCAAAACCACTTGCTGTCAGTTCCTCACATTTGTATTATAGGGACCTGGAAGCCCGTCTCTTTATGTTAGAACTCTGTGCCTGTGAATATTTCTACAAAATAGGGTTCAACATTGAACTGTCACTTCTTCCCAACTGTTATGAACTGAAGGAATGTGGGTGAGAATGGGACAATGATACAATTTATCATATTCTCTTGGATACATGGCTGGAAAACTACAGAAACGATCTAAATTGTGATGGTACTAGGACAGTCTTCAGCATGAGGTCACTGGGGTGGAAGCAATTTGGAACAGAAAAACGTACCAATCTCTCACTGATTTCTTCTTCTCTTCCCTAGTTGTGCCTCAAAATGTTCACATCAAGCTTTTATTCAGACTTCTATGACAAGTTCATTTCACTTTCCATAGAAAGAAGCAAGGTAGTTTTCTACTTCTGGGGGTACTGACAGTAATGGCCTTCAGAATGTGCTCTTATCTTCAAGAGTGCCAACTTCTGTAATGGAGCCAAACTGTTGCCTTTCATTCACCACAGTTACTCTTTTTCACTTTTTATGGTTTTTAAATAGTAGTTACAGTTTATTAACTTTATATCCCAGCTGTTCCCCCCCCCCTCATTCCCTCCCAATCCCGCCCTCCCTCCCTTGTCTCCTCCCTGCCCCTTTCCAAGTCCACTGATGGGGAGGACCTCCTACCCTTTCATCTGACCCTGGTTTATCAGGTCTCTTCAGGATTAGCTGCAAAGTCCTCTGTGGCCTGGCTGGGTTGCTCCTCCCTGGTGGAGGGGGGAGATCAAAAAGCAGCTATTAAGTTCATGCCAGAGATGGTCCCTGTTCCCCTTTATAGGCTACCCATTTCAATACTGAGCTATTATGGGCTACTTCTGAGAAGAGTTTCTAGGTTATATCCATACATGGCCCTTGGTTGGAGAAACAATTACTTTTTTCCAATGTGCCATTGGTTGCTTCTTATCCCCAATTACATTTAAAAATATTCATTATTTATTATAATTTATTAATTTTTATAATGTCTGTTGTGCCCTCCCTCATCTTCTCCCAATCCCATCCTCCCTCCCTTTTCTCCCCTGATGCCCTTCCCCAGTATACTGATAGGGGAGGTCCTCCTACCCTCCTATCTGATCCTAGGATATCAGATCTCTTCTGGACAAGCTGCATTGTCTCCTTCTGTGGCCTAGCAAGGCTGCATCCCCATGGGAGAGGTGATCAGAGAGCCTGCCACTGAGTTCATGCTAGAGACAGCTCCTGCTCCCCTCATTAGGGCACCCACTTGGAGACTGAGTCTACAGGAAACAGGACAGAACCACAGAGGGCCTCTGAAATACTCTATTGATTGAGGTATTGAAGCAGAGGCTGAGACTCATAGCCAAACTTTGGACAGAGGGCATAGAATTTTATGAAAGAAGAAGGAGATAGAAAGACCTAGAGGAGACAGGAGATCCATAAATAAAAAAATAAATAAATAGATAAATAAATAAATAAATAAATAAATAAATAAATAAATAAATAAGTCAGGAAAACTGGGCCCTGGAGGTCTTGCAAAGACTGATACCCCAACCAAGAACCATGCATGGAGGTTCTAATTACATGTCTTAAATATTTTTTAATTTACATAGATTTTAAAATTCTATTTAATTTGTTCATTCCCAATCATAGCCCCCTTCTTCCTCTTCTCTCCATAGTAGCCTATTACCCTTTCCTCATATACCCATTCCCATCACCCTCAGAAAAGGGGAGCCCTCTCACTTACTCATCCCAGCACATCAAGACACTTATCAAGACAGAATTTTAAAATACAATATAGTCTGATTATGGTTCTTCTCCCCCACTTCCTTCAGATATTTCTCCTCTTTCCTATCCACTCCAATTCTATCTTGCTTTCATTAGGGTACCACCAGGCATCTAAAAAATTAATAAGAAGAAAATAAAATTAGATAAAGACAAACAAACTTCAATAGGACAAAACAAGCAAACAGAAGTAAAACAGCCAAAGGAAAACTGTAGAAGTATACACATTTGCATGCACAGAAATCCCATAAAAACACAAAATTAGATGTGAAGCTATTATATATATAGAAAAAGGACCTGTAAGATTTAAAAAAAGTTCAAAGAAATGCCATTGAGTTAATTTTGTGTTGGCCATCTACTGATACCTATTGCTATAAATAAAAAATTCTATGTATCTTTCTCATCAAATATTTCAAAATACTATTTTTATAATGAATAGATCTATTATAGATCTATTATTGAGGTTATTTAATCCACTAGAAAAGTATTTTTTACTTATGAACATTTATATGTTTATTAAGAAGAATGGAATAAATGGTATTTTTATTCTTTATAAAAAGTTCTCAGTTCAGATATATAGAAAGTTGATACTGAAGGGAGTGATGGCAATATTCTTTTAATGACTTCATCTCTGCCAATCCCCCATTTCCTAATAAAGAACTGATCTTGAGAAAATACACAATTAAAATAGTGGGCTTTCCTAATACATATAGATATAACAAATATTATTATAATAATATAATATACCCTTCAAAATGGCTTATATTTATATAAAATGTAACTAGTTTAAAGTTATTTTCAAACCACTATCTATCATATGCGTCGGTAGGAAAGAAAAGGGTATATAAATATATAACAAAATGACTGCCTACTTTTAAATTTATTTATAATTGGAGTGATACTCAGGTAATATTTTTTCAAATTATGATGACAAAAATTGCAGATGAAAGGTAATTTATTTCAGCTATGAAGTGTTGGCATTCAAAGCTATAGTCAGGCCTTATATCATCAAATGCAATCTTAAAATATGAATTAATTATAGGAAATAACTATCTTAATTTGAGTTATTATGGGTTAAAATATATCCTATTTCCTGTTAACACATTAAATTTTAATGATTGATGTTGGGCTGATTAGTTTTTAGTAGCATATCCTTTTCTTCAAGTAAACACACAGAAAAATTTTGATCATGATGTCTAATTGGAATAATGAGGTTATTTGTGTCTACTTTTCCCAGAAGCAGAAAGTCAGAGTTGAACACATTCATGAACATATTTTCTAAACATTATAATATACATTTGCTTTCATTTGTAAGTGATCTATATTTGTTGTTTTAGAGTACATCAGCTTCTTATGAACATAATGTGATATAGCAAAATATTCCTACAATTTGGTTACATTAAATTGAGCTCATTTAAATTTTACTTGACTATTCTAAAGATTCTTTTTTTTCTAGAATTTAGTTTTATATTCTTTGATATTTAAAAACATAAGGTGAAATTTCTCATACAAAATGTCTATCTTGTTTGATATACAATGGTGTGTGTATGTGTATGTGTGCGTGTGTTATTATGTGTGTGTCAGGAATCCAGAGGTCAATATCTTGTGTGCTTCTCTATCTGTCTGCACCTCAGTTTTTGACAGAGAATTTCTCACTGAGCCTAGAGCTCACTAATATAGCAAGATTAGTTTGTGAGAAAGCTCCAAGAATCATTTTGTCTTTGTTTTCCAAGCTAGTTTTATAGGCAAGAGCTGCTAACACAGACCTTTCTATTTGTAATATGTGTAGTATGAATTTGAACTCAGACTCTTATACTTGTGTGGCAAGCATCTCATTGACTGACCCAAATCACAGGTTCCTAACTGGTACACTCTTGAGAACAATCAATAATTTTAAAGAAGTGATACCTCAAAAGCCCAGGAAGCAGCTAAGTTGTGAAGTTCTTCAGTTTGGTTAAATGTTGGTATAATGTTCTTGTGGAATGCATACAACTTACCCTTGTTCATTCAAATGCGGATTTCTCTTCCCCACTATCTGGTTTCAATCAGGACATCACATTGTGATGTTTATTCTTAGCATCACCTGTCTCAAGTTTCTGTAAATATTCCACCATTTGTTGTCTGTGTTGTTAATAATACAACCAGCCACAATGCTGAGCAATGTAGAAAATGGGGTGGGACATCCTGGTCCAGAGGGGAGGAGAAGGAAAGAGAGAGAGGAGTGGGAGAGCAGAGAGGCAGTTCAGCACTTGGAACCATGAGGAGAGATGAACTGGACCTAAGATCTGACTTAAAGCAAGTATCATGTAGGAAATCTAAGTGCGAGGAAACTATGAGAGCGTGGAGGTTTAGGATGGAGTAATGCTCTAGGTTATTTAAATAAATTCTAGTCTCTGTGTGGTCATTTGGGGGTAGAATTGGTTTATGAATAACTGTTGCTTAACGAAAAGATAAATCAGTAATAAATATTAATAATCAACAACAGTTAAACAGACAAAAAGTTCGAAGTACAAAAATATGCTAACTACAAAAGTTAGACTACAAATGTTAACTACAAAAGTTTGACGTTCAAAAAAATGTGCAACTGAATTGAACTTTTCGCAAAGGTAGAGTATTTCAGTATTTCAGAGCTACCAACCAGATAAATCTGGCTGTGGCCCCTCCCTCTTCTCTTCCCATTCCTTCCCTCCCTCCCTCCTTCTCTTCCCATGCCCCTCCCCTAGTCCACTGATAAAGGAGGTCCTCTTTCCCTTCTCTTTGACCCTAGCCTATCAGGTCTCATCATGACTGGTGGCATTGTCTTCCTCTGTGACCAGGTAAGGCCACTTCCCCCTCAGGGGGAGGTGATCAAAGCGCCTGCCACTGAGTTCATGTCAGAGACAACCCCTTGCTCCTCTTACTAGGGAACATACTTGAAGACTGAGCCAATGTATCTAAGCAGGCATTTTAGGACCTCTCCATGGATGGTCCTTGGTTGGGCTATCAGTTTCTGCAGGGCCATTAGGGACCAGTATTGTTTGTTGGATTGTTTGTTTGTATGTTTTGGTTTTGGTTTTGGTTTTTGGTTTTTGGCTCTGTTTATCTCCTTTTGGAGCTCCTTTCCTGCTGTCTACACTTTGAAATGTGAGCTCTCAGCTTTTGTCAGAGTGTGTGCTACATGCCTCTGCTATGATTGTGATGGACTCTCATCCCTCTATTACCCTAAGTCCAAAACAATCCCTTTCTCCGGAAAATTACGCTAGTCATGACATTTATTGTGGAAATGCGAGAAGAACACAATAGCATTGAAGTCTCAGAAGAGTGGGCATTAAGTGATCTCCTTCTCATGGTGAGGTTCCGTATGCTCTAAGTTCTCCAAGTATATTTACCCAGGAAATACACTTAGCTGTGTACTGTGAGAGACCTGGGTAAGAGTTTCTGAACACTGCAACATCTGAGAATGGTGTCATCATCCACCATGGAAAATTGGATGAATAAAGTCCTCATTCGCCTCCTCCTGATGTGTGTCAAAACTCCAACAAGATGCCATAACACAGATGAATCAATAGTTGACCTTTTCTGCAAAAGTTTAAAAAAACTATACCAGAGTGGTTGTAAATGACTACAGACAACTAACTCATGAAAAACAAAACAAACACAAACACAAAATAAACAAAAACATAAACAAACAATAGGAAGAAACTGTACGGAGTGGCAGTTTTCAGATCCTATTCTCTGATGCAATGCTGAATTAAAATCGTATTAGAAAATAAACAGAGAGTACTGGCATGGATGACATTAAGGAACTCTGATAAATAACAAAGCACTTTAAACCAGTGTTAGGTTTGTGTCTTACAGTTGAGTCTTAATAAAGACTTTCAAAGAACTCTAGACAGCTAAGAAATGCTGACAATGAAAAAGAAAAAAAAAAGTCGGCTCCAAGGAAAAATACACCAATTGCTTCTCAAATATCAAATAGTAGGCCCTAAAAAGACACATAGGAGTAGCATCATACAAACCCAGCAGGAAATGTTCAGAAATACATATGTAAATGCATAGATATGCATGCAGCAACAATTAATAAAAAAGAGGTCACGAATTTGAAAGAGAACAGGGAGGGGTGTAAGGGAAGACTCAGAAGAAGGAAGGGAGGTGGCGAAATGTTGTAATCATTTTCTAATCTCACAAAGAATAAAGAAAATTGAAAGAGAACTCTGGAAATAACATTGGTAGTGCTTTCCAGTATCTTGCCAAAAGCAAGATAGAAGGCAATGTTAATGTCTTTCTGTTCTCTGAATTTATATAATGCATGGAAGTGAGGATCTGGGTTGTATAGCTAAAAATCATTGCATAAGTAATTGATATAAAATGGTAACTATAATGAAAATCAGCTTGAGCTTTTTAAGAAAATAAAGATATAAAAATGCTGATGCTTAAAGTATATAGGAAAGGTAAGTATAAGTATATTAATCAACATGCTTATGTTCACTCAGATAATGCCTTAGCAAGCTTCAAGACACACATTTTTGTCAGAATTTAAATGTTTTATTTAAATGCATTTTCAATCAAGAAACAGTTACACAGAAGTAGTGTACAAAGAAAAAAGCAGCTTGAAAATACTTCTTAATGAGAAAAGTTAGATGCATTTACATACTCAGTATACTCCTCAAAACAAACATAGGAGCTTTTTTCATTAAATATTCATTAAATTCTAGATACATCTCTCATTAACAGCAAATTTTATTTAAGAATATTTGAAATTCTAGTTACTGGGTCTGGAACCAATATAATTCTTCCAATTTGAGAATGAGTAGCAATATTCAGAATGCATTTCAGCTAATGAAAAGTTTTTGTACACAGGACAGATGAGGAGAGACACAAAGTTTCAATCAACAAACACATAATTTAGCCCTCCTTTCATTTCTTTAAACAAAGATTCTTAAATTTTCTTATTTCTGCTGTGGAGATTAATAAAATGCTACAGTACTGTGAATATGCCATACAGATGTCATTATCTCTTTAGTCTTGGCAGCATCAGCCTCAGGCAAGAAGGTGAGGGAGAAAATTGACACTGGCATCAGCAACCCTACTCTAAGCAGCTTTCCTTCTCGTCAGGGTGCTTTTTGGTTTTTTCTATGCTTAAGGAACTCTCTATCCTGGTGAATTTCCTTGACCTCTGCCAATTAGATCAGTTCTTAGCAAATGGATCAGTCAGATTTATTTGTCCCTCACTGTCAATTTAAGGCAAAATATTACTTTTCTAAATTCCTTCAGATTTTCAGCCATCTCTCTACGCAATCTGTGGCTTTCTCCTCTGGAAAAGCAAATCAGCTACTTGCAAAAACACATCTTCTAGAGGGATAGTTCAGAGCTTCCTTGTTCTCTATCTCTCTCCCTTTCTCTCTCTGTATGAATGTATGTGACAGAGATACAGGATTTACTACTGTCATTTCTATAAGAAAACATGACTGATTGAAAGATCAGAGCCCAATTAGTGATTCCTAGGTCACCAATTAATCCGCTTGACCACTCAGTATTCAGTGACCAGTGACAGCAGTCAGTGGACAAAGAGCCTGTCATTGTTTGCAGATCTGTCTCCTAGCTTTGGAACCAGTGCAGCACATTGTTCAAGCTGAGTCCTGTCAACCTTAATTGTTTTACAGTAGAGTAGTGAGGCTCCTGCTGTCATTTCCCAGTTATTAATATTGATTCAAATCTGCTATGGTGTCTCCTTGAAGGCTTTCTTCTGCTCACATTTGATAGGATTATTTGCAATAGTTCATGTAGTCATACAGCAACCCCAGCTTTTTGGAGCACTAAGGCTGGTGAGCCAGCTCTTTAAAGAATCCTCTATTAATTGGTTAGTCTATAGGCCCTGTAAAGACAAGCCTGTAGAACAGGGTAAGCCGGTGGTGAGCATCCACCATCATTCATAGTCACTGAGAATTCTGGATGGGAACAGAAACTGGTCTGGAAAATGGTTTGCCATGTAAACATGAGAAACACAGTTCAAACCCCATAACCCACATAAAGGAAAACAAGTCAAAAACAACAAATGAATAAAAGCAAAGAAGAAAAACCAGATGTGGAGGCAAGTGATGAGAATGTCACAACACACACACACCACAAACACACACTCTACCAGCATTTCCCTGAACACATTTACCATTGATCAATCAAATTTTGTGAAAATAAATTAAGTATAGTACATGCCTTTGGGTTGATAGATAATTCTAAACTATCAAAAGTCTAATAAAAAAAACTCTTCTGGCAATATTTGTAAATTTCTCTACAGTCCCAGAGGATTAGTAAGCTTATAACATGGACAACAACAGGAGATACCGCTTTCCTGCTTTTGTATCTGTACCATTTTACATGGAAAATACACTCATAATTATGAAAATCCAAGTTATTTTATGTGGGAATACATGTGAATTACTATTGTATACAAATGTATTCTCTTTCATTATCTTCTTTGGAACTTAGGTAATATAAACTTATTGTTTAGGGAAATTTTGCAAAGCTCTTTGAAAAGCTTTTATTTCAGTTTGGAGTCTTTGTTTCCCCTATTTTCTGGTGTGTATTTATATAAATATTTTGTAACTGTACTTTCCCATTATCATTATTTTTCCTCTCCTCCCTTCCATTATTCCCAGTTATTCACCTTGATTTTTATATCATATTTACACAATCCATTTAAATATTTGTATATAAATATAGACTTTCTATACTTGAGAAATATTAATATTTTCCCTCTGAATCGGATTCAATTTGCTTAACATGATAGTCTTCACTTACATCTATTTTCTGACAAATGACACAGTTTTGTTCTCTAGCACATCCTTGTTGCTGTGTAAATCCTGTCACATATATGTACCACCTTGTTTACTAAGTGTGTGGCCTGTAGTTATTTCTTTGAGTTATTTGTCTATTCTAAGTACCAGTCTCCTTCACAGCTATAGTATTTTCTTTCATTCTATGAGCAGCATCCTCACTTGATTGTTTTGTTTGTATGTGTATGCACATGCGTGAGTATGCAGTAGCATTGTAATTTCATGAAATCTTGGAATTATTTCCTAAATTGTTGGATTTCTCCTCAGAAAGGTCATGCATGTGTTGAAGTATTTACCCTATATTTTTCTCTAATAATTTCAAAGTTTCAGGTCTTACATTAAGATCTATACTCAATTTGAAGTTGATTTTTGTTCAAGGTGAGAGACGGGACGTTTTTTTTTTTTTTTTCTTCTTCTTCCTACGGACATTCAATATTTCTAGCATGCTTTTTGAAAGGGCAGTGTAATTTTTCCAATGTGTTACTTTAGCACCAGTGTTAAAAGCCAGATGGCTGTAACTATATGTGCTTAAATTTGGGTCTACTGTTTTATTCCATTTTTTAAAATTCTTTTCATAGAAATATTCAGTTAAATTCTTATCTCATAATGTTTACTTTTCATGGCTTTTTTGTCTTTGCTCTTTTTCTTTCCATCACTTTTGTCTTTTTCTTACCTCTCATCATTCCTTTCTTCCTTCTTTCATGTCTTAACTTGACACAGGGTCTTACTTTGTAGCTAACATTGGTCTTTATACTTGGATTCCTGTGTGGAATCCACTGCTTTTAAAATATGTGTAGCATGCCTAGCTACACAGATTCTTCTTCTTCTTCTTCTTCTTCTTCTTCTTCTTCTTCTTCTTCTTCTTCTTCTTCTTCTTCTTCTTTTGCTGCTGCTGCTGCTTATGAACTGTTATATGAAGCTGGAACTGTTATATGAAACTGTAGAGTACATTGCATGCTTGATAAGCTAGCCAGATTTCTATATATAATTATCCCTGATATAGAGGTATAATGTATGAAACTAAGCTTCATTTATGTTTCCAGATGAAGTAAGATTTAAAATTTTTAACATATTACTTGCAAATGTACTTAAGTTAAATTAATGGAGGAGAAATATAATTAGATGCCTCTCTATTCAGAAGACTGAAGAGGGCAGTTATTATGTACAGAACTGTATTAAGTACAGTTATGTTACTTCTTTAAAGATCATACACTCTAGACATTGAACACTTTTTATCATGGCTGGAGAAATTATTTTGAAGTTGATATGTTGATGAAAAACTATTCTCAGCTATTCACAGATATGCTTCCTTGGGCATAGCTCCAAGATGCAGCATCATGATTAATGTATTTGAACATGTAAGTTTTAAGATGTAGAAATATTTAATAATGTCATTTTACCATTTTAACTCTAACACCCTTTGTATCTAAGTAGAGTAACATGTCTTTTCAACTTTACACACACTGTATATCTGAAAACCCTTATCTCCTGTATGAAACTGCCTACCTAAGGAAACTAATTTTCAAGTATACAAAGACAATATAACCCTCAATATCTCAACCATCTTCTTGTAAAACTACAGAATTTTCTTTCAAGAGAAATCATCAGTATTTTCTTGTGTTATAGAATTGATGCTTTATAAAAAAGTACAAGGTAAAACATCTAAAAATTAACATAATAGTTTCATAATAGTAACATAATAGTTTCATAATAGTAATGGTTAATTCAGGATTTTAAAAACTGGCTAAGGTAGAAATAAAAAAAACTTTGGTCAAAACAACAAAAGTCTACCTGGAGAGCATTTTTATTAAACAAGGTTATTTGAGATTATGGTAATAATATACTTAAACACATTTAAACTAAGGAGAAATATAGAAAAGGATATTTAATACATAGATTTTCTTTGATTTGTATGAGTGAATACTTCCAGATCAAAATTTGCAGCATCAAAAGAGAATATGTATTATGATAGGAATTGTTTTTATTTTTCAATTGTGAGCATACATTTTTCTGAAGTAAATTTTCTAGGTCAGATATATTCTCTTCTTAGAGGTATGATAACACTATATGGCTCAAATAGGATAATTTTATAGCTTTATTATTTTAGAGTACAGAAGTCAAAATTAAAATCTTGGCAGAGTTAGTCTTCTGAGAACTGAGGCAAAATTCTGACCTGAGCTATTATCTTTCACTGTGCATGGTCATTTTCTTCATAAAATCCTTAACATTATCTGCTATCCAGAGTTGTCTTTGTATACAAATGCCCCATGACTAAAAGATATGAGTCCTCTAGCACTGGTACTTATACCTCATACTGATGATCTCATTTTCACTGATGTGATAAAGTCACATTCTGCCGCCCACGCAGGAGTGTGGGAGGATTAGGGAGGTATTCATTGATGTACTATTTAAGTCGAATCAAATTGTCCTGTTGAAAGTATATATAAATGCAGTCACCACCACAGAGAAAATACAGAATTTTTTCTCACTCCAATATATTCCCTTGAGCTTCTTGACTGCCAGCTCTTTTTATAATACCAATGTACAGTAATGGCTAGCTTGCTTTCATTCCTGAAACTTTCTCCTTCTTAGAATTTGACTGTGTTAGTTACTTTTCTGTTCTGTTAATTAAAAAACCTGACCAAGCTACTCAAGAAAATAAGAGTTTATTTTGGGTTATTGTTCCTGGAATATACCCCATCATGGCAAGAGCTTGAGGCAGCTCATCACATAGCATCCACAATTAGAATGTAAATATCAATGTGCACTTTTGATAATTTTCCCTTCTTCATTTAGACCATGACTCTGTCTTTGGAGGTGTATTACCCCTAGTTAGTTGGGTCTTCTTACTACTATTAACTTATTTTATATAAATCTATTACAGATTTTCACAGAAATTTCTTTCCTTGCTGGTTTCAAACCTCAGCAAGTTGAAAATGGAGATTAATCACAATCATGAATGAGGCTAAACACATGAAAATAAAACAAAATCATATATATAAATGTATGTATGAATATATACATGTTTATTTACATATACATACATGCATATATACTTTGTGGTTGTGTATATATTGTTTTACACTATATTATATTCTCTTGCTAGAATACAGTGACAAAGGTAACTTGTTAAGTAAACATTTGATTCAGGGCTTGCTTACACTTTCAGAGGTTAAATCCATGATTATTATGAGAGGATCCATATCATTGCACAGCATAGCAATAAAGCAGCATTGTCTCCTGTCACCTCCAGGTCATTTTCTTTTTCCTCCCACCTTTCCACAAGACTCCCTTGCATTGCTCAGTGTTTGGCTGCTAGTCTCAGCATCTGTTTTGATGTGTTGCTAGGTAGAGTTTCTCAGAGGAATACTCTGACAGGCTCCTTCTGCAAGCTTAGTAGAGTATCATTCGTAATGTCAGGAGTTGGCACTCTCCAGTATGGCAGATATTCGATTGGGCCAAGCACTGGCTGAGCATTCCCTGGATCTCTGCGATATCTTTATCTTTGCTTATCTTGTAGGAAGGGTAAATTCTTGGTCTAAGTTTTTGAGGGTGAGTGACAGAAACTCCACATGAAAACAACAGAACTAATCAGGACCTAGAACGGCTTACTGAGTATGAAGCATCAACCAAGGATTATGCATGATCTGGACCTAGGCCCCCTAAAAAGATGTAGCAGATGTCAAGCCCTAGGAGAAGAGTACTTGCTCAGTCCTGATGTAACCTGATGAGCAGGGGTGGATGGGAAAGGGAACTCCCCTTTCCTAAAGAATAGGGGTGGGAGAAGGAAGGTCAGAAGTAGTAAGGGAGGATCGAGGAACGGGCTACAATCAGGATGTAAAGTGAATAAAAGATGTAGCCCATGGCAGCTCAATGTCCAAGTGGGTACCCTAGTAAGGGGAGCAAGGACTGTCTCTGGCATGAACTCAGTGGCGGGCTCTCCGATCACCACCCCGTGGAGGGTGCAGCCTTGCCAGTCCACAGAGGAAGACAATGCAACCAGTCCTGATGAGACCTGATAGGCTAGGGTCAAATAGAAGGGAAGGAGGACCTCTCCTATTAGAAAGAAAAAACAGGCACCATGTTTGCGGCCTCTATTTATTCCTTCTCAGAGACAACTTGAGGGTGTTTTCCAGCTCACAAACTCATGCCTCTTGCAGGAGGTAGTTTTCAGAAGAAAAATAGCATGTGCCTTTTCATGGGAGCTGTTTTCTATGGGCCCTTCTCTCAGTGGAGGTAAACATTTCCATATCCCACACTTGGGAAAAAACAAAAAACATAGTCACATGACACAACTGAGTTTCTAAAGAAACCAGAAACTTCTACTTCATGTATATATTGTTTGTGGGATGTTTAATTCTTCGAATGTATATTATTAATTTATGTTAATTTTTAAGTTATACTTTGAAATGCAGGGTCCTCACTTTTCTCTCTTGTCATCCTACTGAGCAAAAGCTCACCCAGACTTCTTAATTTTATCTTCCATGAGTATATCTAAGTTATGGGTTACTTTTTACTTTCTTTAAATTTTGCCTAAGAGAAAATATAATGATTTTAATGAGTATCATAATTAATCATAATCTTCTATTTTGGTGGATTTAAAAGTAGATGGTGAGACACACGCGCACACACACACACACACACACACACACACACACACACACACAGAGAGAGAGAGAGAGAGAGAGAGAGATTTCTAAAGAGGGTTAAATGGGGAGAGAAGACCCACCTTAATGAAAGATATATTCTATGGATGGGCCAGTGACAGAGATGGAATAAAATAGTTAAAAAATAGAAATTCAGGCATAGTCCAGCATTTCCCTTTCTACTACTGCTTCTTGTCTACCACAAAAGGGTCTTTCACACACTTTTCTGTGCTTAAAGGATCTTTTTTATATAATAATGTGCTCCAGAGGCAATAAGCATGTTTTGCCTGTATTCTGTGGATAGGTGCCTACTTTCTGGATAGTTAACATCTAGCAGAGGTTAGCAAACTCTAGCCCAATCCTGGATCTTGCTTATCAACTAGTTGCCTGGAGTATGTGTGCAAGATCATCTTTATTTGTTGTAACATAACAAAATAACCCTTCTTTGACTCAGAACTGTGTTAAAATCTCTCTAGGTTTCTCTTATTCCTTTTTTATGATTATGAGTTCCTTTTTCTGTGTTAAAAGCAAGACAACTCTTACATCATTTTTATTTGTTAATTCTTCACTATTTACTAAAATCTGAATGAAAAATATTGGGTATTTACATAAAATATATTACAAAAAACATAAAATTCCACTTATGTTACCTTGAGTGCTATTTCTTTCAAAAGAGGATATTGATGCAGGACAAAACTTCAAGTACAATCAAATTAAAATCTACAAAAATGAGCACTTTTCAAAAAATAACTAGTCTTTTTTTCATGGAGAAAATTGAAGGTATAGTCATTTTCTGACTGGTGTATATAATATTGTATTTTTCACTATTAATTACATGTTCTTCCAAGAACTATATATGCCAGAGTGATATTTCTAAAATCAATATATGACTGTAATCTTCTTGCTTCTACTAGTTTGTAGTCCCTCATTGTTTTTTCTCTATGGCCTTAAAGAAATCCCAGTCTCACCTCACTCTTCAGTTCTAGCTGTGCAGCTCTTATTAGTTAACATTCCATCCCCACTGACAATATTTCCATCACTCCTTGAAATTTTATGTTCCTTTCCATGGACTTTCATGCTCTATTTTTTTTTATATTTCCTCCACCCCATATTGCTCCTAGATCTGCCAGAATACTATATACTACTGTAACATAAAATTTTCTCTCTTGTCTTTGTATACAGAAGGGTTGCTGAAATTTTTTTGAGTAAATTTTATATCCAGCCACTTTGCTGAAGGTGTTTATCAGCTGTAGGAGTTCCCTGGGGTCACTCAGGTATATCATCATATCATCTGCAAATAGTGATGCTTTAACTGCTTCCTTTCTGATTTGTATCCCCTTGATCTCCTTTCATTGTGTTATTGCTCGAGCAAGGACTTCCAGAGCTATGTTGAAGAGATATGGAGAGAGTAGGCAGCCTTGCCTTGTCCCCCATTTCAGTGGGACTGATTTAAGTTTCTTTCTATTTAGTTTGATAATGGCTATAGGCTTACTGTATATTGCCTTTACTATGTTTAGGTATGTTCCTTGTATCCCTGATCTCTCCAAGACTTTAAACATGAATGGATGTTGGATTTTGTCAAATGTTTTTTCGACATCTAAGGAAATTATCATGTATTTTTTT
>CM053763.1:15297116-15337205 GCA_028658305.1 Pachyuromys duprasi
CTCTGGAAATCAATCTGGTGCTTTCTTAGACAATTAGGAATAGTGATTCCTCAAGACCCAGTTATACCACTCTTAGGCATATATCCAAAAGATGCTCAAGTACACAAGGACATTTGCTCAACTATGTTCGTAGCTGCTTTATTTGCAATAGCCAGAACCTGGAAACAACCCAGATGTCCCTCAGTTGAGGAATGGATACAGAAATTGTGGTACTTTTACACAATGGGCTACTCAGCAATTAAAAAGGAGGAAATCATGAAGTTCCCAGGCAAATGGTGGGACCTGGAAACGATGATCATCCTGAGTGAGGTATTCCAAAAGCAGAAAGAAACATATGGTATATACTCACTTATATAGACCTATAGGATAGGAAGGTCATGCTGAAATTTACACACCTAGGGAAGATATACAAGAAGGAGGACCCAGGTTGGTATGATCAATGCTCTTTTAGAAGAACAAATGGGATGGACGTTGAATGTAGGAGAAAACAAGCCACAGGACAGGAGCATACCAAAGAGGACCTGTGAAAGAATCAATATAGCAATGTATCAAAGCAGATATTAAGACTCAATCAAGCCTTTGGCAGAGGGCGGAAGTAATAATAAAAATAGGGGAAGTCAGTGAGTCTTGGGGAGAACAAGAGCTCCACAACCTCATCTTTTCATATAAAGCATACTTACCCAAAAGGCTATCTTCTCATCCCACAGTGTTACCTTGTGAAGAAAATCTCTTTTTCCCAATGAATTATATTTTCGTCAAAGATTAATTGGTTATATGTATGTTAATCAACTTTTCACACATAGGACAGTGAGTTTGTTGAAACCATCTAATAACACATATTGAGTTTGTTTTTTAAGAAACAATGGCTGCATAGGTTGCTAAAATAATTACACCAGTTATAGATATGAAGAGATTGGAGCTCAAGAAAATATGTCTTTCTTAACTGAGTATATGTACTTATTTAGAGCTGGGAACTGAAGGTAGATTAAGAAATTGAGGAATTTGGGTGCATATTAGTTTTTGGTTTGCTTTATTGTTAAACAACCTAGATGTCCCTCTACAAAAGACTGGATAAAGAAACTGTGGTAAATTTATAAAATGGAATATTATTCAGCCATTAAAAAACAAGGAAATCATGAACTTTGAGTGAAATGGATGGAAGTAGAAAATATCATCCTAAGTGAGGTAGCACAGACTCAGAAAGACACACATGGCATATACTTACTTGTAAGTAGATTTTTGTCATATAGTACAGAATAGACATATTCCAATGCACAAACCCCAAGAAGATAAGTTCGATGGACATCTTAGGCTTCATGTTGGCGCACTAGTTAGGGGACTGGCAGATATCCTGCTTTATGATCACTTCCCCCTGATGGGACTTCCCTATAAGGCCACAGGGGAGGAAGGCAAACTCAGTCTTCATAGATGATCTAGGGTGTCTAACTAGGGGGGATCCTCCACTCTGAGGAATAGGGGAAAGGGATGTGGGGAGGGGGAGGACTATGACCAAAATGTAAATTGAATTAATTAATTAAAAAGTAAATAAATAAAGTAGTTTTGAGAAAAGTACTTTAGATTTTTTGAATTTGTTTTTTCCCCAATGAATCTGGGGTATATCAGTAGCAGAATGCTTGTTTGCTAGCACACAAACTGTGCTGTCTTCAGATTGACATTTTTTTTTACTCTACTACAAATTCTTAAGTGAAAAACATAATAGTGAAAAATAATCAAACAAACAAAACAGGTTTTCAATGTGAAGCATCAATTCCTTTTCCATGAATACCAGAAGAGTGAAAAGCATGAGTACTTTTTTTTTTTAATTTGAGGATTTTGTTGAAAACAAAACAAGAAAATGGTTAAATTTCAAGAAGACATTTTGTAGAACAGATATTCTTCTAACTGAAAAGTACTTTAAATGAGCATAAAAACATTCCAGAGGAAACTATAAACCTGTATAGAGAAGGTTGTTTGTTTGTTTTTTTTTTACATCATAAGTTTAAAAGATAGTTAAAACATCAATTCACTATCTTTAGATGGTAATAAAATATACAATAATAATTTCAGATTTTATGCTCACTTTTCAAATTCTTCACAGCTCTCACCAATCTGAATGTCACTAATTTGATTTAAGTCAATGTACTAAAGCGTCCTCTGTTTTGAGGTTGTCATTTTGCCCTCTATTACACATTTCTAAATACCTCTGTGAAACATGCTTGATGAAATATCTAAGCAGTTCATAGAAATATAAAAAATATTGTAATAATGTCTGTTTCATCTACACACTTGTTTTACAAGCGATTATAAATTTATATGCAGCTCAAATCACATAGATTAAGAAGACACACAGTAGAGTACCTCATAATACAGATATGATTTTCAAGCTCATAGACTAACTGGAAATATATTTTCTTATTACTTTGATAAGAGAGAATTAGGCACTTTATATCTCAGATCAATAAGCAGAAATATGTATTTTACTGGAGAGAGGTAAGATTTTTCTATTGTCTTAAAATTCATTTTCTGTCATGTGAACTCATTTTAAAGTCTCTTTCTTGTCAGCAATAATATTTTGTTTCAGTCTGAGACATAATGTTTCCCTTTGGAGAAAACTACTTATCTTAAATAGAACAAAATTTCTAAATGCCATATTAAATTGATCTGTTTTTCTTTCTGACTGCAAACTTTAACACTGGAGAAAAACTAAGACAGGAAAAGAAAGAAGATAGAATTCCACGGTAAAAAAAAAAACTGATAGCTAAAGTTTCCTGCAAAAATAAGAATCTGACCAAAAACGGTACTATTGTCTTGAGATTATCATTGGGAAGAAAATAAACAAGACTGGAACATTTAGACTCTGTATATGTGTCTATTTAAAGGAGTTCTGACCTCACAGCCATGTCCTGTTGTCAGGGAAAAATGGAAAATCTAGTTACAACTGTCTAGTAGGTCTATCATTATTCAGGATGAAAACACTGGTTAGTCATTCACTAACTCTGAATTCTCTCTTTTTAGCAACTTAATACAGAGTCATGAAACAACTACCACAGACGGTTTATAACAAGACTCCCTGCCAAAAATACACACTTTTAAGAAAAACAGGAAACACAGCAAAGAGGTCAACCTTAACCAATGTTCTGAGTCACTCCTTCCTGTAGATTCATCTTGTTACAAAACTCCATTTTCATAAAACAGCTAAAGTATGGCAAGGTAGCATGCCAGTAACCCCAGCAGCTGGAGGCTGACAGCTACAGAAGGAGGATCAAGAGTTAAAGGCAAGTCTCAGCTACATGGTGAGATAGAGCCCAACCTGTGCTATTAGCCCTTTAAGAAACAGATAATTTTAATAAACAAATAAATTAGAAGGAAGACCAACGAGAGTTCAGAGAAACAAGAAAATGGTTGGAACCTCACAGCACTAGTTATGCCCTAAAGTATTATATGGGTTATATCTAGGTGAAAATAAGAGGACACAAGCTCTGGCTTGACAAAATTTCTTCTCTCCTTTACCTAATCTGGCTTGCCATAGTCCAATCATTTTCATGATAAAATCAGGAAATTAATTGCCACAATAATCTAATCAGTTAATTCAGTAAAAATGCTGTGAGTGGACACAATGGTGATAAAGTGAGAAACTGGTTGTGCTCACACAAACTCTTGAGGCTTCTCCAATGATAATAGGAGTAAAAGGCAACTATTAGACTTCCTTAGATCATAAGATCATCTTCTTAATAATTAAAATAACATCACTCATGAAACTCAAAAGCTTCTATAAAGCAAAGAACACTGTCATCAGAACAAAAAGAGAGCCTACAGACTGGGAAAGGATCTTCACCAACCCTATATCTGAGAGAGAATTTCCAGAATATATAAGAACTAAAGAATATAAAAAGCAACAGATCAAGTAATCCAATTTAAGAAATCGGGTACAGAGCTAGACAGAGAATTCTCTGTAGAAGAATATAGAATGGTAGAGAAACACTTAAAGACATTCTCAGTGTCCTCATTCATCAGTGAAATACAAATCAAAACAAACCTGAGACTTCCACTTACACCCATCAGAATGGCTAAGATAAAAAACTCAAGTGACAACACGTGCTGGAGAGGATGTGGAGAAAGGAGAACCCCCCTCCATTACTGGTGGGAATGTAAACTTGTACAGCCACTTTGGAGATCAATATGTGCTTTCTCAGAAAATTAGGAATAGTGCTACATCAACATCCCACTGTACCACTACTAGGCATATATCCAAAATATGCTCAACTATACAACAAGGACATTTGTTCAACCATATTCGTAGCAGTTCTATTTGTATTAGCCAGAATATGGAAACAATCTAGAGGCCCCTCAATGGAGGAATGAATACAGAAATTGTGGTATATTTGCACAATGAAATAGTACTCAGCTATTAAAAACAACAATATATATTCTGCACATGTATGAATTTTTTTTAAAAATTAAGAATTTCTTTTTTAATGTATTTCAAATAGCATGTTTTTATAAATGGTCATAACAGGAGCAGGTGAGAAGCTGCTCACTTCTACTTTAAGGCGAGAAGCTTCCATTTTAGTCATTTTTACTAGTATGTTCCTGGAAAAAAAATTTTCATTTGAGTGGATGATACCATCTCATCATCCAAGAAATCTCAAACTTGTGAACTTTTCACACCTAGTTCATCATCCTTCTCTTGCCTGAGCCCAGGGTCCTGCAACTGTCAGCTAAATTTCTGAGCTCATGTATCACCTTTGAAAGATGAGAAACCTGAGGCTCCAGGATGCGTACAGTTTATTCAGGGGAGATGATGTACTCTCCCTTGAAGGCTGAAGACAGAGCCGGACAGTCACTTCCAGGCATTTTCGAAATAGAAAGGACAACCATGCTACATTCCCCAGACCCACGGAGGCTAAGCGATGAGGAAGGCTCAATCAGAGATACGTGGATCTCACTGAGAGGGGGAAAAGATTTTGCAAGTGGACTGTGGGCCACTGGGAATGGGTGTTAGGACCAATGAAATGATGAAGCGCACAGCAGATTTTATATGAAAGAGGTTTGTTAGATGGAGATGAAGACAAAGAGAGAGGGAGACATGACAGGGGAAGGGAGCAGGAGCCTAGACAGAGAAAGGGGGGAGTAAGCACATGAAGGCAAGCAGGCAAGAGGGCAAGAGGGAAGAGGGCAACAAAGTGGCAGGTTGATACTTTTTTTTTCTTTTTTTTCTGCTTTTTTTTTTAATAAATTTGTTTGTTTTTGTATCAATCACAGGTTGGGTTTTTTTGCATCCCATACGTAGCCCCCTCCCTCACTCCCTCCCACCCTCCCTAACCCTCCCTCATCTCCTCCCCGCCCCCTCCAAGTCCACCAACTGGGGAGGATCTCCTCCCCTTCCACCTGACCCAGCCATCTTGTCTCCTCAGGGCTGGCTGCGGTGTCCTCCCCTGGGATCTAGCCAGGCTGTTACTCCCTGGCATGTATGGGGGAGGGTCGAAGAGTCAGCCATCAAGCTCAGGACTGAAACAGCCCCTGTTTCCCTCACTAGGGCCTTCAGTTCACCAATGAGTTATCATGGGCCACATCTGAGCAGGGGTTCTAGGCCATATCCATACATGGTCCCTGGTTGGAGAAACTGTCCCATATAAGACCCTTGTGCCCTGCTCAGTTTGATTTTTGTGGAGCTCTTGTTCTCCCCAAGTCTTACTAACTTCCCCTATATTTATTATTACTTCCAGCCATCTGCCAAGGGCTTAACCGAGAGTCTTAATATCTGTTTTGATACATTGCTATACTGATTCTTCTTTTAAGGAGCAACTTAACCATGCCTGCCAGGCAGGACATCCGGTGGTGACACATGATGACATCATAGGTTGCTAGGCAACCCAGAAGCAGGCTGCCTAAATAATTACAATGGGTACAAGAGGGATTAGGTATTGGGGAGTGGTAAGAGAGAGAGTTCTATGGTTGGCTTGCTCTTTGATCACCTCCCCTTGAGCATGGAGCACCCTTACCAGGCCACAGAGGAAGAAAATGCAGCCACTCCTGATGAGACCTGATAGACTAGGATCAGAAGGAAGGGGAGGAGGACCTCCCCCATCAGTGGAAATGGGAAGGGACATGGGTGGAGAAAGGGAAGGGAGGGTGGGATTGGGAGGGGAGAAAGGAGGAAGCTACAGGGGGCATACAAAATGAATAAACTGTAATTAATAAAAATAAAAATAAATAAAAAAAAAGAAAAAAGAAAGACAGAGGCAGATAAAAAGAGAGAGAGAGAGAGTTCTGGGAGAGATGGCATTTGGGGAGCCATGTGGAAACCTAGTGCACTGGAAACTCCCTGGGATTTATGAGGGTGACTCTAGAGAGGACAAAAGAGAAGAAAAGAAAATTCTTTCTGCTATTTCTCCACACCGTAAAGAAGAAACTCATTGTTTTTAAAAATTAAATTATTTTTTCCTGCCTGATAAAAAAAAAAAACAAGGAAACCATAATATTTGCAGGCAAATGGTGGGAACTAGAAACGATCATCTTGAGTGAGGTAACCCAGAAACAGAATGACACACGTGGCATATACTCACTCAAAAGTGTTTGTTAGTCATATAATATAGGATAAACATACTAAAATCTATACTTCTAAAGAAGCTAAACAACAAGGGAAAGCCTAGGGAAGATGCTCAATCCTCATTCAGAGGGACAAATGAAATAGACATCAGAAGTAGGAAAAGACAGGGAACAGGACAGGAGCCTACCAGAGGAAGGTCTCTGAAAGACGCTAGTGATCAAGGGTCCAAAGTTTGGCTAGAATGCATGGAATTTTATGAAAGAAGGGGGAGATGAAAGATATGGAGGGGACTGGAGTTCAAAAAGGAGACCAACATAGCTAAAACAAACAAACAAACAAACAAAAACCAACAAAAAATACTGAGCCCTTGGAGCCCTGAAAAGAATGTTTTTTGGGAACCAAGGAAAATGCATGGAAAGGACCTAAAACTCCAGCTCATATGTAGCCCATACACTTAGTCTCTAAGTGGGTTTCCTAGTAAGGGGATCAGGAGTTTTCGCTGGCATGTGCTCAGTGGCATACTCTCTGATCACCTTTCCTTGTGGGGTTCAATCTTACTGGGCCACAGAGGAAGACAATGCAGCCAGTCCTGATGAGATCTGACAGGCTAGGGTCAGATAGAAGGGGAGGAGGACCTCTCCTATCAGTGGACTAGGGAAGGAGTATAGGGTGAGAAGAGAGAGGGACGGTACGATTGGGAGGAGACAAGGGATGAAGCCACAGCTGGGATACAAATTGAATATATTGTGATAAATAAAAATAATAATTAAAAATTATTATCACAAGTATTATCTCAGTATAACAAACTGATCCATTATATGGCTTTACATGTATTTGAGGTTCGTAGGTTAAATAACTTTCCTACAGGCATAGTAAGTTAACATAGCTGGCAACTAATGACCACTATAGGGATATAGGTCACTTTTAGACTTAGTTGTAATCTATCATTATTAGGCTCTAGGGTTGGAGATTTGTTGCAGTTGTGATTTGGAGCTCTGAGCTGGAGCCAGAAACTAAGGATCTGGCATTGCTTGGCTATGTCAGACAATTACTGTCTTGCCTTGAGCAAGTGAATAGTCTCAATGTCAGGGAAGCAAGAGAACATTGGAAGGAAATCCAGCACTCAAATTATACAGAACATGACCATGGTTAGGTCAGGTTTATGTGGAGATCATTGCAGAGGCTATAATAGTTGCCAAGGAAAAGTAGAAAACATTTTGGGTAAACACTATCCTGTGACACCTCTTTGTCAGGGAAGTCCCTGGTTGCTTTGTGGTAAGTAGATATCCTTATGACCTGATATGTGACCAGGGGTGGATTTGCAGGATCTGTGTGGATAGCAAGGAATTGCTCTTGAGGAGTTCTATTGGATACATATTTGTGCATTAGTGAAAATGTTCTTGTAGAGATTTCTGGTTGAATTTCCATTTTCAGATCCCATATTCTATCCATAAACTGTCCAACAGCTTGTTGAAGTTTTCTGTAGAGGGATACTAACTTGAAATTTTGTTTTCTTGGTATGATATCTTGTTGGCTACTGTCCACTTTTTTTTCTGACCATGGAATCTTCCCACTGGTGAGAAAATTTGAGAGGGTCTGCTCAGCCCCTTTCATCCAGGGCGTATTCAGTTTGGCATTTCCTAGTCTTAGATTTAAGAGCATCTAAGATTTAAGAAATGAAAATCAGAGAATCATTCCTTACTTTGAACTTTGTGTATTTCCTTAGGAATCTAATTCAGAATAATTACTTACTTTTATACCTTTCTATAAGTTGAGACATGAATCTCTGCCATTGAGTGTCAGCGATCTTTGGCCTCCTTAATTGTATGATACTTTAATATATGTATTAAATGACTTGAAGAAAGTAGTGATGTGAAGCAGTAAGTGAATTCCTATGATCTGATCTAATTAAGGATAAAAAGAAATTGATTAAGTTCCAACTGAAATGTGATGTACACTTCCAGATTCAGAATGAGCAGGGCTCATTGCATGTCTTCATATCCTCTGATCAGAGGCATATTGCTTCATATTGCTAGGCTTCAAGTGAAGACTCTTTGAAAATAATTTAGTTAGAATATTTTTAAAGAATGTCATGTTTGACCCACTCTTTGTTTACATGGATTGCTTTTTTAAAAAATCTTTTGCACTTCATTCATGGTCCTTGCTTGGGATATCATTTTCTTTTGGGTCCCTAAGGCTCAGGTTTTGTTGTTGTTTTGTATTGTTTTGGGTTTTTATTTTTTGTCTCTGTTGGTCTAATTTTGGAGGTCCTAATGCCTCCAGGTCTTTCATTTCCCTCTTCTTTCATAAAATTCTATGAATTCTGCCCAGTTTGGCTATGAGTCTCTGCCTCTGCTTAGATTCCTTGATCAGTACAGTCTTTCAGAGGCCATCTGTGGTAGGCTCCTCTCCTGTTTCCTATCTTCTCCTGCTTCTGTTGCCAATCACATTGGCACTTCTGACTGAGAATTGAGCATGTTCCTTAGAGTTTTCCTTGTTTAGCTTTTTTAGGAGTATAGATTTTAGTATGTTATTGTATGTCCAATATCCACTTATGAATGAGTATATACCATGTGTGTCTTTCTGTTTCTGGGATACCTCACTCAAGATGATCTGTTCTAGTTCCCACCATTTGCCTGCAAATATCATGGTTTCCTTGTTTTTAATAGCTGAGCAGTTTTCCATTGTTTAAATGCACCATAATTTCTGTATCCATTCCTCCACTCAGGGACATCTAGGTTGTTTCCATATTCTGGCTAACACGAATAGAGCTGTTATGAACATTGTTGAGCAAATATCCTTGTTGTATAGTTGAGCATATTTTGGATATAAACCTAGAAGTGGAATAACTGGATCCTGAGGTAGCACTATTCCTATTTCTCTGAAAAAGCACCAGATTGATCTCCAAAATGGTTGTACAAGTTTACATTCCCACCAGCAGTGGAGGAGGGTTACCCTTTCTCCACATCCTCTCCAGCATGTGTTGTCACTTGAATTTTTGATCTTAGCCATTCCGATGGGTGTAAGGTGAAATCTCAGGTTCTTTTTGATTTGCATTTCCCTGAAGACTAAGTACTTTGAACATTTCGTTAAGTGTTTCTCTGTCATTCCTTAATACCCCAGCTCAGATGTAGCCCATAGACTCAGTCTCCAAGTGGGTTCCCTAGTAAGGGGAGGAGGGGCTGTCTCTGATATGAACTCAGTGGCAGGCTCTCTGATCACCTTCACCTTGGTAGTAGCCTTGTCAAACCCTAGAGGAAGACAATGCAACCATTCCTGAGAAGACCTGACAGGCTAGGTTCAGATAGAAGGGGAGGAGGACCTCTCCAATCAGTGGACTGGAGAGGGAGATAAGGGGAGAAGAGGGAGAGAGGATGGGATAGGAAAGAGATGAGGGAGAGAGCCAAAGCTGGGATACAAACTGAATAAATTGTAATAAATGATAGTAATAATAAAAAAGTTATAACTGAAAAAAGTATTGATACAGACATGAAGACGTATAACACATCTACAATATTAAAACATTATTGAAAGAATGGATGAATGTATCAATAAAATTAAATAAAGGGTCCAAAAAAAAAGAAATATTTTGCTGATGATCATGATGGCTCTATATTTTAAAACAAAATACTTAGGAAATATAGTTATTAAATACATTATTCTTTGTCTGGAAGTCAGTTTAATATTGGGTAGAAAACTTTACAGGTATGTTTACTTTACTAGTGAGTACTCCATAAAGTTATATAAGTGATATAAATATGCATTATAATATTTTAGTAAGGGCTAGAGAGAAGTTCAGCACATAACTGCCAAAGTTTGAGGAACCAATTGTTCTTACCTGACCAACATGTTGGAAGGTGAAAACTGACTCCTGAAGATTATCCTCTTATCTTCACATGAACATCATAGCATTGGTGAACATGTTCATGTACACACACAAATAAACTTAACAAAAATTTCAAAATATTGTATTTTTAGTCTTCAGAATTTAAAATATTTAAAAATAACTATTTTATGTATGTTTGTATAAAGAAATCTTTCAGTTTCTAACATATTATGTATACATTCATGAGTATCCATATTAATTACTATTTATAATAAGTGAAAATAATACACTTTGTATTCTTAAAAGGCAGATGTTGAGTACAGAGGAGAAATATAAATGAGAATTTTTTCACTTTGAAAACAGTCAATTTCATTACAGTGTTAATTATTTCTTACACAAAGTTGTGTTTAATTACTGAAGAAAAGAGTCATCACTCTGTCATTGTGATATTATTGCTCATGATGGCTCAATTATTAGTTTTCAGTGTCCTTCTATCTAATATGTGTATCCAGATTTCATCAACTACTCACAAACTGTACTTAATAACCTGATATAGTAGAGTCTTAGCTTATTAAATATGCATAATTAAATAAAATCAACTAAAATATAAACATAGTTCTTCTGTTTCAGAAACAATGCCTTGATGGTGTCATATTTTTTTCTAAAAAAATAAAAGTAAATTATAAAATAATCATGTAAGAAACTAATTGGGATTTTCCCCTTTAATGAATGTTGAAATGTGGTGACATACTGAAATTCTCAACATGTGTCTTATTGGATTTTAAGGTAGTCTGTCATATTGCTTTTTATGTATTAATTTCTAAATTTTATTCCATTAATTGGTGATCTATCATCGAGCCTCTGGGTCCAGAATTGCTTACATTGGGATCTTGAGCAGCTACTATAGTTCATGAGACACAGATAACACATTCTTTTTTTTTAAAACACATTCTAATTATACATCTTCTTCTTTATAGTCTATAACTGACCTTTCTTTATTAAAAAGGTAAATGAATGTGATGGCACAGATTTCAATCCTAGCACTTGAGGAAAAAGGCAGGAGGACCAATAGTTCAAGGTCAACCTTCACTACATGGTGATTTTGAGATCACAATGAATAAAATAATTACTTACTTAATTAAAATTAAATGGAAATGTCAATTGCATATATAATAAATTAAGGAGAGTAAAAATATGAAGAATAAAGGCATACTAAAATAGTAACTAAAAACTGTAAAACTCTTACTGGATTTTACTATATAGTTTCCAATGTAAAAATATTAAGAATAACTGACAGTATACATATTAAAACATAGTCACTATAAAACTATAAATCTTAATTGTGTCATTATATAGAATCTACTCATATTTGAAGATTCCTTTTAAATCAATTTTCTTCTTCAAGATATTCTAATTCCTTCCATTGGTAATTTTCCTGTCTTAAATTCCTTTTTTTCATATCAAATATAAAGTAAGGGTAAGATAATTGATTTTGTAGAAAGAAGAGACGTTAGTCCAAAATTCCCCTTCTGTAGAGAAAGATGCTAGGGTCCAGAGAAGCCCAGTGGGAAGAGCTAAATTCTTCTAATGCTCAGAAAAGTGTTCTTTCCCTTATTAGTTATGATGAGAAACTGGCAGGCTACACTAAAAACATCTCAATCTGTTTATCTCTTCAATCAATAGACTTTAAAATAAGCTGTCTAGAGAACTGTTTTTGTTTTGAGAGTGATCAAAATAGGTATGTCATGTTCATTCTGCAACATAATTATTCATTCCTGAAGAGCTCACAAATAATGTACACACCAGGGAGAATGCCTTCATAAAAAAAAAATGCCTTAATATCAGCAGATGGCATTCTTGTCATTTCCTGAGGGGGCCGGGAGAAGAGAAGGGAAGCCATCCAGCATGACCAGCTTCAATGTCCCTCCCACAAGAATAAAAGAAAGACAAGTACTATTCTTTATTATTCCCCCAGACAAAAAATACGAAGGTATGTGTGGAAGAAGACAATACTTTCCATATGTTGGTACAGGATTTGGTCCTCTGTTATTACCACATATATACTGGGGTACTACTACTACTTGGCAGCAAGTGCCCTTTCCTTCTGAGCTACCTTACCAACTATTTTATATATTTTTAAGTAATTTGTCTATAATTAAGACTATGCAAAACAGGATCCAAGGACTTAACTTAGTGATCAGGGTATGAATATCCATCATCTGCAGGAGACCATCAGGCAGGAGAGTAAGACAGCTGAGAAGGCGGTTCTATAGCATCAGGGTTGGCATTACAGGCAGCCTCTTCTCAATAGTGTGCAGGAAATCTGAAATCTGTAAGCAAAACCAGATCTCTAGCTCTATCCTGTCAAAAATCAGCTCCACATGTAACAGCCTGAAACCCTGAAGCTGTTTTTTAAAAGTGAGGGACAAATTTAGACTATAGAACAAGACTCCAGTTGCTCAAGAAATAAGATTGACAATAAGTAACTTCATGAAAATTAAAAGCTACTATACATCAATATAAACAACTAGACTTAACAGACAATATACAGAATAGGAGAAAAATTTTGGAACTTTGAAGAATAATATTGAAAGAAAAACAAAAATTAACAACTGAAATTTGAAAAATATGAATAAAACAAGCATTTTTCAAACTATGAAGCATAACTAGTGAATAAATGTATGCCAAAATATTCAACATCAGTAACAATCAGAAAAGTTCAAATCATAATTGCATTGAAGGTCATGGTAGCATACACATGTCATCCAAGCAGTTGGGAGATGGAGGCTATTCCATCAGGAATTTCTGGTCACAAAGCAGAGAAAGACATGTTTTTATATAGATACATAAAAGTTTGCATTTATATATGACATGAATGTAAAAGGAAAAATGTTCAGAGGAAAACGGCAGTAACAGGAAGGAAGATAACTGAGAGTGTTAGGATTGCAGGAATATGCTTAAAGTGCATTGTATACTTGAATAAAAATCTCCTTATGTTATGCAAAAGATATACAATGAATATTCAGAAATAGAGAAAGAAGAATGTAAATATATTTAAATAGAGACTTAGAAAGCCTGGATGCATGTATACACTCATGAATCAATCATCACAATAAGAGAGTACAGTCAGCACTCTTTAATCCTGGATTCAACACCTATATATTCTACTAACTGCAGATCAAAAATATTGGTAGAAGAAATTTTTTATACTGGATAGCTGTTATTTGTCACTATGCCCTTAAACTGCACAGAGTATCTCTTATTTATGTACTATCAGCACATGGTATTAAATACTATAAATAATGTTCAGATGATTCAAGTGTACCAGAGGGTGTGTGCAGGTCACACGTAAGCATTCTGTCACTTTATTCGTAAGACCTGACCTTCCAGCTTGGTGCCTTGCATGTGGAGGTGGTCATTGATACAACATTATCTCTGAACCTATGACACTCGTTATCATAACAATCTTATTGTTTATTTTTGTCCATCAATTTACAAGAGTTACTTAGTACTGTTTATTAGTGTTATTGTTATTAATTTGTTTATTCAATTCACATTTTGTTTTTAGGCTCTTCCCTCCTATTCTCCCAGTCTCACCGTCCTTTCATCAGCCCTCACTTTCCCTATATTTTCAAATTAGGGGAGCCCCGGCCCCCACCACACACACACCAGATCATCTAGTCACATGACAACTGAGGTCTTCTTCCCCTGTGGCCTGGTAGGGCAGTCCCATCCCAGGAAGTGATCAGAAAGCAGGCAACAGAGTCCAGGTCAGACATATCCCCTGTTCCCCTCACTGATGGTCCCACGTGAATCCAGAGCTGCCCATCAGCTACAAATAGAGAGAGAACCTAGGTCCAGTGCATGCGTGGTGTTTGGTTGGTGCTTCGGATTCCACAGGCCTCTCTTGGCCCTGGTTAGTTGGCTCTTTTAGTGTTCTTGCGGACCTCCTGTCACCTCTACGTCCTTTATCCTTCACTCCTCTTTTCTATTAGACGCTCTATGCTTCACTAATGTTTGGCTGTGAGTCTTAGTATCTTTTTCAAATTGTTGCTGGGTGGAGCCTTTTAGAGGAAAACTCTGATAGGCTCCTATCTGCAATCATAAAAGAGTATCCTTAACTAGATTGTATTTTCTTTCCCTATTTTTCATAATGTTTACAGAAATGCAATCATACACATGCCAATTTCTTCTAGTTTTAATGAGAAATTGGTAGGTATCATAATCAATTGGCAAATACAAATTCATATTACCTTTAAAATCTAGATGAATTATATTTTTTCTCTGTGTTATTGAACTGAAAAGAGATGTCTTATAATGTTGACAAGACCAGAAAAGGTTTGGTGCAAGACTCAGGTTGACTCTGATCTACAGTAAAATTAGTCATTTACAATTTTTTTTATGATTGCTATAATGCCAGAATGTGAGCTGATCTATAATATGTTTCCAACTTCCTGAGAGTTTTAAAAAGAATGAATTCTGGATTTTGCACATACTTTCTCTGTATTTTTTCAGATGATCCATTAGGTTATGTTTGCTTTTTCTTTTTAAAAACTTTTACCATGGAGAACACTGATTGATCCTGAATGTTAAATAAGCCAATACAGCTTCTTGTTAGTATTTGTTTACTAGTATTTATTTTTGAATTTTTAGGTCTATGTTCATGAGGCAATTCATTTGTGCTTTTTCTCTTAATAACTTTTGCTTGCTTTTAGTAAATGAACAATATTGCCTTTAGAGAATGAACCAAAGTATATTTCCTCTTCAGATTTCTTTAAGAACCTGTTTAGAATTGTTATTATTTCTTCTTTCAAAGTTTAAATGAATTCATCAGTAAAATGTTGAATATCTGCACTCTTATTTTTATAATAGCTTTAACTAAGCTTATATTATGAAAATATTAAATATTAATAACACTGGTTTCTTATTGAAAGTCTTTGGTCAAACAACTCTCTATTAAGGAAATTACCATATAAATCTTCATTGTCATGTGTATTGCTATAACCTTGTTGATAATCACTTTTATTTAATGTTTGGGCATTTACAGAACACAGAACCTGTGATGACCCTATTTGCATTCTGTCACCTATAACTTGAATTTCTTCATCTATTGTTTGTTCATAATTTTAATTTATTAATTTTTTATTAATTGCAGTTTGTCCACTTTGTATCCCACCGGTGCCCCCTTCGTTCCATCCCAATCATACTCTACCTTCCTCTTCTCCTCTCATGTCCCTCCCTCTTCCCCTTCTGTCTGACATTAGCATGTCAGATCTCATGCCAAAACTGGCTGCATCGTCTTCCTCTGTAAGCTGGAAAGGAGGTCCCCCCCTCAGGTGAAGGAGATCAATGAGCCAGCCGCTGATTTCATGTCAGAGACAATCTCTGTTCCCATTACTAAAGAACCCATTTGGACACTGAGCTGCCATGGGGTACATCTGTGCTGGGTTCTATGTTATCTCCATGAATGGTCCTTAGTTGGAGTATCAGTCTCAGAAAAGATCCCTGTGCCTAAACATAGAAAAGGCAATATACACCAAGCCTATCACCAACATCAAACTAAACAGAGAGAAATTTAAATCAATTCCACTGAAATAAGGGACAAGGCAAGACTGCCCATTCTCTCCATATCTCTTCAACATAGTTCTTGATGTCCTTGCCAAAGCAACAAGACAATTAAAGGATATCAAGGTGACACAAATCAGAAAGGAAGAGGTCAAAATTTCACTATTTGCAGAGGATATGATAGTATACATAAGTGACTCCAAAAATTCTACCAGGGAACTCCTACAACTGATAAATAATTGCAGCAAAGTGTCTGGATAAAATTAACCCCCCCAAAAAAAAATCAGTAGCCCTCTTGTGTACAAAAGTCAAATGGGAAAAGAAATTAGGGAAACAACACCCTTCGCAATAGCCACAAAAGATATAAAGTACATTGGTGTAACTCTAACCAATGAAGTCAAAGACTTGTATGTAAAAAATCTTCCAATCTCTGAAGAAAGAAATAGGAGGTATCAGAAGACAGAAAGATCTCCCATTCTTATAGCTTGACAGGATTAAGAAAGTAAAAATGGCCATCTTACCAAAAGCAACATACAGATTCAATGCAATTCCCATCAAAATACCAACACAATTCTTTACAGACCTTAAAAGAAAAATCCTCAACTTCATATGGAATAACAAGAAACCCAGAATCACTATAACAACCCTATACAATAAAAGATCTTCTGGAAGAATCTCCATTCCTGATATCAAGATGCACTGTAGAACAATAGTAATAAAAACTGCATGGTACTGGCATAGAAACTGGCTGGTGGATCAATGGAATCGAATAGAAGACCCTGAAATAAACCCAAACACTTATGGATACCTGATTTTTGAGAAAGATGCCAAAACCATACAATGGAAAAAAGATAGCATCTTTAACAAATGGTGCTGGTCTAACTGGATAGCTACATGTAGAGAAATGGAAATAGTTTTGTGGAAATACCCTCCACAAAACTGAAGTCAAAGTGGATCACACTAAATTGGTTAGAAGAAAAAGTGGGGAAGAGCCTAGAACTCATTGGCACAGGAGACAACTTCTTGAGCAGAACACCAACAGCACAGACTCTAAAATCAACAAGCAATAAATGGGACCTCAAGAAACTGAAAAGCTTCTGTAAAGCAAAGGAAGGACACTGTCATCAGAACAAAACAACTGTCCACAGATTGGGAAAGGATCTTCACCAACCTTACATCTGACAGAGGGCTAATATTCAGAATAAGAACTCAAGTAGTTAAACAGCAAAAAATCAAATAATCCAATTTTTAAAAATGGGATACAGAGCTAAACAGAGAATTCTCATCAGTTATTTTTATTTTTTGTTTCCTCAGTTTGTCTTGTCATCATAGTATCAACTTCTATTCTATTAATCTGTTACAATGTTGTACTTTTATTTATATGTAAGTTTTTATATTTTGTGTTAATGCTGATGCAATAAATTGTGTGAGTGTGTTTGTGTGTGCATTCTATGCTTTAAGGTCTATGATCTAGATCTTGTATTGTAGTATTGCTACATAACAATAAGGATCAAAGGGGGATTCATGGATCTCTCTTGGAAGCATAAATAGAATAAATTTAGAAAGTGGACTTGCGGTAGGAGGTAGGGACGAGGGCATGGGAATAAGTGTGATTCAGGTGATTTTATGTTATTTTATATGTTACGTTTTCATATACATTAAGTTTGAGTTGTCTTCTATTTTGATAATCACTTATACTCATACATTATGTATACCTGTGTTACTTTGCTTCCCTGTTAAATACTTTCAAATTTTCGTAGATATTTAGCATTGATATTAATTACATTATGGTCAGGCAACATACTTTTTGTCTTTAGATTCTTTCAAACTCACTGAAATTTATTTTATGGTCTAAAGTCAGGTAATCTCCTCCTTACATTGATTAGTCATATCCAGTTGGAAGTTGGGCCATGAAAGAAAGTAGATAATGGGCATGTGTCTATTGGATATAACAAGTAGCAAATATGTCCTAGTGTACATGCAGATGCTTTTCTTGAATCTGCATCATTTTTACAGAGGTTAAAATGAAGAACAAATGCCAGTAAGCAAGCACATTAATCAGAGATGACAGCAAGTACACAGAAAAACATTTATGCCATAGTTAAATATGCAGAGCGTAGCTAGTAATGGCTTATTCAGGGTAGCGAAGAAGACTGTCTACACAAATATACGTGCCTATCATAGATGAGACATTAAATGATTTGAAGAGAAATGTTTTCAGAAAGAATACTTGTAATTGGTAGTATGTTTATGGGTATTGCTATGACAAACCCCACCGTGTGTCATAAGGGAGGATTTTGGAAAGATTTTCTAAAAAATAAAACTGAGAGGTACTGTCTAAATATTCCTAAAATAGATTCCAATTTTTCAAAGGACTCTTAAACAGAATGGCTAAAATGATGAATGTGCTATATTAAAATTTTATGGGGGGATCCAAGATGGCAGCTACCAGCATGCACAGTTTCTGAGAGGCAGAGGATTTGAAACTCCAAAATTCGTGAGTGGAGGGGCAACTGAAGCCATAAAATACATAAAATAAACATGTGGCTTCCTGAAAGAGAAGGGACATTGCAGGAACGGAGAACATTTAGATTTAGGTCAGGCGTGGACTTCCTTGGGAACAGAAAGGGGCATTTACCTTGTTTGGGCATCCCTCCTTGGAGGACGAGCCGAGCAACAGTGCCAGTGACACTAAGCACAGAACTCACTGCTTGGGGACTAAGACAGCAGAGGCAGGGCTCCTAGCTCTGCAGCTGCGTCTGCCAGCTGTACCAGCCTGCCGAGTACCAACCTGCTGAGTCCCAGATCCGCAATACAAACCTTCGCGGGTCCCATGTCTGCTAACAGCAGTACCGACTTACAGGGCCTCCCAGCTAGTGACTGTATGGCCTGCCCAATCCCTCAGTGGCAGATAGCCAGCTGTCCAGCCACCGAAGCTCAACAGACCTGCAAAACCACCCAGGTACACCAGGCGCCTCGCCTCCTAGGTCTGTGGACCAGTTTTGTGACTCCTCAGGACTTCCAAGCAGGCACCTACACACCCCAGTTCTGCAGCTGCAGCTGGACTCCGTAGTTCAGCGGCTGCAGCACCATTGAGCTAACTATGCTCATCCTGCCGCATTTGACTCAGTAGGTCCAAAACGGCCAGTAGAGAACAGAAGGAACCCCTGTGCTTTATGATTTGACATGCTAGAGAGTGAGTGTGCCCTTAAGTGACTAGAGAGCCACAGATTCAGGTTGCTCCTAAGCTAGCAGCCAGACATCCAATCCCATCCACCTACACATCTACTGTGGGAGATAGAGGGTTTCTTGGGACATTGAAGCCCCTGCTCTGTGGATCTACCAGTGGAGTTTAGACAAATAACTCCTGGAGCTCAGTTAGAGATGAATACTGGTAGCCCGTAGGCCACTGATGTCCTCAGTGAATTTGCACACTTGATCATCACCAGCGCTTGCAAAACCTTTAGCCCTTGCAAAACCTTTAGTGCCTGTGACCCTTTCGGTGCCTGCAGGGCACACCTCCCTCACATTGAAGACCTCTACATTCTCTAGAACCCTGTCCCTTAGGGCACATTTCGATGCACATGCACCAACACACGATCGCACGCTTGCTGCATTTGTCCTTCTGTGCCCTTTGACTTTCCTCCTACAGGTATAGCTGAAACACCCATGCACAAACTGAAACCATTGGACCACTCTCATCTTCCTGAAGAATTCTGCAGACACTAGAGAAAAACAGTACCAGTCTGAACTGCAGAATCCAGGAACAGTGAAGCTTACAGATAAGCATGTGGCCGGAGAACAGCAAAAGAACAGATCCAACAAAAAATCAGGAAATCATGGCTTCCCCCTAAATCAATGGATACTCCAATTCATCATAAACAAAGAAAAATGATTTTAAAGATATGCTTATCCAATTACTAGAGACACATAAAGAGGAAACAAACAAATCTCTCAAAGAAATTGCCACACAGATGGAAGCAAATAAAGAGGAAATGAACAAAGCTCTCAAAGAAACACAGGCAAATAGAGCCAAACAAATAGAGACACAAGTAGAGGCACAATTAATGGCATATAGAGAAGAAACAAACAAAAAATAGAGGCCTTCATACAGAGACAGGAAATCACATTCAAACAGATGCAGGAAATGATGCAAGGCATAAAAATAGAATTAGAATCAATAAAGAACACACAAACAAAGAAAACCCTGGAGTTGGAAAACTTACGGAAAAGATTGGGAACCACAAAGTTAAGCATCACCAACAGAATGCAAGAGATGGAAGAGAGAATCTCTGCTGCTGAAGATACATTTGCAGAAACTTATATTTCTCTCAAAGAAAAAGTAAAACCAGAAAAGTCCCAAACACAAAACATCCAAGAAATCAAAGACAACATACAAAGGCAAAATCTAGGAATAATAAGAATTGGTTAAAAGGAAGATTCCAGGCTCCAATGTAGAGAAAATATTTGCAAGAAAATCATAGAGGCAAATTTTCCCAACTTAAAGAAAGAGTTGTCCATAAACATACAAGAGGCATACAGAACACCAAATAGACTAGACCAGAAAAGAAACTCCTCACAGCACATCATAGTCGAAACACTAAATCTATAGAACAAAGAAAAGATATTAAAAGCAGCAATGGAAAAAGGCCAAGTAACATATGAAGGTAGAACTATCAGAATCACACCAGACTTCTCATCAGAAACTATGAAAGACAGAAGGGCCTGGGCAGATGACATGCAGACTTTATGGGACCACAGATACCAAGCCAGACTACTATACCCAGCAAAGCTTTCAATTAACATTGACGGAGAAAACAAAATATTCCATGACAAAACTAAATTTAAGCCATTTTTACACAGCAAAACAGCCCTACAGAAGACACTAGAAGGAAAACTCCAATCCAATGAAAAAAAACTACACCCAAGAAAACATAGGATACAGATAAGTTCCCTACAAAAATTAAAAGAAAACAAGCAGTGAATCATAGTAAGACCACCAACTCCGCAAAAGGAACTAATGTTCATTGGTAACTATTATCTATCAACATCACTGGACTCAACTCTCCAATAAAAAGACACAGACTAACAGAATGGCTGCAGAAACAGGATCCAACATTCTACTGCATCCAAGAAACACACCTCTGCAACAAAGATAAACACTACCTCAGAGTAAAGGGCTAGAAAAATGTTTTTCAAGCAAATGGACCCAGAAAACATGTGGGGGTAGCTATGCTAATATCTAATAAAATAGACTTTCAACCAAAATTAATCAAAAAAGATGAGGAGGGACACTACATTCTCATCAAAGGAAAAATCCACCAAGAGGACATCACAATTCTGAACATCTATACAGCAAATACAAGAGCACCTACATTCATAAATGAAATATTATTACAGCTTAAATCACATATTGATCCCAATACCTTAATCATGGGAGACTTCAACACCCCACTCTCACCAAGGGCCAGATCATCTAGACAGAAGCCAAGTCAGAAAATAAAGACACTTACAGAGGCCCTAATTCAAATGGACATAACAGTTGTCTACAGAACTTTTCACCCGAACTCAAAAGAGTATATGTTCTTTTCAGCATCTCATGGAACCTTCTCCAAAATAGACCATATAGTTGGTCACAAAGCTAGCCTCAACAGATTCAAGAAGTTTGAAATAATCCCCTGTATTCTACCTGACCACCATGGACTAATGCCGCACTTCAATAAAATGGAAATGGCAAAAAGCCTACACGCACATGGATACTGAACAACTTGCTACTCAATGACAGATGAGTTAAGGAAGAAATAAATAAATTAAAGACTTCCTAAAATTCAATGAAAATGAAGGTACAACATACCCTAATTTATGGGACACAATGAAAGCAATGCTCAAAGGAAAATTCAAAGCACTAAGTGCCTTCAAGAAGAAATTCAAAACATCTCATAAAAGCAACTTAATGTCCCAACTGAAATCCCTAGAAAAAAAGTAGCAGATACACCCAAGGGGAGCAGATGACTGGAAATAATCAAACTCGGGGCTGAAATCAATCAATTAGAAACAAATAAAACTACTAAGAGAATCTATGAATCCGAGAACTGGTTCTTTGAGAAAATCAGCAAGATAAACAAACCCTTAGTCAAATTAACTAAAAGGCAGAGAGAAACTATCCAAATCTGTAATATCAGAAATGAAAAGGGGGATAAAACTACAGACACTGAGGAAATCCAAACAATCAGTAGGTCTTACTACAAAAACTTATATGTCACAAAATGTGAAAATCTAAAAGAAATTGACACGTTTCTTGATAGATCCCATCTACCAAAATTAAGGTAGAAAGATTGAATAGCCTTTTATCACCCAAGGAAATTGAAGCAGTCATCAGGAGTCTCCCTTCCAAAAAACACCTGGGCCAGATGGGCTTCAGTGCGGAATTCTCCCAGACCTTCGAAGAAGTACTAACTCCAATACTTTTTAAACTATTCCACAAAATAGAAACAAAAGGAAAATTACCAAACTCATTCTATGAAGTCACAGTCACCTTGATACCTAAACCACACAAAGATCCAACAAAAAAAAGAGAACTTCAGACCTATCTCTCTTATGAACATTGATGCAAAAATATTCAATAAAACACTTGCAAACTGAATCCAAGACCACATAAAAGATATCATCCACCATCACCAAGTGCGCTTCATCCCAGGCATGAAAGGGTGATTTGACACATGGAAATCCATCAATGTAATCCATCACATAAACAAACTGAAGGAGAAAAAACACATGATCATCTCCTTAGATGCCAAGAAAAGCATTTGACAAAATCCAACACCCATTCATGTTTAATGTCTTAGAGAGATCATGGGTACAAGGCACATACACATAGTAAAGGCAATATTCAGCAAGCCTATAGCTAACATCAAACTCAATGGAGAGAAACTTAAATCAATCCCACTGAAATCAGGGAAAATGCAAGCCTGCCCACTCTCTCCATATCTCTTCAACATAGTACTTGAAGTCCTAGCTAGAGCAATAAGACAATTAAAGGTGCTCCATAAGGACCAAATATATCAGGGCACATGGGTGTTTTTTGAGACTGTTTCTCTAACCATGGACCATGTATGGATATAACCTAGAATACCTGCTCAGATGTAGCCCATGGTAGTTCAGTATTCAAGTGGGTACCCTAGTAAGGAGAACAGGAACTATTTCTGACATGAACTCAATGGCTGGCTCTTTGACCTCCACACCGCCCTGAGGGAAGAGCAGCCTTGCTAGGCCACAGAGGAGGATACGGCAGCCAGTCCTGAAGATACAAGACAAGCTAGGGTCAGATGGAAGGGGAGGAGGACCTTCTTATCAGTAGACTTGGAAAGGAACAGGGAGGATGTGAGGGAGGGAGGGGAGGATTGGGAGGGAATGTGAGAGGGGCTAAGGCTTGGATACAAAGTAAATAACCTGTGATTAATATGAAAAAAATACTAAAAAATAAAAATAATAAACAATAATAAAAATTTATGACACTGCATAGGACTATATGTATACCTACATATATACATACATACATACATACATACATACATACATACATACATACATACATATCACTTGTTGGTTCATGCGTAAGTCCAAACATGTGAAATGAAAACGCAGGAGCTAGTGGACATAAAAATAGAAAATTCATGTTTAGCACCTTATTTTCTCCCATATTTTTCTCCTACTTATTCTCTCATACATTACATATAAATTGCAATCTCCTCTCCCTTCCCTACCCCAGTCTTCACTCTCCTGCTCTTCCAAATCCCTTCACCTTCACCTTCAGAAAACAGCAGGTCTTCCAGGGACATCAACCAAATATATCATAAACAAGCTACAATAAGACCAAGCACATAGTCTCACATCAAGGCTGCTGGCAACATAGTAGGATAAAAATTTTTCCAAAGGCAGGCAGAAGAAACATAGACAGCCCCAGATTCCACTGTTAGAATTTCCATAAGAACATTAAGCTAAAACAATATCATATAAACAGAGCCATTTTAAATTTTCATTTATATTTTACTCTGAATGTATCCTTAGTTTTTGGACACTCTTTGCTGACACTGACGCTCATGCCTGTGTTAAACAGAAAGAGCGATAAGCTTTATAATGCCTAAAACTCAGCTCATGCAGACATGGTTCATGGTGAAGTTATTTCCACATGCTGATAATTAGACTGACAGTCAATACAGCAAAATAGCTATGTAACTAAATAATGTGTTGCTCAGTGTGTGAATGCTAAATGATGTTCCTTTGAATGTTAATGTGCTTCTAATTACATTATTGCTGCAGGTTTTGACTGTTGAGCCCTATTTATTTATTTATCTCTAAGAAACTAATGTTATCTTTAGCATGAATGTCTATTAAGCTTTTTCCTGCTTTCAGATTTTAAGAAAAATACAAGAAAACAAATCGTGTAGCACTTTCTGTTTCTTATGTGTGTGAGAGGACAAGATACTTGAGCTGTTATGGCACAGAAGTCTGGGGATGTTTATAAAGGGAGAATAAGCAGGCTTCTTTTCTGAGGTTATGATCCAGACCGTTGTAAATCAACCTCAACTTTAGGATTTATTCTGCTTGCAAATACATGTGCTACCAATGTTACTATTTATTTGTTAACATTAGTCTTTATATTTTATAGCAGCCTCAAATAATTACAATTACATGATGTAATGATATGGGAACAAATTTTGAATGAACTGATAGTTTAGGTCATATAAAAATACATTACTCATAGGATGACACATGCTGGAGAGATTGTGGAAAAAGGGTCACCCTCCTCCATTGCTAGCAGGAATGCAAACTTGTAAAACTTTGTAAATCAATTTGGCACTTTCTCAGAAAATTAGGAATAGTGCTACCTAAAGATCCAGCTATACCACTCCTGGGCATATGTCGAAAATATGCTCAAGTATACAACAAGGACATTTGCTCAACTATGTTCATAGCAGCATTATTCATAATAGCCAGTGTATGGAAACAACCTAGATGTCACTCAATTGAAGAATGGATACAGAGGTTGTGGTACATTTACAGAGTGGAATACTACTCAGCAATTAAAAACAAGGAAATCGTGAAATTTGCAGGCAAATGATGAGAACTTTGAAAAAATCATGCACAGTGATGTAACCCAGAAGCAAAAAGACATATGGTATATATTCACTTTTAAGTGGCCATTAGCCACATAATATAGGATAAATATACTAAAATATATAGTCCTAAAGAAGCTAAGCAACAAAGAGGACCCTAGGAAAGAGGCTGAATCCTCATTCAGAAGGGTAGACAGGATAGACATTTGAAGTAGAAGACAGTGAACAGGACAGGTGCCTTCTACTGAAAGTCTTCCTCTGAAAGACTCTACCCATCAGAGTATAGAAGGAGATAATCAGACTTCTAAGCAAACTTTGGGGAGAGTGCAGGAAACCTTATGAAAGAAGAGGGAGAGAGAATTACATGGAGGGGACAAGAACTCTACAAGGAGACCAAAAGAGTCAAAAAAAATTGGGCCCAGGGTAGCCTTCAGAGACCAATACTCCAACCAAGAACCATGCATGGAGAGGACCTAGGCAACCTTCTCAGTTTCCAAGTGGGTTCCCTCCTAAGGGGGGCAGGGACTGTCTCTGACACAATTTCAGTGGGCAGCTCTTTGATAACCTCTCCCTGGGGGGTGCAGGTTTGCCAGGCCACAAATGACAATGATGCAGCAGTCCTGTGAGACTTGGTGGGCTAGGGTTAGATAAAAGGGAAGGAGGTCCTCACCTATCAGTGGACTAGGGGAGGGACATAAGGGGAGAAGAGGGAGGGTGGGAATGGGAGGAGATAGAAGGGGCTACAACCAGGATAAAAAATGAGTAGAAAGAAAGAAAAAAAGAAAGAAATTTTAAAATTAAAAAAAAGATTTAATTTTCTGATTTATTCTAGACTTTTTTTTAACTCATTAATTTCCATGAACAAGTGGAGATGAGGGGGGGAGCCACAGCCAGGACACAAATTTATTAATTTTTAATAAATGATATTAATAATAATTTAAAACCAATAGTCCAAAATAGAAATGGATTTTATGAAACAAGCAAGTTGTGCATAAATTGGCCTCTTGATTTTACTTCTTCTAAATGTTCAAGTGTGAACAGGAACTTTTTTTCACTGTGCATTTGTGAAGGGAAAGCCTTTTTTATACTGTTCTTTGATGTTGTAGCTTCCTTTATACCAATGTTAATGGCACCACACCATACCTGAATTTGTAAATACATAAATTTTAAATATCTTAAGCATCGTTATCAATTTAAGGCCAAAAGGTGGGACAACCTTGATTAGCAATGTTTTAAGAAGGCAAATAAGTATGGGATTGGACAGAGGACATGTCTGCAATGCACCCAAAATGGGGTGGTGGTATCCAAAGATGAAGACAGTATTTCTGCACTGACAAAAAGAGAAAGAATAATAAACAAACAAATAGAACAGTAACATAAGACAGATTTGGAAATTAGTCTTTGTATGTTATTACTCTCTAATTTTAAAATTTTAATTTTTTATATTAATTTTTATTTTTTAACATTAATCACACAATATTTACTTTGTATCCCAGCCCTAGCACTCTTCTTCATTCCCTCCCAATTCTACCTTCCCTCCATCATCTCCTCCCTGTCCATTTCCAAGTCCACTGGTAGAGGAGGTCCTCCTCCGCTTCCATCTGACCCTAGTTTATCAGGTATCTTCAGGACTGGCCTCCTCTGTGGCCTAGCAAAGCTGTTCCTCCCTTGGGGGGTGGGGTGAAGTAAAGGAGACAGCCATTGAGCTCATGTCAGAAATAGTTCCTGTTCCCTTTACTAGGGAAACCTAGTTGGATACTGACCTAACATGGACTACATCTAAGCAGGGGTTCTAAGTTATATCCATACATGATCCTTGGTTGGAGAAACAGTCTCATAGAGGACACCCGTGCCCTGATATATTTTGTCCTTGTGGATTTCCTGTCCTCTCCAGGTCATACTAACTCCCCCTTTTATCAGATGATTCCCTGTACTCTGCTGAAGGTTTGGTTATGAGTCTCAGAATCTGCTTTGATAAGCTGCTAGGTAGAGTCTTTCAGAGGCCCTCTGTGGTAGGCTCCTGTCCTGTTTCTTTTCTCCTACTTCCCATTTCCACCCCATTTGTCTTTCTAAGTGAGGGTTGATCGTCTTACCCCAGGGTCTTTCTTGTTTATTTTCTTTAGGTGCACATATTTTAGTATATTTATCCCATCTTATAGGACTGTATAAGTGAGTATATATTATGTGTGTCTTTCTGCTCCTGGAATACCTCACTCAGGATAATCTTTTCTAGATCCCACCATTTGCCTGCAGATTTCATGATTTCCTTGTTTTTCCTTGTTTTTTTAATTACTTTTTAATATTAGTCAGTTTCTTAACTTTGTATCCTAGCCTTAGCAGCCTTCCTCATTCCCTCACAATCCCACCCCCCTTCCCTCATCTCCTCCCTGCCCCTTTCCAAGTCCACTGTTAGGGGAGGTCCTCCTCCCCTTTCATCTAACACTGGTTTATCAGGTATCTTCAGGACTGGCTGCAAATTCCTCCTCTGTGGCATAGCAGGGCTGCTCCTCCCTCAGGGGATTGGGGGAGAGGGCAAAGTGCCAGCCATTGAGTTCATCACAGAAATAGTCCCTGTTCCCCTTACTAGGGTACCTACATGAATATTGAGCTACTATGGGCTATATCTGATCAGAGAGGTTCTATGTTATATCCATACATGGTCCTTGGTTGGAGAAACAGTATCATAAAACACCCTTGTGCCCTGATATATTTGGTCCTTGTGGAGCTCCTGTCTACTCCAGGTCAAATTAACTCCCCCTTATTTCTTAAGATTCCCTGCACTCTGCCAAAGGTTTGGTTATGATTCTCAGCATTTGCTTTCATACTGCTAGGTAGAGTCTTTCGAGGCCCTCTGAGGTAGGCTCCTGTCCTATTTCTTCTTTTCTCCTACTTCCAATGTCCATCCCATTTGTCTTTCTGAGTGAGGATTGATCATCTTACCCTGGATCCTCCTTCTTGTTTAACTTCTTTAGGTGAATAGATTTTAGTATGTTTATCCTATCTTATAGGTCTAGTATCCACTTATAAGTGAGTATATACCATGTGTGTCTTTCTGTTCTTGGGATACCTCACTCAGGATGATCATTTCCAGGTCCCACCATTTGCCTGCGAATTTCATGATTTCCTCCTTTTTAATTGCTGAGTAGTATTTCATTGTGTAAAAGTACCACAATTTCTGTATCCATTCCTCCATTGATGGACATCTGGGTTTTTTCCAGTTTCTGGCTATTACAAATAAAGCTGCTACAAACATGGTTGAGCAAATATCCTTGTTGTGTACTTGAGCTTCTTTTTGATATATTAAAAAGCAACAAATCAAACAATCCAGTTAAAAATGTAGTACAGAGCTAAACAGAATTCTCTGTAGAGGAATATAGAATGGCAGAGAAACACTTAAAGAGATGCTCAATGTCCTTAGCCATCAGAAAGATGCAAATCAAAATGACTCTGAGATTTCACCTTCCACCTGTCAGAATGGCAAAGGTTAAAAACTCAAGCGACAACACGTTCTGGAGAGGTTGTAGAGAATTGGAAACCCTCTTCCATTGCTGGTGGGAATGTAAACTTGTACAACCACTTTGGAAATCAATCTGGCACTTTCTCAAACAATTAGGAATAGTGCTTCCTCAAGATCCAGCTATACCACTCCTAGACATTTAATGGTTTTAATTGAAATGGAATTACATTACTCTCTTCCTTTCCCTCTTTCTCTGGTACTCTTCTAGGAACCACTTCCATTCTTCCCCTACTCTGATGCTGATAGCCTCTTTTCCTTTATCATTGTTAAACACATGTTTGTGTGTTCCTATGAGAGTGTGTGCATTTATATGTAAATAATACCTGGGGACTCTGCTATTATTCATTGTATTTATATGTTTTCAAGGCTTCTTCTCAACTTGCATAGAAAAATTTTTCAAAATGATAGGTGACAAGGTGAAATATTCAAATATGTGTATATACTTTCACTTTCCAAATTATCTCACCTTACCTTTCTTTTCTTACTGGTTATTTTCCTCCTCTCCAATGAGTCTCTTCTGATACCATGCTGTTTGTGTGTGTGTGCGAGAGAGAGAGCAAGAGAGAGAATTTTTCTATCAATTCATTAGATGATATATAGCTAAGCTGAATATTAATTTATCTTTTTTTCAAATGTTTTGAGGGTGGGCATGGAACCAGTGCAATATCCATGCCTGTCATGTGCTTTACCAACTGAGCTGTTTCTCCCACTGATCTTTAAAGATATGTTGCCTTTGCTACTACTGAGTCAGAGGGTTAGTGAGAAAAGGATAAAGCCAGTGGATCTATTAAAAGATTTTTATGTTCAGATAATTCTATATAATCTGAACATAATATTTAATAGAAATTTAACCATGTGTGGATGGAGGTGAAAGGAATAAGAGGATTGTTTTCAAACATGTTTTCCAGATTTTTGGCATGAACAAAGTTTACGAACCAAAGACTACCACCTAGATGGGGAAGATCTGAACAGAAATGTATTTGGGGATGGGAGAGAAATGAAGGTTTGATCTCACAAGTGTGTTGTAGTCAATAAAGAGGAGGGTTGGGCTCTTGCCCTAAGATTATCACAGGGGTATTGTCTGACCCTCTATCACAAATAAGACACAGACAGCTGTTACAATTCACAATTGCCGCAATTTACCTTGGGATGGGCAGATATTTTCTTTACACTGTCTCAATATCCTCATCATCCATCTCCCATCCCCCATCCAAGGCCATCCACTTTAACCCTCCTCATTTCGTTAACCTTCCATACATAATCCCATGGTACTTGTTTTTATTCTTCATCTGGGACTTTTCATGCTCTTATTGGTGTCCTTACTCCCAGCCCCATGTGGTTTATTTTCTCCTGGCTAACCCATCCTCCTCCTTCTTCCTCCCTTTTCTCTCCATCTCCCTCCCATGACCCTCTCCAACTCCAAGAACCTTAGCCATGTCTACCCCATTCTGTGCAGCCCAGGCATAAACTATTTAATGAACCACTCAGATATAATGACTTGGGCAGGTTTACAAAACGAGAATAGAGCATGTATTTTCTGATAGCTATGAGAAATCAGAATGAGAAAATGAGCTAGAACTTAAATGGATATCTGTTGGTATAATGTTCTGGTGGAATGTACACAATTTACCCTGTTCATTCAAGTGCTGATTTCTCTACCCCACTATCTGGTTTCAATCCTGACAGTGTATTGTGATGTTTATTCTAAATATCACCTCTGTCAAGTTTGTGTAAACATGCCACCATATGTTGTCTGTATTGTCAATTAAACAACCAGCCACAATGCTGAGCAATGAAGAATAGTGTATGACATCCCAATCCGGAGGAGAGGAGAGGAGAAAGAAGCGAGTAGAAGAATCCAAGAGGAGAGACTGGCAGAATAGGACTTGGGACCATGAGAAAAGTGGAACAATAAATAAAATATGACCAAAACCAAGTACAATGTGTGGAAATCTGAAACTATGTGTGCTGGGAAGTTTAGGATGGAGAAACTATTGCTCAGCATTGTACTCTAAGTTAATTAAATAAATCCTAGTCTCTGTGTGGTGATTTGGGTATACAGCTGGTTTATGAATAATCACTGTTTGACTAAAAGATAAATCAATATTAAATATTAATAACCTACAATGGATGTCACAGACCTTAGAAGAGGTCTTGTAAGAAAAGGTGAGAGTCATTTGCATACTGATAGCACTTTGGACTATATCATTGAGTGTTGAGTGAAGCAGAGTGTAGAGGCTAAAGATTCTTAAAGTTCCAGTTAGTCACAAGAGAATTTTCTGAACTGCAAAGGATAATTCAAAAGATACATGGCCCTAGGTCAAAAATCAGTTGTTTTTCCCTGAAATTAACCAAGTAGAACATTTTAAAGAAAAAATTGTAAAATGTACATAATGCTTTATAAAATCACAGATATATGAAATTAGGAGAAAACCCCCACAGCCTCCAGATTCACATTTACATTTTTCTACTCTCTCATTAACTACAAACCTAGCCCATTTTACCCTAAGCATAGCTCGATCATTTCTATTTTGCACTGGTTCTTTACAGTATCATTTTAAATAAATGTTTCATATATTTAATTTTTATTAATTAATCTAAAAAGTATTGCCTTTCTGCTTGAGGAAACAAACAATTTTGTTATTTTCTTAAACTGCAACAATATTAGATATTTTAATACTTCTGCTAATTAATTTTTCTTTCCTTTGATGTCTAATTTTTAAGCTTACATTACTAGAAAAATATTACAATTTAATGTTGTTGTTGATGATTATTTCAGATATTTTCCCATCTGGTCTTTACTTTTGACTGGTTACTTGCATCAATCCACTTGTACATCTTATAATAATCATAGTTGCTTCACTATAAAATGTATATATTTTAACTTTCATGTTTTATACTACCTCTTTTCTTTACTTAAATATATACCTTATTTTAGCAGGCCTTTGTCAGTTAGAAATAGACAAAACTGTACATTCTGCTTATATCAATATGATGCCTCTGCAGAAATTTAAAAATGTACATTAATCTGGTCTTTTGTTCTAAAAATTTCCAGAGACAACAGTGGTATATTTTAAATAGGAATTAAGCTCCTTGTAGATGAGCTTCAGCTTTTGATGTTGAAGGGAATGACATACCATGAGAACATAAGTTGCTGAAGATTCAGAGGGAAAAATCAAACAGACAAACAAACAAACAAAAATAGAATTGGAGGTTGTGAAGGAAGGAAATAATAGGACTTGGAGTCTAGCAGAGGGTCTGGCTCTTTAATTGTCAGTATCTTAAGTTTAGAGTTCTTAACCTCTTAGAAAGTAGAATTGTCTGAAAATTTCCTTACCACTGGCAAGTGTCTGCATTTTGTGTTTAAACATGATAATCTCATTGCTGATTTAGAGATACATTTTATAATAACTTCAACATCCAAAATATATATCAAAACTAATGATTCTAAGATGATCACATACTTTACAGCTTTATATCTGTATGTATATATATATAAACAAAATCATGCAAATTAAAATAAATTTGCTATTTATAAACCAAATTATATGGTATTGCTGAGACTCCTTAACGTTGGGAAATCTTTCCTAACTCAGGAAGGTCTTTCACAGATTTACAAATTCACTAATGTACTTGCCTCTAAATAATTCATGAAAACAGTAAATAGTGTCCAGGCTCTACTCGTGCAAGGACATTTTTATTTACATTATTATTATTCCTATTATTATTAGTCATTACAACTTATTCATGTTTTATCCTGGCTGTAGCCCCCGCCCTCATGACCTCCCAGTTCCACTCTCCTTCATTCTTTCAACCCTGTTATTCCCCCAGTCCACTGTTAGGGGCGGTCCTCCTCCCATACTAACTTACCCTAGCCTATCAGGTCTCATCAGTATGATCTGGATCCTCTTTCTCTGTGGCCCAGGTGGTTGGCTATCAAAGAACAGGCAACAAGGTTCATGCCAGTGGCTGCCCTGTTCCCCTTACTAGAACACCCACATGGCAACTGAGCAACCCATGCACTACAATTGAAGCAAGGGTCTAGGTACTCTTCATGCATGGTCTTTGGTTGATTCATCATTCTCTGAAGGACCACCTGGGCCCAGATTTTTTGGTTCCGTTACTCTCCTTGTGGAGCTCCTGTACCTCCAGGTCTTTCTATCTCCCCCTTCTTCCATAAAATTCCTTGCATTTTGTCCAAAATTTGGCTATAAGTCGTTCAGAGGCTTTCTGTGGAAAGCTCTTGTCCTGTTCCCTCTCTTCTCTTCCTTCCGAAGTCTGTGATGTTTGCCCTTCTGAATAAGGATTAAGCCTCTTCCCTAGGGTCCTCCTTGTTGTTTAGCTTCTTTAGGACTATGGATTTTAGTGTTTTTATCCTATATTATACAGCTAATATCCACTAATAAGTGAGTACATACCATGTGTGTCTTTCTGCTTCTAGGATACCACACTCAGGATGATCTTTTCTAGTTTCATCCATTTGTCTGTAAATTTCATGATTTCTTTGATTATTTTCAGCCACCTACTCCTCTTGTATGAGTCTGATTTTTTTTTGCCCTAGGGCTTTCAGGGGTACCTTTAATTTGCTTGTATGAGATGTCTCAAACTTCTTTCTGGAGGCACTTACTGCTATAAACTTTCCTCTTAACACTGCTTTCATTGTGTCCCATAAGCTTGGGTAATTATGCCTTCATTTTCATTGAATTTTAGGAAGTCTTTAATTTCTTTCTTTATTTCTTCCCTGACCTATTTGTTACTGCATAGAGTTAAGTTTACATGTGTGTGTAGGCTTTTGTTGTTTCTATTGATGATGAGGTCTAGTTTTAGACCACCGTAGTCTGATAGAATACAATAGATTATTTCAATCTTCTTGTATCTGTTGAGGCTTGCTTTGTGCCTGACTATATGGTCAATTTTTATGAATGTTCTGTGGGGTGATGAGAAGGTATGTTCTTTTGTGTTTGGGAGAAAAGTTCTGTAGACATCTATTAGGTCCATTTAAGACCTATGTAAGTGTCACTGTTTCCCTATTTAGCTTCTGCCTAGATGATATGTCTCTTGGTGAGAGTGGAGTGTTGAAGTCTCCTGCTATTAAAGTGTTGGTATCTATGTGTGATTTAAGCTTTAATAATGTTTCATTCCAAATGTAGGTGATCTTATATTTGGGGCATAATTGTGCAGGATTGAGATGCCCTCATGATGAATTTTTCCTTTGATGAGAATGAAATATCCCCCCCCCCCCATTCACTTTTGATTAATTTTGGTTGAAAGTCTATTTTATTAGATATTAGGATGGATACTCCAGCTTGCTTTCTGGGTCTGTTTGCTTGGATAACCTTTTTCCAATCCTTTCCTCTAAGGTAGTGTCTATCTCTTTTCACAGCAGTGTGTTTCTTGAATGCAATATAAATGGATCCTGTTTTCACAACCGTTCAGTTAGTTTGTTTCATTTTATTGGAGAGTTGAGTCATTGATGTTGATAAATAATAGTGACCAATGAATGTTTGTTCTTTTTATTGTGGAGGTGGTGATAATGAATTTGTGTGCTTGTGTTATTTTGATTTTTTGTTGTGAAGTTATCCATATCCTGTGTTTTCTTGGATGTACATGAATTTGTTAGATTGCAGTTTTCCTTCAAGTATCTTGTGTAGGGCTGGTTTGCTGTGTAGACATTGTTTAAGTTTAGTTTTGTCATGGAATGCTTTATTTTCTACATTTATGTTGATTGAAAGTTTTTCGGGGTATTTCAGTCTGAGTTAGCATCTGTTGTCTCTTAGAGTCAACATGTCATCTGTCCAGGCCCTTCGGGTTTTCATAATATCTGTTGATAAGTCTGATATGATTCTAATAGGTCTGTCTTTATATTTTACTTGGCCTTTTCCCTTGCTGCTTTTAATATTTTCTTCTTTGTTCTGTAGATTTTTTTGTTTTGATTATTATTTGGCAGGAGAAATTTATTTTCCAGTCTAGTCTATTTTGTGTTCTTTAAGCTTGCTGTGTATTTAAGGGCATCTCTTATTTAAGTTGGGAAATTTTTGTAATATGAATTTCTTGAAAATATTTTTTGGATCTTGGAGCCTGGAATCTTCTTCTTTCCCTATTCCTATTATTCTTTTGTCTTTTAGCTTTTGTCTTTTCATGCTGTTCTTTGATACTTTTGTCAGGATCTTTTCTGTTTTCATGTCTTCTTTGAGAGATGTATCGATTTCTTCAGTGGTATATTCTGTGCCTTAAAATTTCTGCTCCATCTCTTGTATTCTGTTGGTGATGTTTATATCTGTGGTTTATGATTTTTTTGCTAGGTTTTTCACCTCCAGGATTTTCTTACTTTGTGTTTTCTTTATTGATTCTCATTCCATTTTCATATTTTGCATCATTTTCTTCACCTGTTTGGTTGTGGATTCCTGTCTGTCCACCAAGAACACATAAAAGAAATCATCCACCATGACCAAGTAGACTTAATCCCAGGCATGCAAGGGTGGTTTAACATAAGGAAATCCATCAATGTAATCCACTACATTAACAAATTAAAGGAGAAAAACCACATGATAATCTCCTTAGATGCTGAAAAAGCATTTGACAAAATCCAACACCCATTCATGTTTAAAGTTTTGGAGAGATCATCGATATAAGGCACATACCTAAATCTACTAAAGGCAATATACAGCAAGCCTATAGCCAACATCAAGCTCAATGGAGAGAAACTTAAATCAATCCCTCTGAAATCAGGGACAAAGCAAGGCTGCCCATTGTCTCCATACCTCTTCAACATAGTACTTGAAGTCCTAGCTAGAGCAATAAGACAACTGAAGGAGATCAAAGAGATACAAATTGTAAAGGAAGAAGTCAAAGTATCACTATTTGCAGACGATATGATAATATACATGAGTGACCCCCAAAACTTCAACCAGAGAACTCCTTCAACTGATGAACACCTTCAGCAATGTGGCTGGATACAAAATCAACTCAAAAAAAATCAGAAGCCCGCTTATACACCAAAGACAAAAGAACCGAGAAAGAAATTAGGGAGACAACACTCTTCACAATAGCCATTAATAACATAAGGTACCTTGGGATGACTCTTACCAAGCCAGTGAAACGCTTGTTTGAAAAAAAAACTTCAAATCTCTGAAGATAGAAATTGAAGAAGATATCAGAAGATGGAAAGACCTCCCGTGCTCATGAATTGGTAGGATTAACATAGTGAAAATGGCCATTCTGCCAAAAGCAATCTACAGGTTCAATGCAATTCCCATCAAAGTACCAACACAATTCTTTACAGACCTTGAAAGAAAAATTCTCATATGTGTATGGAGAAACAAAAATCCCCAGAATTTCCAAAACAATCCTGTAGAACAACAGATCATTTGGAGGTATCTCCATCCCTAACCTCAAGCTCGACTACAGAGCAACAATAATAAAAACTGCATGGTATTGGCATAGAAACAGAATAGTGGAACAATGTAATCAAATAGAAGACCCAGAAATAAACCTACACACCTATGAATACTTGATATTTGACAAAGAAGCCAAAACCATTCAATGGAAAAAAGACAGAATCTTCAACAAATGGTGCCAGTCCAACTGGATGTCCATATGCCGAAAATGAAAATAGATCCATATGTATCACCCTGCACAAATTAAAGTCCAAGTTGATCAAAGACATCAACACATAACCAGACACACTAAATCGGTTAGAAGAAAAAGTAGGGAAGACCCTAGAACTCATTGGCATAGGAGATTACTTCCTGAACAGAACACCAACAGCACAGGCTCTAAGATCAACAATCAATAAATGGGACCACATGAGACTGAAAAGCTTCTGTAAAGCAAAAGACACTGTCATCAAAACAAAACAACAGCCTATAGACTGGGAAAGGATCTTTACAAATCCTACATCTGACAGAGGGCTAATATCCAGTATATATAAAGAATTCAAGAAGTTAAAAAGCAACAAACAAAGCAATCCAATTAAAAAAATGGGGTATGGAGTTAAACAGAGAACTCTCTGTAGATGATTGTAGAATGGCAGAAAAACACTAAAAAGAATGTTCAACATCCTTACCCATCTGGGAGATGCAAATCAAAACAACCCTGAGATTTCACCTTACACCCACCAGAATGGCTAAGATCAAAAACTCAAGGGACGACACATGCTGGAGAGGTTGTGGAGAAAGGGGAACCATCCTCCATTGCTGGTGGGAATGCAAACTTGTACAACCACTCTGGAAATCAAATTGGCGCTTTCTTTGACATTTAGTGATAGTGATTCCTCAAGACCCAGCTATACCACTCTTAGGCATATATCCAAAAGATGTTCAAGTACACAGCAAGGACATTTGCTCAACCATGTTTGTAGCAGCTTTATTCATAATAGCCAGAACCTGGAAACAACCCAGATATCCCTCAGTTGAAGAATGGATACAGAAATTATGGTACTTTTACACAATGGAATACTACTTAGCAATTAAAAACAAGGACATCATGAAATTTGCAGGCAAACGGTAGGACCTGGAGATGACCATCCTGAGTGAGGTATCCCAAAATAAGAAAGAAACAAATGGTATATACTCACTTATACAGACCTATAAGATAAGATAAACATACTGAAATCTATACACCTAAAGAAGATAAGCAAGAAAGAAAACCTGGGGTAAGATGATTGATGATCAATTCTCACTTAGATAGACAAATGGGATGGACATTGAATGTAGGAGAAAACAAGCCACAGGACAGGAGCTTACCACAAAGGGCCTCTGGAAGACTCTAACTAGCAATGTATCAAAGCAGATATTAAGACTAACAACCAAACCTTCAGCAGAGTGCTGGGTATCATATGAAAGAAGGGGGAGTTAGTAAGACTTGGCAAGGACAAGAGCTCCACAAAGACCAAATAGATCAGAGCACAGGGGTCTTCTATGAGACTGTTTCTCCAACCAAGGACCATGTATGGATATAACCTAGAACCCGTGCTAGGATATAGGACATGGTAGCTTAGTATCCAACTGGGTATCCTAGTAAGGGGAATAGGGACTATTTCTATCATGAACTCAATGGCTGGCTCTTTGACCCTCCCCTTCCTCGAGGGAGAAGCAGCCTTGCTAGACCCTAGAAGAGGGCATTGTAGCCAGCCCTAAAGAGACCTGATAAGCTAGCTTTAGATGGAAGGGGAGGAGGTCCTCCCCTATCAGTGGACTTGGAAAGGGGCAGGGAAGAGATGAGAGAGGGATGGGGAGAGTGGGAAGGAATGAGGGAGGTAACTACGGCTGTGATACAAAGTACATAACCTGTGATTAATACAAAAATAAATAAATTATAAAAAAAGACAGAAAGACCTCACATGATAATGGATTAGAAGAATTGATATTGTAGAAATGACAATACAATGAAACACAATCATGAGATTCAAAGCAATCTCAATCAAACTACCAGGGCCTTTCTTTCCAGATACAGAAAAACAGTTTCAAGTTTTATAGATACAAAAAAAGACCAATGAAAACTAGAGCAAACCTGAGCAAAAATAATATTGTGGGAGTTTCACCATACCTGGTTTCAAATGATATTAAAAAACCATAGTAAAAAGAACAAAATGATGTTAACAACAAAAGAAACTCATAAATCAGTTAGATAATAGAATACCCATATACACATACAGGGATTAACTTCTCTAATTTTTGAATGAAAGTGGCAACAATTATCTTGGCAAAAAATATCTTCAATTAATGATGCTGGTCAAACTGGAGAGCTACTTGCAATGAAATGAAACTCTCTTTCGCAAATGTTTAGTTAGCACAAGCTCTGCATAAGACCATGAACTCTAAAACTGTTAGAGGAAAAGTTGGAAAGCACATTTAAACTTAGACTTTGTGAACAAGACTCTTTCTAGTTGCATAGGAACTAATACCAACAATACACAGATAGAATTCATGAAACTAAAAATTGTCTCCTTTGCAAAGGAAACTGAAGTGAGTGGAAGGAGTCTAGGGTATAAAGGAAAATCTCTGCTGATTATTTATTTAACAGGGGATGAGTACCTAAAATATATTTTTAAAACTCAAAACAAACCAAAATATTTTAAAAAAGAAATAAATCACCAAATTAAAATATGGAACTGGGAACTGAACAAAACATTCTCAAAAAAGGTAAATGAATAGGAAACACTTAAAATGATCTCAGCATCCTTTGCATCCCCACACTTCTCGTCTACTCTGTCTATGTGTTGGTGTTTACTGCCATACATGTGGTAGATAAATGTTCATGGATGCCTGAGGATGATACCTAATCCCCCAAAGCTGGAGTTACAGGTGTTTGTGGGAAATGTGACATGGGTCCTGTGAACCTATCATCTGTTTAAGAGCACCACATGCTTTAAACCATTTAGACATCTCCAATCTCTACAGACCTTTACCCTGGATTTCTATATAACTGTATAAAACTCTTACATTGCATTAGAAGGCAGGTACAGTATTAATAAAACTAGTATTTTTAGTAACAAATAATAATAAAATAATTTAGTAAAAAATAGTAATTATTAATTAGTAAGAAAAAGGCATTGCACACATTCATACCAAGATGTTAAATATTATTGCACACAGCTTACAGCTGCTCTGATTCCACTAGGGAGATAACAGATGAGCACACCTGCTTCCGAGGTTTGGGACTCAGAAACTAGGAAATACAATCCTTTGTATCTTCTGAAGAAGACCTGGATATTTCTGTTGTTTCTCTAATCTATATCTGACATTTTCTTTCAAAGGAAGTTTGTATCATTTCTCTCTCACCTTATTCCGAAACAGAGCTTTCGGAGAGCTTTACTCCCCAGAGAGCGATAGATCAATGTACGAGGTCACATTTGTTTGCTGTATGTCAGGTAATCACGGTGCAGCACATCACTGTTGACTGAGTAAAGAGAATGAGAAAACCCTTGGTATTTTCCATGGTGATGATAAATTCTAAGGGTATTTATACAATCAAGTGTGAGAGGATTTTGTCCATTACAATAAAAACACCTATTAACCCATGGCCTGTGGAAAGACACTGCACAACTTTACTTTCTTTCATATTGCAGTTTCCTCATGGAATGGCTAAGATTACTCTTAGCATTTGCTCATTTCTATTCTGCCAAGCAGTCTAAATGCTTATTGCTCAAATATTTTGATATATAGGAATCCTAGTGCTTTAATGTTTACATATATCCCAAATTGGAAACCTAGAAGATGACTAAGATTAGACCCTAAAAAAACCAGAAAGTTAATATAACATGAGATTCTGTAGTCTCTCTGATTCCCAAGGCCAAATTTAAAGACTCACTTATCAGCTTGTCAGTTTCTCTGTAATAGCAGAGAATTCTAAATGATATTTAACTAATATTAGAGCAATGCTTGATAACTTACACTGCTTGCACAGTGTTGTCATAACCTTATGATGTCCTTCTACACTAGATTTCATTCATTACCCCAATACTCATTGAGCTGCACAAAAAATTAATTCACACTTCCTTGGTTACAGCATGCTC
>CM053763.1:15337705-15353364 GCA_028658305.1 Pachyuromys duprasi
ATCATCTTGTCTCCTCAGGGCTGGTAGTAATTTCCTCCCCTGGGATCTAGCCAGGCTGTTACTCCCTGGCATGTATGGGGGAGGGTCGAAGAGTCAGCCATCAAGCTCAGGACTGAAACAGGCTCTGTTTCCCTTACTAGGGTCTTCAGTTCACCAATGCGTTATCATGGGCAACATCTGAGCAGAGGTTCTAGGCCATATCCATACATGGTCCCTGGTTGGAGAAATTGTCCCATATAAGACCCTTGTGCCCTGCTCAGTTTGATCTTTGTGTAGCTCTTGTTCTCCCCAAGTCTTACTAACTTCCCCTATATTTATTATTACTTCCAGCCCTCTGCCAAGGGCTTAACCGAGAGTCTTAATACCTGTTTTGATACATTGCTATACTGATTCTTTCATAGGTCCTCTTTGGTATGCTCCTGTCCTGTTGCTTGTTTTCTCCCCCATTCAATGTCCCTCCCATTAGTCCATCCAAATGAGTATTGATCCTACCAACCTGGGTCCTCCTTCTTGGACATCTTCCCTAGGTGTGTAGATTTCAGCATGACCTTCCTATCCTATAGGTCTATATAAGTGAGTATATACCATATGTTTCTTTCTGCTTTGGGGATACCTCACTTAGGATGATCGTTTAAATTATGTTTTATTCACTTTGTATCCCTGCACCCCTGTAGTTCTCTCCCTCTTCCCCTACCAATCTTCTCCACACATGTCCCTCCCTGAGTTTGCTGATAGGGGAGGTCCTCCTGGGAGGGAGGGGAAGGGTAGGAGGGAATGAGGGAGGGGGCTACGCTTGGGATGCAAAGTACCTAACCTGTGATTGATGTAAAAATAAATAAATTAATTTAAAAAATAAAAATAAAAATAAAAAAGAATATATAATAAAAAAAAAGACTGGCTGCATTGTCTTTCTCTGTGTCCTGGTAAGGCTGCTCCCCCATCAGAGGGAGGTGATCAAAGAGCAAGCTAATCAGTTCATGTCAGAGACAGTCCCTGTTCCCATTACTATGGAACCCATTTGGACACTGAACTGTCATGAGAAACATCTGTGCAGGGGCTCTAGGTTATCTCCATGAACGGCCTTTAGTTGGAGTATCAGTCTCAGAAAAGACCCCTTTGCCCAGATTTTTTGGTTTTGTTGCTCTCCTTGTGGAGTTCCTGTCTCCTTCAGGTCTTTACTGTCTCCCCCTCCTTTCATAAGATTCCCTGAACTCCACCCAAAATTTGGCTATAAGTCTCAGCATCTGCTCTGATACCCTGCAGGGTAGAGCTTTTCAGAGGCCTTCTGTGGTAGGCTCCTGTCCTGTTCCCTGTTTTCTCCCTCTTCTGATGTTCATCCTCTTTGCCTTTCTGAATGGGGATTGAGCATCTTAGCCAGAGTCCTCTTTCTTGATTAGTTTCTTTAGGTTTACAGATTTTAATATCTTTATCCTATATTATATATCTAATATCCACTTATGAGTGAGTATATACCATGTGTGTTTTTTTGTTTTGGGGATACCTCATTTAGGACGATCTTTTCCAGTTCCCACCATTTGCCTGCAAATTTCATGATTTCCTTGTTTTTCTTTTATTGCTGAGTAATATTCCATTGTTTAGATATACCACAATGTCTGTATCCATTCCTCAACTGAGGGGCATCTGGGTTGTTTCCAGCTTCTGGCTCTTACAAATAAAACCGCTACAAACTTGGTTGAGCAAATGTCCTTGTTATATACTTGAGCATCTTTTGGACATATGCCTAGGACTGGTTTTGCTGGATCTTGTTGAAGCTCTATTCCTAATTGTTGGAGAAAGCACAAGATTGATTTCCAAAGTGGTTGTACAAATTTATGCTGATGAATCTTAAATAATGATATAATTATGGCCAAGAACCTGCTGCACAGTCATGCATACACTAGTTGTATTCCCCATATGCACATAACAATTTGCATCATATCACACACCTATAATCACACGTTACAGAGACAGAGGCACTCTGATCCTGGAGCTCACTGCAAATCAGTTTGGATGAATCAGTGAGTTTTAGATTCAATGAGAATCCCTACTTTAAAAATAATATGGTGGGAGAGATTGAGGAAAACACTTGTTGTCAAGCTATAGCCTCCACATGTATATGCCCAAAGCATGTGCAATTGCATGCATGTGTGCACATGTACACACAAACATGAATGCATACACAAATTGTAGTTATATTCAAGTACAAATTTTAATCCATGCCATCATAAACAAATTCTGTCTTACATACCTTTGTCATAGAAAATAATACCTCTAAATTTCAAATATGTCATCAGGAAAGATTTATGGAATTTCTTGATGTCTTAAATGAGAAAATATATCAAGTATTAAAGATACGTCATTATATGGCCTTGACCAATAACAATCATTGCTCTCCCAGACTTGAGAGACAATGTGCACATTGGCCATCGAACAGAATATTTTTATGACTTCAGCGGAAAAAATCAAATTTGTATCTTTGTATTCAGCACAGTACTGGTTAGATTAAATAAAATATGGTATTGTTCCTGCTCTCAAGCTGGAGTCAGAGTGAGAATACATTCTAGCACAAACAAAAATAAAATTTAGCTCATGAAAGCAGTGCAAAGGAAGCAAGGAGGGCTACATGGCCATTGAGAGAGCACAGCTAGGAATAAGCAGGTCTGAGAAGGTGAAGGCTTGTGGACATTAAGGACTACAGAGGCACGACAACTCAAGTAAAGTAACGCCATGAATACCATGAAGAAATGATGTTACCATTATACAATTTGTTTCAGAGAAAAATATAGGAAGTCACGCACCCTAGTTCAAAGAAAAGACCAATGATAGCAAAATTCACATAAAACACCACAAAATGTAAATTATATGGTCATATCTTTTATGGTCATGAATCTTGAAAATCCTGATCACTTATTACACTTCAAGAGTCGAGGTATAAGGAATTCAAGGCCAGCCTGTTCTGCTTATAAAACACAACAAGAAAGATATCATATATTATATTTGAGAGGTTTATATGTTAATAAGAACTTTAAATATTATAATCACCATATAAATGATGTAAGGAACACTTATTGTGTGGTAGGGCTGAAATGGAATTATCAATATTTTCCCTTTTTAAAAACCTTTTTTCTGTACATATTAATATTGGAAACCACATTCTTTGGTATAGGCTGACTGCTATCTAAAACATATTTGATAATCCCCAAATTGCTTATAAAGTGGTTAAAATGTTTTCAGTGAGTATGAGCCATTTTTATTATACTAAACATCCATTTTTAGAAGTGCACACAAATATGTGTATATATATAGACATTATACATAACTTGTTCATTCCTAAGACATAAATATAATTTATCCAAATTAGTGAAGGTGTCACTATTAAGTGCTTATATTTTGCTAGGAGTATTTTATATAATACAGAAAATATGAAATGTGCCCTCTCCAGTTTCTATAATTTGAGAAGAGGAACTGTATTCTGGACCTGAAGTGTTCTCCCAGGTATATTTGCTTATTGCATATTTATTTGGATATTCTTCCTTTCAGATTTGTTCCTTTTAAAAAATACTAATTATTTGATAGGTTTGTACAATTTATTTTAATTTTATTAACCCTTTCCTCAACTGCTCCAAGATCTTCTATCATACTCCTCATAGAGGTTTTCTCTTTAAAATCAAGAATAGCAACAAAATGTTAAGTTTTGGCAAGGTAAACATGGAAAACACCGATGAGCATGACAAAGTAAACAAAGCAAATTCATGAAGCCTCAACCATATACAAAGAACTATAGGAAGCTGAGGAAAGCTGGGAGCTAGAGAGGTGGTCTTCTTCAGCAAGGAACATACCAATTGTTTGGTGTGAAATGGTCAGCCCTAAAAACATACATACAAATAACATTTTATAGACTCACTAGTTTATGTTTAGGAATAAAGATATGCACACACCTTACATATATGTATATATATATATAGAATGTATATATACATGAAATAACAATTTATGGGTATATGCAAGAATTTTGAGGAAGAAAAGTGAAGGGAGAAATGATGCAATTATAGTCTAAAAAACCAAAATGAGTCTAGGTTGTAATGGCCTACAACCCTTGGATATGAGGTCTACTGGAGTGTAGTCAACCTACCAGGGATCATACTGTTAAGAGAAAACCGATTCTTCCTTTCCCATCAGCTACCATAGGTCAATAGATCCTTATTTAGGAATGGGACTTCATATCCACCTCCCCAGTTCATGCTGGGATTTTTTTCTGGCTTAAGCTTGAATGGGTCTTGTTCACACTGTCACGAACACTGTAATTTCATATGTGAAAATGCCCAGTTATAAAGGAAAGCATTGATTCTTTAAAGTCATCTAACTTCCATGTTTTGGTGACTTTTTAAAATTTTAATCATATGTGTTTTCATTGTTATATTGATTATTTAGAAAAGTCTACCTTTAGACAAATCTGGCTCACAACAATAATATGTCCAGGATAATTCAACATCAAATAATGCCATTAACTGACACAGATGAAAATCACCATCAGTACTTAGAAGAATACAAGTAAGGCATTATGTCAACTTTTTCTTTTATTTTCTTTTTCAATTTTAATTATTTCTGCACTTTGTGGGAAACTCAGGGCCTTGAATAGGTGAACAAGTGTTCTGTCACTGAGGTACATCCCCAGTTCCTGAATGTTTTCCATACAAAGATGTTTTGCACAAGTAGATTTTGTTATCTGAGAAATGCTGGTATCAATGCTCTGAATGTCCTAAATTTTTCTCTTAAGTTAACTGAGATCTCCTTAAAGTTTATATGTTATTTTAAAGAGAGTCAAGATTTTGATAGTTATAACCTAGAGAACTTTAATTATTTCATTGATTGCACTAGTGAACTGATATTGTATGTTTTCTTTAAAGAGGCTTATGCATTTTGCTTTTGTTTTCTTGGAGCAATTTCATCTTTGTTGTTTTGTGATTTTGTTAGTTATAACAAATTTCTGAGATGAAAGACAAGTGGTTCATTTTGACTCACTATTTTGAAGATGTACTACAATTTCTGTTATTGATATTGATCCAGTCTGTTGGCCCATGAATGGCTTGGCATTCTCTTGAAAGAAGGGGAAAACTATTAGGGATAGAAGACATGAATAGCCTCAGATACCAAAACCCAACTCAAAAACACATTCAGGACAATTCTCTATCAATTACACTCTCTTCATTTTTTAAAATAATACTTTATGTTCAATTGCCATACAGTATTTGTTAGTAAATTTATCTTGTGTTTTATGCCAGTATTCACATAATAGTATAATAAAATATTTAATAATTATTTCATTGTTTTCATTAAATAGTAGATTTGCCTCAAACTTGGTATGCTCTTTTAAAAATATCTCAGCTTATTGTTCTGATTATTTACCTGCAAATTATTTATAATAACAATGTGAATTTTGTATTCTTTTTATTACACATTACCTTCTTAATCTCAATGTAAACATTTTCCCTTTTGGAATATATCACCTGATTTTTTATTAAACCTAATATGTAATCATATATAATGAGAATTACATATCTTATTTATATTTAAATGGCAAATACATGATTTCATAATGATCTAAAGTTCACAAGTATCTACACAGTCTGCACTTTATACACAAAAGAGGTTGTGCATGTTTTGTCATATTTAAAGACACTTTTCCATGTTTTTATCATTTATAAGCATGGATCATATTCTTTTTATTCTTTTTGTAGTAAGGCCAGTGGAGTGAATTTATATGTGATACGTAGCATCTCTGTTATATTGACTACAGTTCTTGCATCCTATCATGACATATTTTTCTAAGGCTGGATTCACTTTATTCATTTCTGTGTTGTGATATCCATTTTCTTCTGTGGTAGGATTTAGTTTGTCTTTTTGTTTTCCTCTAGGATTCTCACAACTTTCCCTCATTTTCCATGTGAAGAACTCTAAGGATGTCCTGTTAAGGGCCTTGCAAACCAATAGGTCATGTTTAAATGACTTAGCTGATTTCTTTCTTCTACCTTATTTTAGAATGGATATCTTTGTCACATTTTTATGTTGTACTTTCCAATACTTCATAAAATATGTATGGTTCTATTCAGTGTAAAGGCATTTGACACTAATATTAAAGTACTTTTCTGAACTTTAAGTGAGAAAATTATTAAAAATTGCTTCATTTTTTTCCTTTTGAGTCATAATATAATTTTACAATAAGACCCATTTAATCATCTTGTTCTTTCTTGAAAATGACCTTGTAATATTAAAGATCCAAATTTGGATTTCAGTTGAGCCTGTGATCTTAAGTTATTCTCCTGTGCTCATGCAGTAGTAAAAACTAGGTGAACTGAAAATAATTGGGATGCTATATATTTTTACAGAAAAGTAATCTTTTTCTAGAAGAGAAAAAATAAAAGTGAATTGATCTATAGAATAAGGAGAGCAGTATAGGGCCTCCTGACCATAGCACTGCCTGCTCTTGAGACAAGGGCACCTCCTGGATAATAGCCCATAGATGGCAACATTACTTCAGAACAAACAAACAAAAGAGTAGATGACAAGCTTTCTTCTCAGGATTTTGCTACAGTAGTTGAACTATCAGCAGATTCCTAACTGACATGGGAAGATTCTGTGGCTTGAATATAGTTTATCTCTACCAACAAACATGGTGTTTGATGGTTCCCATCTCAACAATGTTAATAGGCAGAGTCTAGTGGAAGATTTTTGAACTACGAAGGCAAAATCTTCCAGAGTGAATTAATTCATTGATTGTAGACTTATATTGGCCATCTTACAGAGCAGACTGTATCAGACTGTATGCACCTGCTTCCTCTACTACTTTTGTAGCAGGTTGGATCAATGATCAGTTGAAGCCCTCTGGATGTGGCTGCTCAAACCTTAGACTCCCTAACCTCTGGCCCTGAAGACCAAAGTATACCTAATTTTAAAATATTAACTGCCCAGCCATAGTATTCTGTCATAGGAACATAGGAGTCAATTAAATAAAAGAAAAAAATGTTGGTGTAATTAGGAGGTTAGTAACACAGGACAGAATAATCTTAAATTCATGATCGAGCAAATAAATGAACATTTAATAACAAACATTTACACTTCACAACAGACAAGATGGGAGACCTTAGTACATTAGAGTGTGATGGTTGACCTTAGTTGTCAACAAAGTCACAGCTCTGGGAATGTTTCATTGTATCTTTTGATGAACCAATAAGGGAATTTCCTACCTAGACTGGGAAATAACCTCCAGAAGGCACACAGGTTTTACAGCTATTCAATAATTAAAAAAAAAAAGTTTATGCCACTGTTGCTGCTGCTGCTGTTGGTTCCAGTCTTTACTAACCTCAGAACCCAGCTTCATTCTGCAACTATTGCAGGCTCACGATCAGTGGCTCCCCAGGCATACTGCAGGCTTTTTCCCCAGACTTGGGGTGCAGAGTTATCTAACTTCATGGACTGGATCCCAGGCTCTTCACTATGCAGGCAGTTATTGTTGGATAACATGGCCTCAATGGAAGCCAAACTAATCAATTACTTTGTGATATATATACATACATACATATATATATATATATATATATATATATGTGTGTGTGTGTGTGTGTGTGTGTGTGTGTGTGTGTGTGAATTTTATCAGCTCTGTTTCTGTAGGAGAGCTTGACTAATCACCAGATTTTTATGGATTTGAAAGCAACACACTGTTAAGATAGCACTGGTCATCACACTGATACAATTTGCTTTGTGTTATACTTTTATAGGACTTTGTGTATCTTACCAATTTGAGCATATAACGCATGTTGCATAACTATTTTTTTAAATGTCTCTTTCTCTCAGAGTCATAAGCTGCTTGAAAATATATCTTTTTTCACTCAATACTTACGGGATAATTAGAAACTGTAGCTGATTTATACTTTTCACTTAATCAATGACTGTGCATCTTAGTAAAAGAAAAGATGATTTATTTCTAGCTCAGAAGGACAAAAGTCAGTGCACTGAAGCATAGAACTTCAGACATGAGAAATCCTAATCAGTGTGGTGCTTTTTAATTTCACTTAGCAATGTGTATTATGTATATGTAGAGATGTCCCTGAGCTAATTTAAGCTTAATTTTATCTAATTTTCATACTTACCATCAGAAGTGGTCTGTCTTCCAAATATGTTTTTGGAAGAAAAGCTCAAATGCATCCATCCCTTCAGGTGCACACAAGGAAAAGAAGCTGTGTCATCCCTCTCATAAAATTAGTCCATCTTGATTAATGTAATATCTATATATTGTTTAAACACAAGAGACTTGAAACCTAATTATGATATTTTTCTTCTTGAAGAAACTACTCTTTACACTATGAATAATTTACTATTGTTACTTCATTGAACACAATTGCAGAATTGAGCATAGAAAAATTTTTAGGACTTCTCAAAAGTGAAACAAAAAGTATGAAAAGTGATTACTTAATGACTTCAGAATAAGATAATTTTATGTAAATACTAATGATTAGTTTGATTTTCTACTTCGTTGCTCATTTCATCACAACTGTTGCAAAAATTTAATTCCAGGTGCAATAAGATAAATGTGCCTTCTGCTATACCTGAATATTTTTTTAAAAGTCTGTGCAGAAGGTAAGTAGTGGGGGATATTGAAACAAATATCAGCCTTTATTATGAAATTGAAGTTTTCACTCAATTCCACATCTATTCATTCATGAAAGCTGTTCTAGCCATATGTCACTGATTATTCATCTACTTGATCATGTTGTCAACAAGAAAAGAATTCCCAAGATCAGCATATTCCTTTTTACTGAAACTGAAAGCACAAGTCAAGCTAAGTGTTTTCTAAATTATTTTATAAGAATATTATATGTTAAAAACTAACATTTAGCATATTTTATGGCCTAGAGAAGATGCTTTATTGATTTGGTACACTCCATTTCATGATAGACTTGAAGACACAAAATCACCAGCTAGCAATATCCTTCCTCTAAAATTTTAAAGAACAAATAGCATAATTATATGCCATGATTTATCTTAAACCTAATGAAAATGAGATCATGTTGACACAAAACTCTGAAAAGAAAAGCAACAATTAAAGTAAATGAGCAAATAGGCATAGTTAAGAAACTAGACCCTTACAAAAACCTGGTTTGATGTTATTTTTTAAATGAGTTCAATTTTTGATCTATGACCACATAAAGTTATGTATAATAATGCCAACAATTCTATTATACCACTTAATAAATGTACCATTTAATTTTACTTAAGGACAAACAAAAGAATCTGGTGTAAAGGTGAAGAGAATTAGAAATCTATATTACTGTCTCATACCTCAAGACATAACATTTCTGACATTTTCAGTACTAAGAAGCGAGAGTGCTTTAATTTTTTCAGTGTTTTTATTAAGAAGTAAAATTATGACTGATGTTATCCTTCCTCTTTCTCAGTTTCGTTTTCATTCTCTTGCATATTTATAGTGGTTTGCTATTGTGTATGATATTGAATTTTTGTCTATAGTTATAATTCTCAGTGACTTATTATCTTAATATTCAACGAAGTATATTTTCCTAGTTTACTTTACTATTATTATTTAGTTTATTTTATTATTATATTTTTATTTTATGATCAATATTCAATTTTTAAAAATATATCAAAGAAATCCAGTGCATCCTTTTATGTTCTGCTCACAGAATAGCATCCAGAAAAAGTACAACAAAATAACAATAACAGGGTACCAACACTGATAAAAGCCAAGGAGAAGAACTTTCGCATCACCCTATTTCCCATCTCCTACACATTATTTTTTTATAGCCATACCATATCCCTAGGAATCCAGACTCAGGCTCATTAATATCCATTATTTATTACCATTTATCTTATTTTTAAAATATGTCATAAAAGAAAACCTACAATATGTATTTTTAAATTATTACTTATAAAATTTCCCTGGTGATTGATCTAAGTTGTATATATTTACATTACTTCTCATTTTGTTAATGAATATGGCATGAAGGTATGGGTTATATTTAAGTGCTCACTGAAGAATCATGGGTTATTTTTAGCTTGGGATTGCAACAACAACAAACAGGGAATTGAACATAGGTGCACCGAGGCTGTAACATGATTTTTTTTTCATTATCCATGATAAAATGCCAAGAGTTGCAGTGAATATGCTGTTTATTAACACATTACCAAACTGTGCTCCAGAATACCAGATTTTACACCATCCTCCACATACTATGGTTAATAAAATTCCTTACATGTTAATGTGTGTCATTATATTTCACTTAAAATTGAGATACATATAGAGTTAAGCAAAGTTACATTTTTGAGTTTCCATTTACCCAAATGGATTTTATTAAATATTATTTTATATACTTTGTTCCTTCTGCATCTCCATTTCAGTATGAATATTCATTTAGGTTAACACATTTCTAACTGAATTCTTTGATTCTCATAGTTGGCCATTTGAGTTCTTTTTATATTTGTATTAGTGCTCCTTTTCTTAACATTTGGTTCTTTTTTGGACATACAGCTTAAAACACAAAATTCAGTCTGTAGCTTAATATGTTATCCTTAATGTTTAAATTTTTTAAATGTTAATTAATTTTTGTTTCATGGGTAATTTTTGATGTCAATATTTTTCAGATATGTCTTCAAGATATCTCTTTCTCCTTTCCCTAAAAAGGTTTTATTTTATGTTTTCATGTATTGCCTCACTCAGGATAATCTTGTCAAGATCCCACCATTTGCCTGAAAATTTTATGACTTCCATGTTTTTAATTGCTGAGTAGCATTCCATTGTGTAAGTTGTGTACCACAATGTCCTCAGTTGAGGGACATCTGGGGAGAACCACAGAACCAAGAAATCTGGGCCTAGGGTCTTTTCTGAGGCTGATACTCCAAGCAAGGATTGTGCATGGAAATAATTTAGAACCCCTGCACAGATGTAGCCCATAGTAGCTCAGTATCCAAGTGGGTTCCCTGGTAAGGGGAACAGGGACTGTCTCTGACATGAACTCAGTGGCTAGCTCTTACCAGACTGCAGAGGAAAATAATGCAGCCAGTACTGAGAAGACCTGATAGGCTAGGGTCATATGGAAGAGGAAGAAGGCCTACCCTATCAGTGGACACAGATAGAGGCAGGGGAAGAGATGAGGGAGGGAGAGTGGGATTAGGAGGAAATAAGGGAGGAGGTTACAGCTGGGATACAAAGTGAATAAACTGTAATTAATATAAAAAATTAAAATTAAAAAGATATACGTGGATATATGTAGATGTAATTGTGGCAGAAATGTTTTGGAAGTATCCAAACATGTTTTGATTTGATTTGAAGCGCACTCATGAATTGGAAGTTTTTCTGACTTTTCCTATTTTTAAGACATGGAATAGGAAAGGAGCCTTCCACAGAAGGCCTCTGAACAACTCTACCCAGCAAGGCATTGAAGCAAATGCTGTGACTCATAGCCAAACTTTGGACAGAGTGCTGGGAATCTTATGGAAGAAGGGGGAGATAGAAAGACCTGGAGGGTAGAGGAGCTCCACAAGGAGAGCAACAGAGCCAAAAATCTGGGCCCAGGGGGACCTGCAAAGAATGATGAATCAACCAAGGACCATGCATGGAGAGGACATAGATCCCTTGCTCAGATGTCTCCATGTGGCTGCATAGTAAGGGAAGCAGGGGTTGTCATTGGCATAAACTTGGTTGCCTGCTCTTTGGTCACCTACCCCTGGTAAGGTAGCCTTACTAGGCCACAGAGAAAAATATCCAGACAGTCCTGGTGATACCTGACAGAGGACCTGCCCAAACAATGTATTAGGAGAGGGACATTGGGGGAAGAAAGGAGGAAGGGTGGGACAGGGATGAGATAAAGGAGGGGACTTCAGCCAGGATACAAAGTGAATAAATTGCAATTATTATTATTATTATTATTATCATTATCATTACTACAGGAAAAAAAAAGAACCTACAAACAAAAGCAAACTCACTACCAATAACAACAAAAAATGTTCTTTAGACAGGCTGGTCAAATAGTTTTTTAGATTATGATTTTTCCTTTTCTGTTCTCAGGGGAAGATGACTAAGTTTCTGTTAGTATTAACATAGAGTATAAGAAGCATTCCCAACAAATCACACAAGATTACAATTAGAACATTTTTGATGTTAACATGGATTACCTGCATGAGACGGTGTCTTTTTATTTTCCATTGTTCAACTTCTTAATGTTCTCTTTTATACACTATGCTCCTTGGCTAGATACCATTGTAGATTGCCAGTAACATTTGGCAATAATGTTTGGCAACTTAATTCCCAACTTTTTCAAGAGTAGAAAATGTATGCACTTCTTTGTCCTATTACATGACAGATTTATCTGTTTGCTTCCATATATTTATGCTTAATCAGTTATTTGTATACATGTAAATTTATGGATATTGTTTTCTTGAGTGATGCAATGCTCCATTATTTGAGAAGAACACAGGGGTGAATCTTTATATTTGTGTATGTGTGAAAGAGAGAGAGAGAGAGAAAGACAGAGAGATAGAGAGATTAAGAGAAAGAGAAAGAGAAATTCCTGCAATGTAGTTATGCTGGCTTAGACCTTTTTAGGCAGAATATGCTGATCTCAGAATTGTGGTGGTCATCTTACCTGAAAAGCACAGGGACTGAGAATACAATTATGTGTAACAAGTCCTGGCAGTGATTGGACGGTTTTCTTTTTGACATAGACTTATTAGTGTGTTTGTGTAAGTTTTTAGGACTTTACTACCTTTAAATTAAAAAAAAATATTCCATGATCAAGCTATAATATTTTTTACTTTTTTGTCCATTTCTTTCAACTATTTACCCAAAGATATCTCTCTCTCATTATTTTTTCATAAACTGGGGAATGTTCACATAAGTTGAATCATGTGTCTTTATTACTTGACAGAACAGGAAAATATTTGTTTATATTCACTCATTTGTATACTCATAATTTAAATGTGTCATAACTTGTTTATCTGATTAATCCAAAGCTACCTCTACAGGGAATATTATAACTTTCAATCTTGCTTATCTGCAACCTTCAAATTCAACTATTCATTATATATTTATATATTGAATTCCATCCAACATACACAAAGCTTTAAAGATGGTTGCTATATGCACTTATGAGAAACAATCTTACCAATACCCCAAAGCTGATATTAGAAGAAATCATTTCCAAAATTATTTAGGCCCATTTAATATCTTTATTAACATTGATGAGGTTGCTTCATACATTTATATTAACTTTAAAATCTCAGTTACATTTTCTTTGTGGATTTTCTGAACTTTAATTTGTACTATACAGCAAAAACTTTGTTGAGCATCATAATATATAGGAGGTCTCATGATACTTAAACTGAAAGGCTGTGGTTATTTTACTGTAGCAATAAATGATACCTGAATAGAATAAACTATAATTATCTTCGGATCCTATGACCTGAATTATAAGTATTTAGTAAAACTTCATTCTTAATGTGAGAATATTATGACTATAAACAAGACTATATGAGCAAAATTATGGGCCCTTCTGCTAAAATCTGAAACCTCTGGAATATTTATGTTGGGAAAGTTTTCCTATTACAAGCATAGTTTTTGGACAACTGAACATTATGTTTGAATCAGCAGTTGTTTCTCTGAGTATTTTGATGCAGTTACAGTTATCCAGAACTCTGGAGGACACCAAAGTCAATAGCTTTTATCATTTTTATTTTATGAAGTATATGATTTTTGAGAAAAATGTAATTTATTACTCTGTGTTTTTTTAATTGAAGCTGGACCTTGTGAGCATAAAATTAAGAGAACTATTAAGAGATTTAATGCTAAAAATGCTTACTAGAAAATGATGGCTTCATTGCCTATCCATTTGAAGTGCTAATCAAACATATTAAAATTAATACAAGATTTCATCAGAATGAGTACTTTGTTAAATTTTAAATAAATTGTTGTTTTAATTTGAAATATCCAATTACCAGACAAAGTCACCACAAAGCAAGGAAACTCATGGTAATAAGTGGAGTCTAATTTTATATATTATCAAGACGATTTCTCATTAGTTTTATTAAGGTTTCTAATGCTGTCTCATATCTAATAGAAGTAAGACAAATTCCAGATTTGATATACTAAATTTCTTACACTAAACATTGCACAGCTTTCTGAAATTCATGTAAATATCTTGTAAATTAGCCATTAGCAAGAGCATTTTACAACTACTTTAACATATTTGATAAACTTGTTTAGAATAAGGTATTATAAATTATAAAATTTCATTTACTTGACTCTGTACTTAGTAAAAGCACTTGAGTTTTATCCTTCAATACACTTAATTACATTGTTGGCAAGTTGTGATGTAAGGTTAAATTTTCCTTGAAAAATATTCAATTACCTTACATGGGCAATCAAATTGTTTTCTGCCAGTATTGCTCTTTTTTTTTTCAATACCGAATGAATTTTTATTGCTTTATTAATTACAGTTTATCCCTTTGTATCCCCATTGTAGCCTCCTCCCCCATCCCCTCCTAATCCCATCCTCCCTCCCTCATCTATTCCCATCCCCCTCCCCAAGTCCACTGACAGGGGAGGTCCTCCTCCCCTTCCATCTGATCCTAGTCTATCAGTTCTCATCAGGACTGGCAGCATTGTCTTCTTTTTGTGTCCTGGTAAGTCTGCACCCCCTTCAGGAGGAAGTGATCAAAGAGCCTGCCACTGAGTTCATGTCAGAGACAGTCCCTATTCCCCTTACTAGGGAATCCACTTGGAGACTGAGCTGCCTCAGGCTTCATTTGTGCAGGGGTTCTATGTTATCTTCATGAATGGTCCTTGCTTAGAGTATCAGTCTCAGAAAAGACCTCTGTGCCCAGAAATTTTTTTATCTCTCCTTGTGGAGCTTCTGTCCTCACCAGATCTTTCCATCTCCTCCTTCTTCCATAAAATTTCCAGTACTCTGCCCAAAGTTTGGCTATAAGCCTTAGCCTCTGCTTCTATACCATGATGGGTAGAGACTTTCATAGGTCCTTTGTGGGACCTGTCCTATTCCCTGTTTCTTTCCTCTTCTGATGTCCACACCTTTCTGAATGGAGAAATGTATATGTGTCAGGTTGAAATAATAAAGTCCTAATCAGGAAACACATAAAAACCTCATAGTTACAGATATGACCTGTAAAAAGACATACTTTTGTAAAGAGAATATGGGACCACCAGGTAGTAAGAAATGTAAGAAATTTTTTATTAATTTATTTATTTTAATATCAATCACAGGTTAGGTACTTTGAATCCCAGGCGTAGCCTCCTCCCTCATTCCCTTCCACTCTACCACTCCCTCCCTCATCTCCCTCCTCCCTGCCCCCTCCAAGTCCACCAACAGGGGAGGACCTCCTCCCCTTCCATCCAAACCCATCTCATCCTGTCTCCTCAGGGCTGGCTGCAATGCCCTCCCCTGGGATCTAGCCCCTCTGTCACTCCCCGGCTTATACGGGGGAGGCTCAAAGAGTCAGCCATCAAGATCATGAATTAAACATTCCCTGTTTCCCTCACTAGGGTCTTCAGTCCAACAACAAGCTATTATGGGCCCCATCTGAGCGGGGGTTCCAGGCCATATCCACACATATTCCTTGCTTGTAGAAACCGTCTC
>CM053763.1:15353864-15374949 GCA_028658305.1 Pachyuromys duprasi
GTAGGAGGGACTGAGGGAAGGGGCTAGGCCTGGGATTCAAAGTACCTAACCTGTGATTGAGATAAAAATAAATAAATTTTAAAAAATGGGGAACAGAGCTAAACAGAGAATTCTCAATAGAGGAATATAGAATGCAGAGAAACACTTAAAGAAATGCTCACCATCATTAGCCATCAGGGAAATGCAAATCAAGACAACCCTGAAACTTCACCTTATGCTCATCAGATGGCTAAGATCAAAAACTTACATGGCAACACATGCTGGAGAGGTTGTGGAGAAAGGGGAACCCTCTTCCACTGCTCGTGGAAATGCAAACTTGTACAACCACTCTGGATATCAATTTGGTGCTATCTCAGACAACTAGGAATAGAGCTTCCTCAAGATCCAGCTATACCACTCCTAGGCAGAGATGCAAAAGAGGCTCAAGTACACAATAAGGACATTTACTCAACTATGTTTGTAGCAGCTTTATTTGTAATAGCCAGAAGCTGGAAACAACCCAGATGTCCTCTAACTGAGGAATGGATTCAGGAATTGTGGTACATCTACAAAATGGAATACCACTCAGCAATGGCAAACTAGGAAATCATGAAATTTGCAGGTAAATGGTGGGACCTGGAATGGATAATCCTGAGTGAGCTATCCCAGAAGCAGAAAGACACACAAGGTATATACTCACTCATATAGACATATAGGATAAACCTACAAAAATCTGTACACCTAAATAAAGTAATGATGATGGAGGACTCTGGCTAAAATGCTCAATCCCCATCTAGAAAGGCAAAGAGAATGGACATCACAAGAAGGAGAAAACAGGGAACAAGATAGGAACCTGCTACAGAAGCCCTCTGAAAGGCTCTGCCTTGCTGACTATCAAAGCAGATGCTGAGACTTATGGCCAACCTTTGGGCAGAGTGCAAGGAATCTTATGAAAGAAGTGGGAAATAGTAAGATCTGGAGAGAACAGGAGCTCCACAAGGATTGTAACAGAACCAAAAATCTGAGCTCAGGGGTCTTTCGTGAGACTGATACTCCAACCATGTACCATGCATGGAGATAACCTAGAACTCTTTCACATATGTAACCCATGGCAGTTCAGTGTCCAAGTGGGTTCCATAGTAATGGGAACAGGGACTGCCTCTGACATGAACTGATTGGCCTGCTCTTTGATCACCTCACCCTGAGGGGGGAGCAGCCTTACCAGGTCACAGTGGAAGAAAATGCATTCCCTCCTGATGAGACCTAATAGACTAGGATCAGAAGGAAGGAAAAGAAGACCTCACCCATCAGGGGACTTGGGAAGGGTTATTTGTGGAGAAGGGGGAGGAAGGGAAAGATTGGGAGGGGAGGGAATAGGGAGCTACAGGGGGGATACAAAGTGAATAAAGTGTAATTAATTAAAATAAATAAATATTAAAAATGTTTCTCTCAAGCTCACAGCAATTCTGCATCTTCTGCATCTTCTGTAACAGTACTGAGGGTACAGAGGTATGTCCTTATACTACTGCATCAAAATTTCCCAGTATCTATATAATTTTCCTTAAGTCCCGAAGAATGAATTGCAGTTCACAAAAACCTATGTTCCCCTAGTAACAGGTCCTATCAGTTCTTTTAAATTTTTTCATATTATTTTAGAAAATCATAAGGAAGGCAAGACTGGGGCTTGTAGTCATCTATTATACTCTGAAGGACTTAAGAGGAATTGTGCTTTTCCTGCCACTTAGATACAGCCTCAGAAACTTAGCATTCATTTCTTGAATTTGAGTAGCTCAGTGGATAATGCCCTCCTATTTATTGGTAAGGATAAATGACTTTTAAAATTTGTCTATTTGATATTTTTGAAATGCTAGTTAATTCTGAAGTATTTGTGGAATCACTTGTTACTCTTTTCCAAGACAATGTCCTTATTCCAGCTTATATGGCTAGTTTTTCTTTTCAGAAGACCTCATTATTTTCCTACTCTATACTCGGTGAGTAATGTTAGTGGGCAGATGTTCATAAAAGAAAACCAGGACTTAAATAAAGGATGACATCAGCATACTCAAGTCTCTTTTGAATGATCGTTATATCACACTGACTCATTTCTATCAAATTGTACCACAGAAATAAAAATGAACAAGTTGGACTTTCAGTCTGAATGCAGTTGAACAAAAGGAGAATTCTATTTCACATGATTACTCACCATCTCACATTCGCTAGTGTGTGTGGTATATGTGCTTGCCTCCTGACACTCCTCCAACTTGAGCGATTCTGTCCTAATTGGTCTCCAACCATAGAGACTTTGGTTGAGGATGAAGACGATATGTGATTCAAGGCAGATGTAGTGAAAAATGTGAATTTTGTTACCATAGTTAGAAGCTAATGGTTATGAAGTGGTAATGCCATAGCAACTAGTTCTTACTAAGAACTATTCACTGTCTAACATTTATGGTGTGGGGAGGAAGCCGTAAAAATACTGAAAAGTAAACCTACTAATATTTAATATAGTTTTGGATTTGGGGAGTGATACCTGAGAAACTTTTAAAGCAAGGTAAATACAAAAAGGAATTAGGTGATTTGAAATCTTAGTTTATAATAATTTGTGGGGAAAGAAAGAAGCATTAATTATGAGGATTTTGAGAGTAGTGAATGAATATGATAATTGCAAAAAAGGTCTGGGAGTGATGGCACATGCCTTTAATCATAGTTCTCAGTAGTCAGATGCTGGAGTATCTCTAAGTTTGAACTCAGTCTGAGTTTGAACCTAGTCTGAATAGCAAGCTGCAGAATATCCAGGGTTAGGTAGATAAGTCCTGTCTCAGAAAACCAAGACAAAATACAAAACAACAACAACAAAATAAGTGCAGAGAAAGGAAGGGTTTACATTAAGTTTAGGTTGTGGGAGTGTGGTAGCCCATGTCAGTCTCTTGCATCGAGGCCAGGAGTGAACCAAGGCAGTTCAGCTAACTTCTAGCATATGGCTATTATTAGAACCCAATTTTAGCCACTGTTCAGTATGTACATAGAATGGGAAACTCCTTTTCCCAGCTTATGAAAAGCACTGAAGTGCTCCATTTTCTCAGGAAGCAGCATGAAGGCATATGTATTAAGGGTTTGCAAGTGATTATGTTTTGCCATCTGGGAACTTCCTACAGAGAATTTGGTAACATTTTTCTTTTCCTTAAATCTTATCTCCTTGCTCATAAAAAATTGTTGATATTCAGTTATAAGAAAGGCAATATAAATGAGGTTTGTTTTATACCAGCAATTTTTAAGGCCAAAGGCACTGGAAAAGCAAACTGTTCCTCTTTTAAAGTAGTTGTAATAATGAAAATGTTTAAACATTAAAATAGAAAAATCATCCCTTTGCTTTGACAGGGAATATACATTCAAACCCCTTTTAAATATTAGATCTCTGAGAAAATTTTCCAAGGAATGTTTGTGACATTAAAGATAAAAGAAGCAAAATCCTAAGGTGTGGTATTATTCCTTGGAGAGGGTATAGACTACAAAGGAGTTAAATGGCAATAGTTATAGTGAGTGAAAGATTTACATGAATATTGTTAATTGTTCTCTTGTCTTGAAAAAAATTCTGGAAAGTTCCCAGATTTGAGTGAGTATAAACAGTCCTACTGGGATTTTTTGTTATGTTTTGTTTTGTTTTAGATTTATTTACTTTTTATACAGTGTTCTGCCTGCATGTCAGAAGAGGGCACCAGATCTCATTATAGATGGTTGTGGGCCACCATGTGGTTGCTGGGATCTGAACTCAGGAACTCTGGAAGAGCAGCCAGTGCTCTTAACCTCCAGAACCTAAACAGTCCTATTTTATAAGGGATGATGATGTTGTGAGACACACTGGGAAGTCTCCAATTTGTTATTTAGAAAAGCAGAAAAAGTTTTTTAAATGTTTAATTTATGTGTCAGGGTCAATTATTTCTAGAAAAATGAAAATAAACTAGGGGAAATGTAGTTAAATGATTATGTGTTCAAAACGTATTCTCAAAATTTTATTATTATCTTTACATTATATGCACATGTGTATTTGTGAGTGTGCATATGTGCACTTGAGTTCAGGGTCTACAGAGGCAAGAGGAGGGAATCAGTTCCCATGGAGCTTAAGTTACTGGAGACAGTCCCTGTGTTCTCTGCACGGGTGACATGGTCTCTGAATCGCTGGACCGCTTCTCCAGCTTCAGGGTTCACAGTTTTAGAGATTGCCTGGTCCACATGCTACCAGGTCTCTCACTCACATGCATCTCTATGATTTGTCTTCATTACTGAAAATGGTTATAAAAAGTGGAGATAAGCCTGATATATAATACAGCATGCAAAGTGTTTAAAATTGGCTCCTACCTGGTACCATTTCTTCAGTTAGTGTTGTCTGCTGTTATTAAGACACAGATCTACATGTCATTGTTAGTAGATGGTCTGATGATGATGATGAAATAAGCACCTTTCTGATCATAATAATTAAAAATCTCCTTCATGATGATCCCAGAACAGCTTTTGGATTTTAGTTGACAATGTAGGAGTTAAATAGAGGTGATTATCAGACTGCTCCCTGACAATAACTGCAATTATCTTTTACTGTTCAACTACTACCTGGGTTACATGTACTTTTTACGATCAAGAACTCAGCATCTACCCTCTGTAGGACAGAGAAAATGGACACAAAAATTCATGTATAGTTTTGATGGCTTATCATACTACTTCCTATTGCAGGAGTGATTCTGAATCAGGGCCCCCGAATTCTCACTCATAGAGGAAAAGATTTCCAAACATGTCTTCTCTTATAAGCACCCCAACTCTCAACTTTTGTAGATAATCTGGCTTTTGTTGGCTATAGAAAGACAAGAAAAAAATACCCATGGGTTTTCTATGCTTTTACCAAATTGCATATTAGCACTTTTATGTTTATTAATACCTCTACCATTCCACAGTTATATCTTAAGAGTATAAAATTGCTAGCAAAAAGAATGACACATTTAATATTAAGTAAATTAGAAACAATGGTATAGAAGAACACCCTGAAAGACATGAAGCATAAATCCATAGCAGTCTATATTAGTTATTCCATTGATTACACTGTTGTGAATTCAACATTTGTGCAATTTCCAGAAAGTATAATGAGGCCTCATAGGTGCAATAAACCTGCACTGGTTTCTCTATATAGTGACCACATCAGGAATTTGTAGGCCAACCAAAGCAAATCTTATAAGACTCAGATATCAGAATGATGCTCAAGAGACTCACAGGAAATTTATTGGTGATCCTCTGCATATCTACTCTGTTTGATAATTTACTCAGGATAATTGGAAGAAGTGGTCATGTGAGATTTCTCCTTACACCTATCAGAATGGCTAAAATCAAAAACAGAGACAACACATTCTGGATAGGTTATGGATAAAGGGAAACTCTACTCCATTGTTAGTAGGAATGTAAACTGGTACAACCACTTTGGAAATCAATCTGGCACTTTCTCAGACAATCAGGAATAGCGCTTCTTCAAGATCCAGTTTTATCACACCTAGGCATGTATCCAAAAGATGCTCAAGTACACAAGGACATTTGCTCAACCATGTTTGTAGCAGCTTTTTTTTTTGTAATAGCCAGAACCTGGAAATAAACCTGATGTCCATCAGCAGAGGCATGGATACAGAAATTATGGTACTTTTACACAATGGAATACTACTCAGCAATTAAAAACAAGAAAATCATGAAATTTGCATGCAAATGGTGGGACCTAGAAAAGATCATTCTGAGTGAGGTATCCCAGAAGTAGAAAGACTCACATGGTATATACTCACTTATATAGACCTATAAGATATGATAAACATACTGAAATCTATACACCTAAAGAAGATAAGCAAGAAAGAGGACCTGGGGTAAGAAGATCAATCCTCACTTAGAAAGACAAATGAGATGGACATTGAAAATTGGAGAAAACAAGTAACAAGACAGGAGCCTACTACAGAGGGCCTCTGAAAGACTGTACCTAGCAGTGTGCCAAAGCAGATACTGAGACTCATTATACAAATTTTGGCAGATGGCAGGGAATCATATGAAAGAAGGGGGGAGTTAGTATGATCTGGAGAGGACAGGAGCTCCACAAGGACCAACTATACCTGGGCACAGGAGTGTTTCTCCAACCAAGGACCATGTATGGATATTACCTAGAACCCCTGGTCTGATGTTGCCCATGGCAGCTCAGTATCCAAGTGGGTAACCTATTAAGGAAAACAGGGACTATTTCTGAAAAGAACTCAATGCTGGCTCTTTTTTTTAATGATTCCTTTTTAAAAATTTATTTATTTTTATATTAATCACAGGTTATTTACTTTGTATCCCAGCAGTACCCCCTCTCTTATTCCCTCCCACTCTCCCCATCCCTCCCTCATCTTCTCCCTGCCCTCCTCCAAGTCCACTGATAAGGGAGGATCTCCCCCCCTTCCATCTGACCCTAGCTCATCATCTCTCTTCAGGGCTGGCTGCAATATCCTCTTCTGGAATCTAGCTAGACTGCTCCTCTCTTGGGGGATGGGGGGAGGGTCAAAGAGCCAGAAATCATGAAAGTCACAGGCAAATGGTGGGACCTGGAAACAATCATCCTGAGTGAGGTATCCCCAAAGCAGAAAGAAACACTTGGTATATACTCACTTATATAGACCTATAGGATAGGATGTACATGCTGAAATCTATACACCTAGGGAATATAAACAAGAAGGAGGCCCCAGGATGGGATGATCAATTCTCTCTTAGAAGAACAAACAGGATGGACATTGAATCCAGGAGAAAACAAGCAACAGGACAGGAGCATACCACAGAGAGCCTCTGAAAGACTGTAACTAGCAATATATCAAAGCAACCAAACCTTCAGCACAGTGCAGGGAATCATATTAAAAGAGGGGAAGTTAGTAAGACTTGGCAAGGACAAGAGTTCCACAAAGACCAAATAGATCAGGGCACAGGGGTCTTTTATGAAACTGTTTCTCCAACCAAGGACCAAGTATGGATATAACTTAGAACCCCTGCTCAGATGTGGCCCATGGTAGCTCAGTATCCAACTGGGTATCCTAGTAAGGGGAACAGGGACTATTTCTTTCAAAGGCTGGCTCTTTGACTTCCCCTCCACCCCTGGAGGGAGGAGCAGCCCTGCTAGGCCACAGAGGAGGACTTTGCAGCCAGTCCTGAAGATACCTGATAAACCAGGGTCAGATGAAAGGGTAGGAGGTCCTCTCTTATCAGTGGACTTGGAAAGGGGCAAAGAGGAAAAGAGGGAGGTAGGGTGGGGTTGGGAGGGAATGAAGGAGGGGGATACAGCTGGGATAAAAAGTTAATAAACTGTAACTAATATTAAAAAAATAAAAAAATTAAGAAAAATAAAAGTGGTCAGGATTCTCTCAGGATCCATAAAACCCATATTCGGATAGACCAACACTTTTGAAATAAAAGGGTTGAGTTAGGTCTGTGAAGTTTTGGCAAAATTCAGAGCTCCACATGCAAGCATAGTATTATAAGGGGCAGTTCACCTGTTCAGGAAGTAAATAGATGTTTCTTTGTTGTGTATATTGCTTTCTTTGGAGAAACAATGACAGGTATCAGTGGTGTTAATGTGTAATTTGGAAAGTTCTCCCTTTTCAAGTGATGGAAAGAAAACAATAGCTAAAGTTGGGCACAGAAGAAATTAAAGGATAAAGAACTCTTGAAGCAACCTTAGCAAAGAGCATGTGGAAAAGTATTACCTCACATATAAATAATATTTAATTTTCAAAATCCAATATCTTTTGGTTCTAACACCGTTTTATAAATTTACTTTAACATGCTAATTTTACATTTTAAATCATTACTAATAATTACTATTTTTAACTGAATTAACTGAATATAAGCACCCTAAAAATAGAAAAACATTCAATGACAAAAGAAGGTAAATATATCACAAATATATTCATGAAAATGTTGAGTAACAGGAAGCTGTCCCCACTTTAAACCCAAAGAGATTTGAATCTGAAGCCAAACTCAGTCTATAAATTCCTAAGAGTATTAAAGTCCATAAATATTCTGTGCCTTTAATATAGTCCACTTGAGCATGTATACTCTCGTTGGGGAAGAATATGCAGGAATCAAATGTGAGGTGTGGGCAATGTTTGTTATGAGCACGAACTACAGAACTGTTTCCTATTCAGAGGCATTCAGGACAGTGCTTGATCTTGCTTGACAATACTATTAATGACACATACAAATCTAACAATGCAATTTTCCATCTTGTTAGTGACACACCCTATCGCATTGCAGTTTTCACTAATGCTTATTCTTTTAGTTAGAATTAAAAGAGAAATTATTAAAAACCTATAACAATTATTTTGTAATGGTCACTTCGTTCTGCACAGTCTATTTGAATACTAGCATATTTGCCTTCACCATAGAAAGGAAAACTAATCCATGATTTTCAGTCATAATATGCATAACTTTCAAGTGATAACTGAAAGATCAAAACAGAACAAAAGAATAGTCCTCCTAAATGCTCAGTGTATCAATGGGACTAAACAATTTTTGTAATTGTTGTGCCATCAATGTTTATAATCACAAATGGAATGTTATAATTTCTTCCATATTTTAAGCACATTCTTATCAAGGCCTGGTCCCATTTTCCTTTTTAAAATGCTATATTTCATTGGCTCTTGAATTTACCTTTATATCACGGCACTGTGCATATGGTATTGATTTTGTTTGCCCTTTCATTATCCCCTTAAGCTCACCATCTTACCTAATTCCACTCATTTGAGTGCTTTGTGTGACCTCTCTACATTGTGACACACACTCTCTGACTCTGTAAGCATGCTAGTGACTACCTGAGGAGGTGGCCAACGCATTATAACACCCAGTTCTCACAACTGTATAAATCCATTTGATCTGCAGCCTACCCAAATATGTCAGTTTGGTACTTCTACTTTTAGTATGTTCTAGATAATAAATTTACTATTCCAATTGTTTACTATCAGATAAATAAAAATAACTATTATAAGTAAAAGTTATGTTCATCCTCAGGACATTTATAAAAACAAACTGTGCATGCCAGTTTTCCCAATGTCATAATGTTTATTTGCAGGTCATTTGTCTTTATTGTATCTTTTAAAAGAAAATATAATTTTTAATAGAGCTGTTATAAACTATTACCTAATTAAAAATTGCAAGAAAAATAGAAAGGATACTTATCATTCATCTAATTTATTCAGACAATAGACAAGAATACTTTAATATATTTACACAAATAAGTAAAAAGAAATAAATCTAATTTTTTAATAGAACACAGTCAGCTAATGAATTATTGTTTCTTTCAGGATACAGCCTAACAGAAAAAATTAGAAAGGCTGTCTCAGATCATCATGTAGATTTATCTTTGTAGGAATATATAATCTTTGGGTAAATGCCTCTCTTATGTGTAAAATTGGAGTTCAAATGGTTATATGTTGAATATGAATTTTTACAACTTAAAATATTACTTAAAGCTGACTGCGTTTTTTAAAAATTAGATTCATTTCTTTTTACTTATTTATGTAGATATATTAACTGGCACATCCTGAAATTGAAAGTCTTAAGGCAATTAATAGGAGTGAATTCTTTACTTCCATCATATGGATCCCAACAATCAAACTCAAGTTGTCAGGGCAGATAACTTTACCAGATGGGCCATCTTGCTGGTGTTCATTAAATAAAATTTTCAGATATATCTTATCAGTTAATGTGCATCGAAACCTCAGGACAGCTCCTAGTACAGCAATATACACTAATTTAATAGTAAAAATTTCACAATTTTATATAAATGTATATATTTATATATAAATACATGTATATAAAATGCATTTATCTGTGATGATTGCATTTAATGGAACATTTTTTTGTAACTTGATTGCTTTAGAAAATAATTTGGAGTTGACACAGAGAAGAAAAGGCTGTAATGCCAAAAACAAAACAAAACAAAACAAAAAAAGGCTGGAAATGAAAACATAAAACCCTGAGATACCAATTGGTACTGAATGAGGTTGACAAGATGTCTATCATGGGCTGATAGAAATGATGCTTTTCATTGTCACTGTGGTCACTGACAGGAAATGTAAAAATGACACCTTTACTCATCTTGATTATATTTCTCTACAATTAAACACGGTACCTCTTCATTTGAGTAAATGTCAGTTGATGAGTTTTATTTTACTTTTTATTTAATTATATTTTTATTTTATGCTCTTGCACCCAGACATGTTTCTGGGAATTTGGTATATATTTGTATCCATTTGTAGTATGTTATACTGTATACTCTGTTAATACTGGAAATAAAAACAAAAATAAAGAAAAACAATCAAACAATGCAATGTGTCTTCCACTAATCATGGTAGGATCTGTGAGCCATTGAGCAGTCACATTTATTTGCAAATATAGACAACAGAAATTCTTATGATCCATACTTTGTTGGATTTTAAATAATTGCCAATAGTAATAACAGTTCTGTTATTACTTATTAAAAGTAACCTGATTAAAGAATGATGCTTCTATTTTTAAGACTGGTTTTTGTTAATAATTATTGAATATTTAAACAACTGCCTGAATATCCTTACTTTGATTTTTCTTTAGTTTAAAAAGCTAACCATACACAGCTTAAGTTACTTTATATATTATTAACGGTATATATAAAATAAAAGAAATTCAGAATATTCCACTCATTATAGTCATTGAAAGGAAAGTCCTGTGGGTGGATGGAAATTTTCCATGTAATTGACAGTACAGAGAAACAGGTGGGTGTAAAGTGCATCACATTAACTTATAAATGCTTTCAAAGCACCTGGCATTTCTTTTGGTGGAAACTAATTTTGTTAAATTCCATAATTTCCTTTGTATTTTAGTAAATAGCAGTAATATAATCTTCTAACTAAATAGGCATCCCTATATTGCTGGTCATTTGTAACTTCTGCATGTTCTAACAGACATTAAAGCATGGTATTTCTTGTAGCTTTGTGTGTGTGTCTTTAGGTGAGTGGGAAAGACTGGATATGATGTAATTTATTGTAACATGTTATTTGCAAATATATTTATTTTAAAAAGATTATTAGAATGAGTCATTATTTTTTGGAAAATGCGTTCACCCTGATGCCTTCCTCACTGTTGAGTAAGTTACTTGCTTTGGTGTTAACTATTTCAGAGCTCTAGTGACTGGTGACTATAGATAACACATTGAATGCCTGTCAAACTTTTGAGCTGATGGTAAACACTGTGAGTTATTTTTTATAAAGGTGATGCAATGTACAGATTTTTGAATGCTTCTGTTAGAAAAATGTATCTCTTGACTTTGAGTCACAATTTTCATGTGCATGATTTGCAAAGTCTAAGAACTAATCCACTTATCTGTAATCACGGGAAGTTGTAGCAGTGTGTGCTTTGTACACATGATAGCAACTTTCTTCCTTTACCTTGGCAATGAGTAGCTAGCACTGTCTCTAAATATTGTTTCCCCTGAACATAAAATGCCATTGGTACTGATATAATAATTTAATGTTGTTTGGTCTTGGTGTTTCTAGATATATACTATGAACAAGTATTACGTGCACTTTGAAGTAAGAAAGGTCTCCTGTTTTGCTACTCTTTAGTTATTTTGAGCTTCATCACAGATACAGCAGTTTTCTTGCTTGGCTGTAGTCTAGACTCTTTCTCCATGAATTTTCAAGTGTACATAGTAGCTCTTCTTCACTCAGCTTGTGCTCACTCCCCCATCTCATAACAAAACAAAGATGATGACTATGCTAGGAAAATTCTTATCACTGGAATATATGTTGAAGCTTTCTCCTGCACAATACCCAGGAGCATGATATTTCCTGTAAAGAAAAATGTGTGTGACACTCAAATTTTATTATATTTTTAGTATTATTATTAATTTTTATTTTGACAATTTCGTTATTTCTATCCTAGTTGTAGGATTGTAGTCCCATCCGTTATCTCCTCCTGGTCCTACCCTCCCTCCCATTTTCTCCCATATTCCTCTCCCTTAGTCCACTGATAAGAGAAGTCCTCCTCCCCTACTGCCTGACTTTAGCCTATCAGGTCCCTTCAGGACTGCCTGGATCCTCTTCCATCTGTGGGAATGGTTAGGTCTGTGGCATGGTTATGTCACCCCACCCAGGATAAGTTATCAAGGAGCAGGCAACCAAGTTCATGTCAGAGACTCTCTCTCTTTTCCCATTACTAGAGGACCCACATGGAGTCTGAACTGCCTGTGGGCTACATCTGAGCAGGGGGTCTAGATACTCTCTTTGCAAGGACTTTGGATGATGCATCAGTCTCTGCAGTCTCCTCTGGGCTCAGATTATTGGCTTTGTTGGTCTTCTTGTGGGGTTCCTGTCCCCTGTGAATCCTTCTATATACCCCTTCTTTCACGAGACTCCCTGAACTCTGTCTAAAGCTGAGTCTCTGCATCTGCTTTGATCCGCTACTGGGTGGAGTCTTTTAGAGAATATCTGTCATAGGCTCCCATTCCATTTCCTCTCTTCTATCACTTCCAGAATCTATCATGTTTACCCTTCTGAATGAGAATGAAGCATCTTCCCTAGGGTCCTCCTTGTTCCTCAGCTTCTTCAGGTCTGTAGATTTTAGTATGTTTATCTTATATGGCTAATCTCCACTTATAACATGTATCTTTCTGCTTCTGGGTAAACTCACTCAGGATGATCTTATCTATTTTCATCCATTTTTCTGCAAATTTCATGATTTCTTGGTTTTTAATAGCTGAGTAGTATTCCATTGTGGAAAAACAATTTCTGTATCCATTCTATGGTTGAGGGATATCTGGATTGTTTCCAGATTCTGGCTATTACATATAATGCTGATATTAACATAACTGAGCAAATATCCTTATTGAATGGTGGCCAATTTTATGGTATATACCCAGGAGTGGTTTAGCTGAGTCTTGAGGAACTGCTATTTCCAATTTTCTGAGAAACCGCCAGATTGATTTCCAAAGTGGTTGTACCATTTTACATTCACACCAGCAATGGAGGAGGGTTCACCTTTCTCCATATCCTCTCCAGCATGTTTTGTCAATTGAGTTTTGACCTTAGCCATTCTGATGGGTATGAGATGGACTCTCAGAGTCAGTTTAATGTGCATTTCCCTGATGACTAAGGATGTTAAGCATTTCTTTAAGTGTTTCTCTGAATATTACTCTGTTGGGAGTTCTCTATTTAGCTCTGTACCCTATTTTTAAATTGGATTATTTGGTTTGTGGTTGTTTAAGTTCTTGAGTTCTTTATATATTCTGGATATTAGCACTCTGTCAGCTGTAGGGTTGGTGAAGGATTTTTCCCAGTCTATAGGCTGTTGTTTTGTTTTGTTTAGAGTGTCCTATGCTTTAAGGAAGCTTTTCTGTTTTGTGAGGTTCCATTTGTTGATTGTTGATATTAGAGCCTGTGCTGTTGGTGTTCTGTTCAAGAAGTTATCTCCTGTGCCAATGAGTTCAAGGCTCTCCTCCAGTTTTTCTTCTAACAGGTTTAGTGTGTCTGGTTTTATGTTAAGGTCTTTGATCCACTTGGACTTCATTTTTCTGCAGAGTGATGAATATAGATCTGTTTGCAGTTTTCAACCTGTAGACATCCAGTTAGGCCAACATTATTTGTTGAAGATGCTTTGTTTTTACTATTGTGTGGTTTTTGGCTTGTTTGTCAAAAATTAACTTTCCATAGGTGTGTGGGTTTCTTTTTCAGGTTTTGATTCGATTCCATTAGTTCTCAAGTCTGTTTCTATGCTAGTACCATGTGATTTTTATTACTGTAGATCCATAGCATAGCTTGAGATCAGGGATGGAGATACTTCCAGAATTCCTTTTATTGTACAGGATTGTTTTAGTATTCGGTTTTTTTTTATTATTATTATTTCCGCAAGAAACAGAGAATTGTTCTTTCACCGTCTGTAAAGAATAGTATTGGTGTTTTGATTGCAATTGCATTGAATTTGTAGATTGCTTTTTGTAGGATTACCATTTTTGCTATGATAATCCTACTGACCCATGACATGGGAGATCTTTCCATCCTCTGATTTCTTCTTCAATTTCTTTCTTCAGAGACTTGAGGTTTTCATCCATACAGATCTTTCACTTGCTTGGTTAGAGTCACACTAAGGTACTTGGTCACATTTGTGGCTATTATTAAAGGTGGTGTTTCCCTAATTTCTTTCTCAGCCCATTTGTCTTTTGTATACAGGAGGGCTTCATTTTTTTTTTTTTGAGTTTTGTGTCCAGCCACTTTGCTGAGGGTGTTTATCAGCTGAAGGGGTTCTCTGGCAGAATTTTCGGGATCACTCATGCATACTACCATAACATCTGCAAATGGTGATACTTTGACTTCTTCATTTCTGATTTGTATCTCCTTAATCTCTTTTAGTGGTCTTATTGCTCTAGCTAGGATTTCAAGGGATATGGAGGGAGTGGGCAGCCATCTCTTGTCCCTGATTTCAGTGGGATTGATTTATGTTTCTCTCTCTTTAGCTTGGTGTTGGCTGTAGGCTTGCTGTATAGTGCCTTTATTTTGTTTAGGCAGGTGCCTTTTATCCCTGATTTCTCTAAGACTTTAAACATGAACTGGTGTTGGATTTTGTAAAATGCTTTTTAAGCATCTAAGGAGATGATCGTGTGGTTTTTCTTTCGTGTGTTTATATTGTGGATTACATTGATAGATTTCTCTATATTGAACGATCCCTCCGTGTCTGCGTGAAAACTACTAGGTCATGGTGGAGGATATCTTTGATGTGCTCTTGGTTTTGGTTTGCAAGTGTTTTATTGAGTATTTTTGCATCAATGTTCATAAGAGAGAATGGTCTGAAATTCTCTTTCCTCGCTGGGTCTTTGAACAGTTTAGATATCAAGGTGATTGTGGCCTTATAGAATGATTTTAGTAATGTTTAGTAATGTTCCTTCTGTTTCCATTTAGTGGGGTAGTTTGAAGAGTATTAGGATTAGCACTTCTTTGAAGGTCTCGTAGAAGTGTGTGCTGAAAAAGTGTGGCCCTGGGCCTGTGCATTTTTTGGATGAAAGAATTTTGATGACTGCTTCTAGTTTCTTAGCTCACATAGAATATTTAATTTATTTACCTGATCTTGACTAAACTTTGTTAATTGGAACCTATGAAGAATATTTTACATTGCGTTTAGATTATCAAATTTTGTGGCATATATCCTTTTGAAGTAAGACCTAAAGATTCTTTGGATTTTCTCAGTGTCTGTCATTATGTCCCTCTTTTCATTTCTGATTTTGTTGATTTGGATTGTATCTCTCTGCCTTTTAATTAGCTTGTCTAATGGTTTGTCTGTATTGTTAATTTTCTCAAAGTACCATTTTTTGGTTTCATTGATTTTTTTGGATTCTTTACTTTGTTTCTGATTTATTGATTTCAATTTTGAATTTGATTATTTATAGCTAGCTACTCCTCTGTATGTGTCTGCTTCTTTCTTTCTAGAGCTTTCAGGTATGCCTTGATGTTTGTATGTGATGTCTCAAATTTCTATATTCAGGTACTATAAAATTAGTGCTATAAAATTTCCTCTTAGCACTGCTTTCATTGTGTCCAATAAATTTGGGTAATTTGTAACTTCATTTTCATTGAATTCTAAGTGTTTAATTTCATTTTTTATTTGTTCCGTGACCCAGCTTTTGTTGAGTAGTGAGGTGGGGTGTTCAGTTTCTATGTGTCTATGGGCTTTTTTGCTATTTCAGTTATTGTTGAGGTTTATTTTTAGACCATAGTGGTCTGATAGGACTCAAGGAATTATTTCAAACTTCTAGTACCTTTTAAGGCTTGCTATGTGTCTTACAAGCTAGTCAATTTTGGAGAAGGTTCTGAGGGGTGCTGAAAAGGTATATTCTTTTGTATTTGGGTGAAAAGTTCTGTAAATATCTATTACGTCCATTTGATTTAAGACTTTTTTAAGTGTCATTATTTCTCTGTTTAGATTCTGTCTCCATGATCTGTCCCTTGGTGATAGTGGGGTGTCGAAGTCTCCCACTATTAATGTGTTGGGATCCATGTGTGATTTATGGTGGTAATGTTTCCTTTACAAATACAGGAGCCCTTATATTTGGGGCATAGGTATCCAAGATTGTTATATCCTCATGGAGGATATTCATGGATATATTCCTTTGATGAGAATGAAATATTCCTCCCCATTCACTTTTGATTAATTTTGGTAGAAAGCCTATTTTATTAGATATTAGGATGGCAAATGGAGCTTGCTTGGAAAAACCTTTTTCCAACCCTTTCCTCTGAGGTAGTATCTATCTTTGACCCAGAGGTGTGTTTCTTTTTTTTAATTTTAATTTTTTATATTAATTATAGTTTATGCAGTTTTTATCCTAGACTTAGCCCCCTCCCTCATCCACTCCCAATCCCACCCTCCCGCTCTCATTTCCTCCTATGCCCCTCTCCAAGTCCACTGATAAGGGAGGTCCTCTCCCCATTTCCAACTGACCCTAGCCTATCAGGTCTCATTAGGACTAGCTTCATTGTCTTCCTCTGTGGCCTAGTAAGGCCATTCCAAAATCAGGGGGAGGTCATCAAAGAACCAACCACTGAGTTCATGACAGAAACAGTCCCTGTTCCCCTTTCTAGGGAACCTACTGGGATACTGAGCTGCCATGAGGTACATCTGTATAGGGATGGTGTTTCTTCAACGTAACAGAATGTTGGGTCCTGTTTCCACTACCATTCTGTTACTTTTATTTATTTTTTATTGGAGAGTTGAGTCCATTGATTTTGATAGATATTACTGATTAATGATTGTTAGTTCCTCTTATTGTGCAGTTGGTTATGATAGTGTCTTTGTGTGCTTGTTTTCTTTTGAGTTTTGTTGTGAAGCTATCTATATCCTGTGTTTTCTTGGATATAAATTATTTCATTAAATTGGAGTTGTTTGTCTCCTAGTATCTTATGTAGGGCTGGGTTGCTGTTTGTATATTGTTTAAATTTAGTCATGTCATGGAATATTTTGTTTTCTCTATTTATAGTGATTGAAAGTTTTGCTGGGTATTGTAGTTTGAGTTGGCATCTGTTGTCTCTTAGAGTCTGCATTATATCTTCCCAGGCCCTTCTGGCTTTCATAGTTTCTGTTGAGAAGTGTGGTGTGATTCTGATAGGTCTGCCTTTGTATGCTACTTGACCTTTTTCTGTGACTGCTTTTGATTTTTTCTCTGTTCTTTAGATTTAGTGTTTTGATTATTGTATGGTGAGAGGAATTTCTTTTCTGTTCTATTTGGTGTTCTGTGAATATGTTTAAGTGGGTCTCATTTTTAAGGTTGAGGAAATATTTTTCTATGATTTTCTTGAAAACATTTTCTGGACCTTGCAGCCCTGCATCTTCCTGTTCTTCTATTCCTATTATTCTTAGATTTCATCTTGATTTCTTGGATGTTTTATGTCAGGAACTTTTCTATTTTTATGCTTTCCTTGAGAGAGTTATCTATTTCTACCACTGTATATTTAACTCCTGAGATTCTTTCCTCCATCTCTTGTATTCTTCTTGTGATGTTTACCTATGCATTTCATGATCTCTTCTCTAAGTTCTCTAGCTCTAGGTTTTTCTCAATTTGTCTTTTCCTTATTTATTCTAGTTACATTTTCAAGTCTTGAATGATTTTATTCATTTCCTTCAACAGTTTGATTGTGGATTCCTGTCTGTTGATGATGGCTTCTATTTGTTTGTCTGTTTTTTCTTCATGTGTCTCTAATAACTGCATAATCCCAGATTTAAGTTCATTTCCCTGTGTTTCAGCTGAATTAGACTATCCATTATTTTTTTTTGGAGATTCTGGTGAATCCTTGATTTCCTGGTTTATTTTTATGCCAGCCTCTAATCATCTGGTTGTCTGTAGTCTTGAGTGTTTGTTTCCACAGCCTGTATTGCAGACTGGGTCCATCAGTCTCTGGAGTTTGGAATAGTCAGTTTTGGAGTTTTGGATCCTCTGGCCTTCAGATATTGTACACACTGGTCACTGCTGTCTTGGAATTTTGAAATTATTCTTTTTTTAAGTCATCACTTTGGCAATCAAAAGTAGGATTTCAGATCAGATATGAAGTTTATACTATGTAGTTATTTTTTTTTCCTTTGGAGACAAGCTCCCCATCCATCAATGCAGAACTTGATACAGATCCTGGATTTCCAGTCTTGTGTTTCCAGTTGCTGGGAATATAAACAAAGCTGTCATTTCCAGTGACATTTCCTTAAAACAAATCAACAATATCATAAGACATCCAGAAGAGCAATGTGATATATTATTTATGATAGACCTATGGACAAATTATGACACAAGTGAGTTCATTAAACGAATGTCACACAGTTAAAATATGTAATAGAAACCTGAAATTCATAATAAGCAGGTTATTCAATTAAAGCATGCAGACTCAGGATGGAAATATGTGAGATCAGATCCATAACTTATGACTTCATTTAAAGATATTACTGAATGAATTTATGATCATCCTAAAATTGTGAATGTTGTACCCATACACCAATAGAAACAACATAAATGAAACAAACATATGTAAATTATTATGTGTATGTTTATAAATATTAACAACACACAAAATGATATATTTATCAGGTGTCAATATTATAGAAAGTGATGTGAAAAAATATTCAACATTTGATCTATTCAAGTAGAGATGCTTGCTTTCAGTCACATAAACTGACTTTCTGTCACAGTAGGCTGATCCTCAATCAGATAAACACTCCTCCCTAATTTCTGTTTTAATTTTAATTTATTTATTTTTTGAACTCCAAAAATTTGAGATTATAATATAATTATATTTCTCCCTTCTCATTCCTCCAAAGCCTCCCATATATTTCTGTTCACTCTCCTTCAAATTTATAACCTCTTATTTTTTTTTTACTAATTGCTATTGGCACATATATTTCAAATATTATCTGCTCAATATGTATGCATGTCATACCTCTATATATGTTGTCAGGATGGATCGTTTGGTGTTGAATAATCAGTAGGTGGACTTTTCCCCAGAGAAGTTTATATCTCCCACTCTGAGCATTTATTTGCCTGTAGTTCTTTGTATATGGTTAAGGACTTATGGGCTTTTCCCATTCTACTTTGGCATGCTCTTTGGCTCATGTAGAGGCTTTTTCAGCAAATGTTGGTGAAACAATGTGCATACCATGTGATATTATTAGGAGAAAAATTTCACAGTAAATTCCTTAATTTCTGGCTCATACAGTTAACCCCTTAGACACACACACATGCACACGCACACGTGCGCGCGCACACACACACACACACACATACACACACACACACACACACACACGCGCGCACATTTCTTCCACAATATTTTTCTGACATTTAGGTGCAAGAGTGTTTTGTAGATACAACCATTGAGTCTGGGCTCCAAACTGCATTTTGATTGGCTGCAGGTTTTTTAATGACCCCTCCCCTTTGTGAAACTTCACAGTTGCCTCCACGTGAAGAAAAGAAAACTTCCTTTCACAACGAGTGACATCTATAGTTGTCTGTGTGTATAAGGACAAATATTTAGGATTATGCTGGCTTAGTATAGTAGCAGTTGCAGGTCCTTCTGCAATGACTTTACTGAGTGCTTAACTGATATTTACCACCAAGTACTTGTGTCACTATTACACCGTTGGGGTTATTGTGCCTTATTTGTCACTGATGTGGTCATCAATGTGATGTCCATTATAGAAAGCTGAATCTTAACTGTACTTTAAGGATATATAAAAATATGAAGCATAGGAGAAGAAGAGAGAGGGGGGTGAGATTGGAAGGGGATAGGGGAGGGGACTACAGCTGGGATACAAAGTGAATAAGCTGTAATTAATAAAAATAAAATTAAACTTAAAAATATATGAATGAAACATTAGTTATTTAAAAATCATTTTGATTACAGACTAGTCATACAGTCATCAAATTGAGGGTTTTATTTCAAAGCTTATAGTGGATAAAACTAGATATTTGAATCTTGCCATTTTCCTGAGGAATCAATAAATGAACTAAAACACACTCATCTTGGTTCTACTATGTGCCCACGAAATGGCAGCAAGTATATGTTTTCCTAATTTATATCACTTATTCAAGAAAGTTTTGTCCATTACCATGCACATTTCACAATGAATAAAAAAGGTACCAGAATCCATGTATTTCTGGGTATTAGCTGTTATTTATCAAATAGTAACCTGAGAAGGGTAAATCTTAATTTTCTAATGGAGTACAATTTTTCCGCTTAGGGTTATTCAGTCCTCAGAAGAGAATATATTCATTAACGCTTGAAAACTAAAAAGTGAAGGAAAGTTAGATGGTGGGAGAAAAGAAAAAGGGAAGAAAGAGGTGAGCGGGAGATTGAGAAATAGAGAATGAGAATTAGACATTAGTGTACACTGGTGTGCACAGGAGAGTATGAACTTGAGGAAGCTGCATGTGTCTTCTCCTCTCCATAAACTGACTGAAATATTTTATTGGGGAAAAATCATGTTTCTTATAGGAGGCGCTCATGGCAGTTTTGGGAAAGAAAGTAAAAGTCCCTGTCACCACAACTGAGTACAAATTATGGGATTATAATTTGAAAATGACCATCTTATATTCATATAATTTAAAAATATAAAGAATTACTCTTGCTGAAAACCCAATATAACAATATTTTTGTGATACTGGATCAAGTAGAACTTCAAAAAGGACACATGTAATGACAAATGTCAGTAAAAATATTTCATATTCAAAAGAAAAGTAAATTAAAATAGAATTTGTTTGGCTGGTTTAAAGACAAACTAAATACAAAGTTAGCACGGCTTTTGATTCAACACATCTCATGTGTGAACTTCATAAATACAAACTATTGTAAATAACTCAACTGAAATATCAACTCAATAAAATTCAGACCCCTAGAATGTAATTATAAAAATAACTGTTTTCCTCAAAAGACTAGAAATGGCTTTTTTTATGTTTGGAAGCAAAGCATGCTATCCAGAGTAAGAAATGATCTCCAGGATGAATAAAAATATACATAAGTAAAATCATAAAATAATTATGTATTATGTAATCATACTCATAGTCTATATA
>CM053763.1:15375449-15399256 GCA_028658305.1 Pachyuromys duprasi
TAGAAGAAAAAGTGGGAAAGACCCTAGAACTCATTGGCACAGGAGACTTCTTCCTGAATAGAACACCAACAGCACAGGCTCTAAGATCTTTGTGACTTTGAAGTAAGCCTAATCTACACAATGAGTCCAGGAAAGCCAAGGTTACACAGGGAAACTCTGTTTTGAAACAATAAAAAAAATCCATAAAGACAAAGAAATCATTTTGAAGAAAATAGAATTTTTGCTGCTTAAAAGTTTAATAACAATTATAATTTTATTTACATAAGTGATATATTTTAGTTTATATCACAATTGTCTTTAGAAATATAAAAGAAATTTTCAACAATTTAATTTTTTTCATTTTTATTTTTATTAATTACAGTTTATTAACTTTGTATCCCCCTGTCCCTCCCTCCTCCCCTCCCAATTCCACCCTTCCTCTTCACCACCTGTGTTGCTCTCCAATTCCACTGATAGGGGATGTCCTCTTCCCCTTCCCTCTGATCCTAGTCTATCAGGTCTCATCAGGAGTGGCTGCATTGTCTTCTTCTGTGGCCTGGTAAGGCTGCTTCCCCCTCGGGGGGAGGTGATCAAAGAGCAGGCCAATCAGTTCATATCAGAGACAGTCACTGTCTGCATTACTATGGAGGCCACTTGGATACTGAACTGCCATAGACTACGTTTGTGCAGGGGTTCCAGGCCATCTCTATGAGTGGTCCTTAGCTGGAGTATCAGTTTCAGAAAAGAACCCTGTGCTCAGACTTTTAGGAGCTGTCACTGTCCTTGTGGAGCTCCTGTCTTTTCCAGGTCTTTACTATCTCTGCTTTTTTCATAAGATTCCGTGCACTCTGCCCAAAGGTTGGCTATGAGTCTCAACATCTGCTTCAACATATTTAAATGTGAAAAAAATCGGAAGATCAGAAGGTACAGAGGTACAGTTTTAAGTATAAACAAGTATGATTTTTGAAATAATATTTGTTTGTCTTATAAAGTTCAACTCAGCAAAGAACTAGAATGTTGAATGTCTTTTTAAAACAAGACTTGGGGAGGGGATAGGAGAAGAAGAGGAGGGGAGGGGAGGATTTGGAGGAGATGGAAGAGGGGACTATACCTGGGATACAAAGTAAATAAACTGTAATTAAAAAAATGAAATAATTAATTTCAAAAAAGAAAAAAAACACCAAATATTCAACTTTCAAAACATTTTCATGAATGACCAATTCTTTGCTATATCTAAAACAAGGAATATCTTTTAGTGCTTAGCAGAAGGAAAAGAGTAAAATATGAATAGTCCTTAGGATAGAATAATCCAACACTACTGTCCAAATTCCCTTTCATTAGGCCATTATCTTCTGCTTTACCTGTCATCACAACTATAATGTATAGTGTGTGTATGAGTTGGTATTTAAATCGGTATTAAAGACATCTGTATTTCAATGATAGTGTCTGTGAGCATCATTAATAAATGTTATTCATGAATACTACTTGTTTTCTTCAAACTCCCAAAATGACAAGACTTCTTAGGTCATGAGTCTTCTCATTCCATTATAGCCATCTTATTGCATTATTTTTCCCATTTAAAATAAATCAATATCTCAACAGCGATTCACATGCCTTTTACTTTCTTAAAAAAGTATTTTCTTTTAGTATTTTAAGGATATATTAAATAAGGCTTATTATCTTATAATATTTTTCCAATTAATTATTTAAGTTCTCTTTTACTGGGTCATTTCAATACGTAGAAATACTCTAGACTACTTTATGTATTGGTTTTCTATACTGGAAAAATATTGCACTCATTTGTTTTTCAAACAATACTTTAGTTGGAATATTTAAGTTCTTTCTGTATAAAAGCATACCCCTTCACAAACAATGATAAATCAACATCTTTATTATTTTCTTAGGAATTTCTTGTGCCTAATTGTCTTTTGTAGAGGAATTTTAGTCCAGAAGTGTGGCTGCTCTGATCACGTTCAAAGACCTTCTAGGTCTCTATGATCCAGTTGGAATACAGACACAGCCTTAGTACACACCTTTAATACCAAATGATGAGGGTAAAGTCAGTTTATAGAAGGAAGCACCCATGTTTAAAAGTGACATCTACTAGAGGGACAGACAAAGTTATGAAACAGAGAATGATTTGGCAGAATCTTTCAAAGATAGAATATATCAAACTCTTAAAAGAGCAGACCGAAAAAAAGAACATGCTTGAAAGTAGAGGAAGGAGTAGAGTAAGGTAGAGTAGGGAAAGAAAAGAGAAAACAAAGCAATAGAATATAGTAGAGTGTTCAGCAGAGTTGAGTTCAGTAAAGCACAGGCAGCTTGGTGCAGTTCAGTTACTGGAGTTCAGAAGTAAAATAAAAACAAAAACAAAACAAAACAAAACAATCAGGAGAAGCTTAGAAAAGCCAGTCAGAATCCATCAGCTTGGAGAGTAGTTTGAACCAGCCAGCCAGAGTTCATAAAAAAGCTAGAAAGGGTGAGCTTATTCAACAGTAAGTCTGAAAACATTTCAGGCCTAGATTAGATTATATGAAAGCTAGAAGCTTCTAGGACTAGGTGTCAGTTAGCAGACCAAGACAGTGAGCGTTGGTGACAGCAAGTTACTTTCACAGATTCTGCTTTCTTTTCTGTTGGACACAAATGATGAAGGTGTAGAATTCTTTTTCTTGGTAGAATAAATATTCTCCTTTTTTATCCTTGAGTAGGTTGCTAACTGCCAACATTGCTTTATAACTCTTAATGGTTTGAGTTGCATACTTTCAACATTTCCTTATTTGAAAGCTTTTACCTTGGAAAAATAATTAAATTTTAAAATATATTTTTTGCTCTGATGAGCTTATCATGTTCTTTGTTCTTTATGTTGTTGATATGTATATCACTCACAGTGATTAACATGCAGAAACCCTTTCTTCATCACATGGATAGTAGTTTCTTGATCATAGCTTATGAGCATTTCATGTGCTATTAAACTTAGTTTATTAGTGTTTAATTGAGATTTGCCTCCATGTTCATTGTGGTCTATAATTTTCCCTTTTTTTTTTGAAATGTATGTATGACTTATTTTCTTTAGTGATAATACTGGCCTCTTAAAAGAGAGTTTTAAAATAATCTATTGTCTTAACACAAAATTTTAGAAGGAATAATATCCACTTTTTGTTTGTTTGTTTGGCATTTAAGGATATCCACACCTCACAACTACATCTTCATTTTTAAAATTTAAATTTAACTGATTTTATTTTCAAAAAAGAAAAAGTGACTAGTTGAGGCACACTTAGAATAAAAAAGCAGTATGAACAATTGCATAAATAGGTTGGAGTTTATGCTACAAAAATTATTAATAACAAGTGATGTCTTGGCATTGTATCAGAGGAGTTACCTTGAAAAAAACCAGGTGTGGTAGTGTATTTTTGTAATCCTTCCGAAGTGGAGACAGGGTGATCATTCTCAGTTACAATAAGACAGAAGCCCAGTCTAGGTTGTGAAACTCTACCTTACCCCCTGTCAAAGAAGATTACAAAAAATTTTTTTCTATGATAACTGATATAATTCTGAACTCAATATTAGTTCATTTTGAAGACTGCTGTGTAGTTTTATAAAGTTAATATTTTAATATAGAATTCTAATTGGCATGGAGGAAACAGAGTTCTCTTTTCTGTTCCTGTTGACAAAGTCTTTAATGTAAGTGGAAGGATTAAGGGAGTTCTTTGCAGAAAGCAATTGAGAAGTGTGAAAAGGTGATCAGAAAGGACAGTAATCCTTGTCATGAAAGAAACACTTGCTGTACAGCTGGTAAGTTAGAGCAAAATTGAAGGTAGAATGCAGTTTTTAAAAGATGGAGGGTGTGTATTTATTTGTGCACACTCAGGTGAACGGTGAAGCACTGTTTTCTCTATTAAGTTAATCATCAAAACTGTGATGAAAGTTGGGAGGAGGCCCAAGCTCCTCCAGGCAGCTCACTCAAAACCTGGTGCTTTGCCTGGATACCTTTATACAGCAGCTCATTCAACAAAAATGGATTAAATTCAAGGTCATGCAATGTTGAAACTATTAAGAGTGTCCTATTTAGACTATGATTTTTATTATTAATAGAAAATAAAAAGTTAATGTGAAATAAATAGATGATGTTTTGAGTATTACAACACAGATTTATGAAATATTCATAAAGTAGTAAAATACAATCATCAGAGAAAATGAACAATACGAAACAGACTGTTTCATCATGATTGCTTAAACCCATATAAGCGTCTCAAGTATTATTTAATGCTTTAAAGAAACAAATAATTACTTTTTCATACCCAATATTTTCTTTTAAAAGAAAAACATACATTTAATTATTTTAAACAAGCCATTGAAAATAATTGGTCAATAATAAAATGAACACCTTCTCATAACATAGAATAATAGGGATTCACAAATGTTTGACCCCAACATAATATCCATCATAAATATATATAATTGTCCTTTTCAGAATTCTGTATTTCCTCTTTATGTAACATAGTTTTATAATTAACACATGGTTCCAGCAATAAGCAATAACCTCACTGTTGCTATAGCTATTTACTATCTATGCAAATTCCTAAAGTTTGATTACCCAATAACACCCTTTGATATCTATTTTGTATAAGTAATATTCGTTTTGTCTGGTTTTTGTTTGTATTTGTGGTGGATGAGAATGTGTTCATATATGTGTTTGTGTATATATACATTGGCATGTCGAATCCAGAGGCTAAAACTGAATGTTCTTGTTCACTTCCCTCATTTTACAATGATAGAAGGTATTCATTTTATTTTAACATGGGGACACTATTTGCTAGCCATGAAACCATTTATCCATTCAACTATTGATCAATATTTGTATGGGTTCTAATTTGGGCCAAATATGAAAAATGGTATTAAAATATTTGCCTTTTGTGGGAATATTGAATTTTTTACATTAGTGCTGCTGTAGAATTATGTGGGATTTATTTATTATTTTAAGACATTTGTTTTTATTTTATGTGTATATATACACTTTCATGTAAGTATATGCTCCGTATGTGTGCCTGGAGTTAAGAACAGGGTTCCAGATTCATTCAAACTGGAGGTATTGATAATTTTAAGTTGAGCTATTAGTTTTGAGAACACAACTCACTTCCTCTGCAGAGAAATAAATGCATTTTATTGGTAAGTCATCTCTTTATCCTTCACAACTATTTTTTTCTAAAAAGTAAACAAAAACAAAAAAAAAACCCACATGCTTTTCAAAGGACTTGCACTATTATAGATTTCGTTTTCTGTTTAACAGCTTCAGAGAGTTTCATTTTCCCACATATGTTAGGTTTTCATGTTTTAATAATCCTGTTAGATATACACAGTATCCTACCATCACATTGTGTAAATTCCTCAGCTTTTGCTTATTTTAAAAACAAGTTGGTCACTTCTTTCTTAGTATAGTTTTACGTTCCATATTTATGTATACATATATAAATGTACATATATGGATATATTAAGTTCCATATATATGTGTTTATGAGTATTTTTAATATCTTCAAGATATGTTTTAAATTAAATCCCAGTTTCTAATTTTTATTTTTATTATATTAATGATATCTTTGAAATAATACTCATGTCAATCTTTAGTGAAAACCCATGTATCATTCAAAATTTTTGATGTTATTTTTAATATCTGGCTTAAGAATGAAATTCCGGGTATCCCAAAGTTATGTAAACTTCTTTCTATAGAATTTCTAGAGTATTCATGGTTTTATTGCATATATACATAGTATGCATATATATACATATACAGTATATGTGTATACTATATACATGTGTATATATGTGTATACTCTATATGTACATATTGTGTACATGCATAATACAATATACATGCATAATGCATATATGTGCATATGTATATACGTTGTATTTATGTACATATATATATATACAATATATACATATAATGGGTATACATGCTTACCTTTGAGGCAGTTTTGGTAAATTTTCATTTATGGGATATTTCAATATTTTATGTAATAAGTATCATTTTGCTCTTACACTATTTTTACAGTCCTTCACCTTTGAACTATTCAGGATCTATCTCTAAAAATGAATTGATTTCTGTAAATTTGATTTTTCATTTCCCAATTAACTGTAATGTTGAGATTAATTTTATGCATCTGCTGTACATTTATATATTTTTCTTAAAGACGGGTCTATTTTCAGCCATATAATAATATGAAAACTACTCTGTAGAGTGAAAATTATCCAAACAAAACAAAGTATAACAAAAAAATAGCAAGACAAATGAAAACAAAAATCTAACTCTGCTAGTTACAGATATGGAGATGGTGGAAGTCTCTTTGCACACCACTGCTGAGAATAAAAATAATATATTTTTTATTCTAAAAAATATAAATGTTCCTTAAAACTGAAAGATAAGCTTATCTTATGACCCAACACATTGACTACTGCGCATCCATATGAAAATATGAAAATGAAGATGCTACCTTCATGGTTATTGAAGTACTACTCAGGAGCCAAGATACAGGATCAACCAAATTGTCTATTACAGATAAATGTGAAAATAATGCAATGTGTCACTTTATTTAGAATACTGTTCAAAATTCAAAAGCAGAAAACTATACAATAACCTACAACTTGGATTAAAGTGGATCCCATAATTCTAATTATATAGGCTAGTCACAAAATAATGCAACACATCTAATTTTCCCTACATAGGTCTATAAAATAGTCTAATTCATAGAAGAAAATGACAGTTTCCTGGGAATGGAAGAGAAAATTGTACTATTACTAATCAGTGGATACAATGTTTCAGAACAATGGATAATCTCAATAGATTTATGGTATAACAGTGTAGCTATGTCAATTGTAATGTTCTTTAAACTTAAAAATAAGGCAGCAGTTTTCATGTTAAGTGTTCTTTCTGCAATGGAAAATTTTAGAAGTCAATTTTCCATTACCTGTGGTCACATTTCTGAATTCTCCTCTGTTGAAGCCTTCGGTTTATCTGTCCTCATGTGAACACCTATTTGCAGACTATTGAAACTTAGAGCAAAATTTGAAACCATGGATTGAAACTTCAAGCTTTTAAATTGTATCACAGTGAAGTGTTTATCCACACTTCTTGCTGTCTCTTACACATCTGAAAAATATATATATATATTCTATTCATTGGTCATATTTTCCTGCTTTAATGCATGGCTATTTATTTTTGTTTGGATAGGTACCGTATTGAGAATTTCAGTTAGTTAATTTATTTAATATGCTTGTTTCTTTAGTGGATTACTTTTTTTTTTAATAAAAGCCTCAAGTAGTCATTACCAGAGCTAGTTTAACTCTGGAAAGCTCTCCCCATTAAATGCACACATCAGGCATGTTTACTGGATACCCTGGGTATTCCATAAGATATTATTCCCTTCGCTGGTAGTATTTCAAATATTTCTAAGGTGCACATTATATTTTAAAACAATTTAGCTTTCTGATACCTGATAGGTTTTCTTGCCCACTTGGTGTAACTTTACCAAAATATGAATATCTTGGTTGTTTAGTGGAATGCTTAATAAGAATTTCAGGCAATTGTCATTTTTAAATAATTGTCTCATCTTTGGAATATGTTTTTTTTAAAATTCCAGCTCTTATGGACTCTGTTTTGTATATTTTCATCTTTGTGTGATGATTAGTTCCCATAGCACAAAAAACAATAAAAACAAACTCTTGAAAGAACATACAGAAAGGATACTATGGCTCTTTTCCTTTCCATTTAGAATACTTGTATGGTCTATGCCATTGCTGGGAAGTCTCTGATGTTGCTACTCAGTTTAATTTGTTTTGTACTTGGCTGCAGCGGGAGGACGAACGCAGCACTAGTTACTCTATCATGGTCAGGGTTGGAACTCTTTCCAATTTATTACACAATAATGTGACAGTGTCAAAGTCAAAATAGAGAGCTGTAGAATAAATCTCAACTCAATTTTATTTATGAACAAGAGCTCAGCGATCTTTAATAAATTAATGTCAATTGATTCCAGCTATATATTAAGGAGTAATAGACTGAAATCAAATGATAATTTTTTCAGGATTTCTATAAAATGATTCAATGTTATGGAAGCTTAAAGTCATACACACAGGTCAAGGAAGAAAATTGTTTTGTTTTGTTTATTTTCAATAACAGCTCTCAATAAATCTTTGGCATACAGTTAATAAAGATAAATCTTTTAGATAATAAACAATAGTTATCTCAAATGAAAGTGAGTACCATAAATAAAAACTTTTGAGATAATGTGAAATAAAAATACAACGAAGAAAAGAAAGTTCAATGTCATTACAAATATCCATCTAGCATTACTTTTACCAAGCTTTTCTGAAAAACAAACAACAGGGACTCTTGGATATCACTGCAAATATGTTGCATTAATTCACATTAAAATATAAACGTTTGTGACAGCCAGTGATGAAATAAATTCAAAGGTGGAGACAGATTTAGAATTAGCTGTTTTAAATGTTGTACTGGTTGGTATTTCATCAAAAATGTATATATACATTCCATATATTTCAGACTATTTTTCTTTCTGTTTGTCATTTAACTGTGTTTTCTCCCATTCATACAAAAATTGAAATAATGTTTTTGGTCATAATACAATAGGGATAAGATGTCTGCAAGGTTATAATCTAAACTAGCAAAATTAGTGGTCAATTGATATCACTTCTTAGGAAAGAAGTGTATACATTTTTGACAAGTGACACTGATAAAATTTTTATTTATATTCATGAGGAATGTAAGTCCATGAACTGCATATATGTAATGCAAAAACATCACTCAGCTTAATACAAAAATAAAAAAAAATTGTTAGAGTAAATACATTCATCTCTTTAAGGAATATCCAGAGACAACTTTTTTCATAAAGTGAAAACAGAATTAGGCAAGGAGGAATCAACATAAAGAGAAAAATGTTTTAAAGATTATTTATATTAGAAAAAATGCAATTATTTTTAATTTTATTTTCTTTATGTATTTTTAATACAATGTATTCACTTTGTATCCCCACTACAGCCCCCTCCCATTCCCACTTACCTCTCTCTTCTATGCAATACTTCAATGCCATAGAAAGCATATCAGTGTATAGACTGGAAAAGACAGTGGATAACAGAAGGCGCATGCCTAACATGTCAGCTGTGAAGTTGTGCTAAAATGGCTGGAAGTTAGTGTGAAAGCTATGTGACAGTGTATTCATAAAGAGAACGCTGACTTAAAGTGCTCTCTCCTTTCTTTTAAGTTAATATTTCTCTCAGTTGCTTTTCTATGGCTGTGATAAGACTCCATGCACGATAAAGGCAATTTATAAAAGAAAGAGTTAATTGTGTTTATAGTTTCAGGGAGTGACAGGAGGGCAGGAAGCATGACAGCAGGCAGACAGGCAGAATGTTGCAACAGTATCTGCAAGCTTTTATCCTTATCCAAAAGTAGTAGGCAGAGAGATCTTACCTGGGAAAGTCAAGGTCTTTTTTTTTTTTTTTTTTTTTTTTTGGTGAATATTCTTTTTTTTTTAATTTATTTATTTTTCTCTCAATCACAGGTTGGGTACTTTGAATCCCAGGCGTAGCCCCCTCCCCCATTCCCTCCCACCCTCCCACTCCCTCCCTCATCTCCTAATCTCCAAGTCTCCCCTAGTGGCACACCTCCTAATCCTTTCCAAGCAGATTCGACAACTGGGGACCAAGTATTCAAACGTAGGAGAGTGTGGGAACATTTTTATTCAAACTATCAAAGTACTATTCACAATTTTTAATGGAAATACTTATAAAAGCAACATGTTGTGGCATATATGTCATTGATAGTTACAGAGGAAGATAAAGGAAGATCACTGAAAATTTAAGGTGGATTGGTCATCATGGCAGGATTCAGGCCATACTGGGCTATACAACAAGACCCTGCTCAAAACCAAAAACAAAAATTCCAGTGAAACTTTTCTAATTTAACAAATTGACTTTGTATTTCATCTCAGGTGAAAACTGAGATAGTCAGAGAAAACATTTTGCAGTAATATCAGTTCAACTTTATTCATAATGTAATTAATTGCCTATTTTAAATTTAGCAAATTAAACATTGCTGGCATTAGAATCCAGACATCTACAAATGAAAAAGAAGAAAAAGATGATTAACCTGATGAATCACAAATTGTAAATTACTTTTAAAACTAAGTTTCTTCTGCATGCTGTGAAGGAAAACAAGTTTAAGGCAAACGGCTTAATATATAAAAGGTAAATTATGTACCTGATGTCATAAAATCACAAAACAAATTTATAGGCAATAATCATCAGAGTAGGAGCACAGAGACAATCACAAGAATGGATAAGCCATTTCCTTCTTTTTTCCCTGTTCTTTAATTCCTTATAACTTTTTGAGCCCTTAGCATTGTGAATTCTATAAATTATAGAATGTCTATCACCACACTTGGCTTTGTGTTTACATTGTAAGTGTCCAGGTAATCTTTACTTATACTTGCCTATTAAATTATATCTTAATTACTTTTGTGAAACTAGTGTTAAATTATCTTTTGTTTGTAGCTTTACCTTTTATCTGTTTTTATTCTTTTTTTCCATTTTTTTTATTAGTTACAGTATAATCACTTTTTACCCAGCTGTAGCCCCCTTCCCTATCCGCTCCCAAACCCACCCTCCCTCCCTCTTCTTCTCCTATGACTCTCTCCCAGTTCAATGATAGGGGAAGTCCTCCCCCCTTTCCATTTCACTATAGTCTATCAGGTCTCATCAGGACTGGCTTCTTTGTCTTCCTCTGTGGACTGGTAAGGCTGCTCACCCCTCAGGTGGAGGTGATCAAAGAGCCAACCCATGAGTTCATGTTAGAGATGGCCCCTGGTCCTATTACTGGGGAACCCTCTTGGATACCAGGCTGCCTTGGGCTACATCTGTGCAGGAGTTCTAAGTTATCTCCATGCATGGTCCTTGTTTGGAGTATCAGTCTCAGAAAAGACCCCTGTGCTCAGATTTTTTTTTGGTTCCTTCGTTCTCCTTGGGGGGCTCCTGTTCCCTCCAGGTCTTTCTATGTTCCCCGCGCTCTGCCCAAAGTTGGCTATACATCTCAGCATAAGTTTTGATACCCTGCTGGGTGGAGTCTTTCAGAGGCTCCCTGTGATAGGCTCCTGTCCAGTTGTCTACTTTCTTTCTCTTCCGATGTCCCTCTCTTTTGCCTTTCTGAATGAAGACTGAGTATCTTACCCAGATTCAATGCAATTCCCATCAAATTACCAACACAGTTCTGTACAGACCTTTGAAAGAAAAATTCTCAACTTCATGTGGAATAACAAGAAACCCAGAATAGCTAAAACAATCCTTTACAATAAAAGATCTTCTGGAGATATCCCTATCCCTGATCTCAAGCTGTACTACAGAGCAATAGTAATAAAAACTGTATGGTACCAGCATGGAAACAGAATGGTGGATCAATGGAATTAAATTGAAGACCCAGAAAGACCCAGAAATAAACCTACACACTTATGGACACCTGATTTTTGACAAAGATGCCAAAACAATACAATGGAAAAAAAGATAGCATATTCAACAAATAGTGCTGGTCTAACTGGATGGCTACATGTAGAAAACTGTGAATAGAGCATACTTATCCCCCTTCACAAAACTAAAATCCAAGTGTATCAAAGACCTCAATATAAAACCAGACACACTAAACCTGTTAGAAGAAAAGGTGGGGAAGAGCCTTGTCTCATTGGCACAGGAGACAACTTCCTGAACAGAACACCAACAGTACAGGTTCTAAGATCAACAACTAATAAATGAAACTGAAAAGCTTTTGTAAAGCAAAGGACACTGTCATCAGAACAAAACAGTAGCCTACACATTGGGAAAAGATCTTCACCAACCCTATATCTGGCAGAGTGCTAATATCCAGAATATATAAAGAACTTAAGAAGTTAAACAGCAACAAATCAAGTAATCCAATTAAAAATGGGGTACAGAGCTAAACAGAGAATTCTCAATAGAGGAACATTGAATGGCAGAGAAACACTTAAAGAAATCCTCAACATCCTTAGTCATCAGGGAAATGAAAATCAAAACGACCCCGAGATTTCACCTTACACCCATCAGAAAGGCTAAGATCAAAACTCAAGTGATAAATCATCTTTTAAAACTGGAAAAATATTTTTGTTGTAATAATACTGTATTGCATCATTGCATAAACATTCACAAGGGACTTAAAAAAGGATTAGTATCTTACTATACAGAGGGATATATAAATCTCTATAAATTTGTCTTATACTGTATTAAACCAGCATTGGTATTGGCTGCAAAACTATATGATGATATTTGTTTGTGATTATGGGTTTTAAAGCCACCGCTTAGATGTGGCATGTTGGTTAGTATCTAGCTCTAAGCCACCAGTTCCTACAGGAGACATGAGGAAATGATAACAATGTATTAGCCAGTAACAGAAGCGATTCATCTGAAGCTATTTTATAAAGATTAGGTGCTCAGTGTTCAAAATGTATTTTTGTTATTACTATTATTGTGAAATTCTCTAATGGTTATTAGCTACTTTAAGCTATTTGAACTATACTCCACCAGAAGACAACTACAGCCATGCTTAAGGAAGTGAAATGATACTAAAGAAGGAGTTTTCAGATGAGCCATGGAAATTCTCAAGTTCACAGAGAAGGTACAATCACCGTATAAGGGTAGCAGCCCTGACATTGGATAAAATGCCTCTTTTTCCTCTGATAACCAGAGAACGTTGAAATCTACAGTGGAGCTTGTTCAGTTGTCCAGACTCATTTGGACAAAGTATTCTATAACTACTATGAAAATCATAGAAATAGGAAGTAGAATATAACTAAATGCTACAGACACGTTCAAAAAGCATATATTATATATTTTAAAATGTACTGATCTCAAGATTTACTCTAGAACTAGAGTAATAAAAACCACATAATATTGGAATAAGAACAGTTTGATCAATGAAATTGAATTCAAGGCTTAGATACAAATAACAACCCTATAGACCTGGTTTTGAAAAAGAAACCAGAAATACATAATAGAAAAAGAAAGCATCTTCAACATATGTTGTTGGTATAACTAGATGTCTATATGTAGAAGAATGCAAATTGATCCATATTTTTCACCCTGCACAAAACTGAAATCTAACTGGATTAAAAACCTCAACATTAAACCAGATATACCAAATCAAATAAAGAAAAAGGTGGGGTAACTTTCTGAACAGAACACCAATACTACAGGCACTAAGAATAATAACATATAAGTGGGATCTCACAAAACTGCGAAGCTTCTATAAGGTAAAGGACATTGCCAATAGAATAAAACATCCTACAAATGGAAAAAGTTTTTTACCAACTGCATATCTGACAGAGGGCTTATATCCAAAATAAAGAACTCAAGAAACGAGGCATGAACACACTAATCCAGTTAAAAATGGGGTAAAGATCTAAAGAGAGAGTTCTCAGCAGAGGAATCTCAAATGGCTGATATACATTTAAAGAAATATTCAACATTCTTGGCCATTAGGGCAATGCAAATCAAAAGTACTTGAGGTTCTACCTTATCCCTGTCAGAATGGTTAACATTAAAATCACAAATGCTCTGCTGGAGAAAATGTAGAGAAAAGAGTACACTCTTCATCACTGATGGGAATGCAAACTAGTACATCCACTACACAGGGTTTCTCAATGTAACAGCCCTGGTTGTTCTTTTTTTTTAAACATTTTTATTTTATGTTAATCACAGGTTATGTACTTTGTATCACAGCCCTGGTTGTTCTTTTTTTTATCACAGGTTACCTACTTTGTATCCCAGCCGTAGCCCCCTCCCCCATTCTCTCCTTATCCCCTCCCCATCCCTCCCTCATCTCCTCCCTGCCCCTTTCCAAGTCCACTGATAGGGGAGGACCTCCTCCTTTTTCATCTGGCCCTGGTTTATCAGGGCTCTTCAGGACTGGCAGCAATGCCCTCTTCAGTGGCCTAGCCAGGCTGCTCCTCCCTCCAGGGGCAAAGGGGTCGAAGAGCCAGCTATTGAGTTCATGTCTGAACTAGTTCCTGTTCCCCTTACTAGGGTACCCACTTGGATATTGAGCTACTATTTGCTACTTTCAAGCAGGGGTTCTAGGTTATATCCATACATGGTCCTTGGTTGGAGAAACAGTCTCATAAAAGACCCCTGTGACCTGATATATTTGGTCCTTGTGGAGCTCCTGTCCTCTCCAGGTCATACTAACTCCCCCTTCTTTCATATGATTCCCTGCACTCTGCCAAAGGGTTGGTTCTGTGTCTTAATATTTGCTTTGATACACTGCTAGGTAGAGTCTTTCTGAGGCTCTCTGTGGTAGGCTCTTGTCCTGCTACTTGTTTTCTCCTACATCCAATATCCATCCCATTTGTCTTTCTAAGTAAGGATTAACCCTCTTACCCCAGGTCTTCTTTCTTGTTTATCTCCTCTAGGCATATAGATTTCAGTATGTTTATCCTATCTTATAAGTCTATATAAGTGAGTATATACCATGTGTGTCTTTCTGCTTTTGGGATAACTCACTCAGCATGATCTTTTCAAGGTCCCACCATTTGCCTGCAAATTTCATGATTTCCTCCTTTTTAATTGCTGAATAGTATTCCATTGTGTAAAAGTACCATAATTTCTGTATCCATTCCTCAACTGAGGGACATCTGGGTTATTTCCAGATTCTGGCTATTACGAATAAAGCAGCTACAAATATAGTTGAGCAAATGTCCTTGTGTACTTGAGCATCTTTTGGATATATGCCTAGGAGTGGTATAGCTGGATCTTGAGGAATCACTATTCCTAATTGTCTAAGAAAGCGCCAAATTGATTTACAGAGTGGTTGTACAAGTTTACATTCCCACCAGCAATGGAGGAGGGTTCCTCTTTCTCCACATCCTCTCCAGCATGTGTTGTCACTTGAGTTTTTGATATTAGCCATTCTGACAGGTGTAAGGTGAAATCTCAGAGTCATTTTGATTTGCATCTCCCTGATGGCTAAGGACATTGAGCATTTCTTTAAGTGTTTTTCTGCCATTCTACATTCCTCTACAAAGAGTTCTCTGTTTAGCACTATACCCCATTTTTAAATTGGATTACTTGCTTTGTTGCTTTTTAAGTTCTTGAGTTCTTTATATATATTGGATATAAAAGACCCAGAAATAAACCCACACACCAGGTGCTGAGATTAAAGGCATACACCACCAAGCCCAGCAAGATAAATTTCTTAATGTCTCTGAGCCATGAGTGAATTAGCCATCAATGTCATTAAAACCATCGCATTGTGGAGTTAGGATTTGAGATTATATGTATATAAGGCCTAAATTAAATTATAAAAATAAATCAGTAACTTTAAGTATCAGTGTCATTGTTTTATATTTACACTAAGAAATAAAAATAAATGCAGTCAAATTCCTATTGTTTTGTTGATTTTATTTTATTTTTAAATTATTTTTACTTTTTATATTAATTACAGTTTATTTACTTTGTATCCTTGCTGTAGCCCGCTCCTTCGTTCCCTCCCAACTCCACCCTCCCTTCCCTGTCTCCTCCTTGGCCTTCTCTAAGTTCACTGATAGGGGAGGTCCTCCTCCCCTTCCATCTGACCTTTATCAGGTCAGTTTATCAGGTCTCATCAGGGCTGGCTGTAATGTCCTCCCCTGTGGCCTAGCTAGGTTGTGATTTTTTTTTTTGAACCACTCTTATCTGGCTGTCCATCTGTTGCTAAATTCCACGTAAAAGCTCAATATGATATTAATTTCATTTTACCTCGACTAAAAGCTAAAATATTTTAATTTTGGCAATGAGAATCTCTGAATTACCTTGTACTGATTTTTATGAAATTCCCTTCTTTGTTTGACTTAATTTTCTTTTATGTAAAACTGCCTGTGTTACTAAAAGACTAATGTTTGTATTTTATATAAACATTTTCTCATTAATGTTTTATAGTTTGCTAGGGATGAAAAAGCTACTGAAAAAAGATCAAATCCTCTTTGTAAAGTTTTAGAGTTCAATCACTCAAGGGACCATCAGCCTAAAGTAAAGATAGGAAAGCATTTCCACATCTGTTTGGGTAAGTTTTTTTTTTTTTTTTTTAATGTGCTTTCTTTCCCTTACTCCCAGTCTGCTGGTTTTTTTGGCCTCCTCTGCTGAGTAATGACATTTATATTTTTTACTTTCATTAAATGGCAAATGAATCACATTTATTAAAGATAACTCCATCTGTGATTTTTAACACATAGGTGAAAAAAAAAGATGCATTTGGACAGTAACGCCCAACACCTTTCACCACGATAAAGTACATCTTAAACACCTACCAAGAAAATGAGATTGGAGAAGACTCAAACTCAAAGCTATAAAGTGGTCTAGCTATGTTTCTTGATGTTACTCTCCTACATGTTTTTGAACACTGACTGGGTAGCAGTCTCTCCTAGCGTTTTCTCAGATACTGGTGGTTCATGCCTGCAACATTCCTCATGAGATAGGTAGTATTTTGAATTCCTAAAACCTGCTTTGTTGATCATTAAAAGGAGACACAAGCCACTTAACAACTGCTAGACAGAGGCCAACTACCAGGAAAACTCTATTCCATTCTTCATTGATAGTGAAAACTGAACTCCTATTTAAAAAAAAGTTTCACAAAAAATTATCACATGATTGAAAACTCTTTATTTTCCTAAAATTTCAGAAATGATTTTTATTAGTTTTTTCAACCTCTTAATGTAGACATGTGTGTAATGGATGAATGTCACATAGCTGTGTCAGATTCATATATCATAATTATAGTCCATGATAAAAAGAAAAAACACAAACCTTTTTAATGAAATGTATTTTAATTGAATTATGTTATCTATCTATTTATTAATTACACTTTATTCACTTTGTTTCCCAGCTGAAGCCCCCTCCCCCACCCCCTCCCAATCTCACCCTCCCTTCCTCTTCTTTTCCTATGCTCATCCCCCAGTCTAATGATAGGGGAGGTACTCCTCCCCTTCCATCTGACCCAGGTCTATCAGGTCTCATCAGGACTGGCTACATCATCATCCTCTGTGGCTGCAGCCCCCAGGAGGAGCTTAAAAAAAGAGCAGGCAACTGAGTTCATGTCAGACACAGACCTTGCCTTACTAAGGAACCCACTTGGAAACTGAACAGCTTATGGGCTTCCTCTGGGCAGGGGTCTTGGTCCTTTCTTTGTATGGTCCTTGTATCAGTCGCTGCAGGCCCTCCTGTGCCCAGGCACTTTGGCTGTGTTGTTTTCCTTGTGGAGCTCCTGTCCCTCCAGATCTTTTTATCTCTCATTTCTTCCATAAGGTTTCCTGCACTCTGCCCAAAATTTGGCTATGAATCTCAGCATCTCCTTTGATACCCTGATGAGTAGAGTCTTTCAGACCACCAGTGGAAAGCTCCTGTCCTGTTCCTTGTTTTCCCCTATGTCCAATGTTTATCCTGTTTGCCCTTCTGAATGAGGTTTCAGTCTCTTCCATAGGGTCCTCTTTATTGTTTAGCTTCTTTAGGACTATAGATTTTACAATGGAAAATACAAAAACCTTAATTAATCTGAATTAATCAGGAATAAGTTAAAGTAAAAATTGTTGAGATTTCTGTTATTACTTCTTTTTCAAACAGAAAATTTTGCTTCTGTAATATTTTATCATGTGTTAGCTTTCCTCATCATCAGAAAGTGCCTCCTGATCAGGGCACAGGGGTCTTTTATGAGACTGTTTCTCCAACCAAGGACCATGTATGGATATAACCTAGAACCCCTGCTCAGATGTGGCCCATGGTAGCTCAATATCCAACTGGGTACTCTAGTAAAGGGAACAGGGACTATTTCTGTCATGGATTCAATGGCTGGCTCTTTGACCCTCCCTTCCCCCGCCCCTTGGGAGGAACAACCTAACTAGATCCCAGAAGAGGACATTGCAGCCAGCCCTGAAGAGATATGATAAGCTAGGGTCAGATGGATGGGGAGGAGGTCCTTCCGCATCAGTGGACTCGGAGGGGGGCAGGGAGTAGATGAGGGAGAGATGGGGATAGTGGGAGGGAATGAGGGAGGGGGCTACGGCTGGGATACAAAGTACATAACCTGTGATTAATGTAAAAATAAATAAATTACATTTTTAAAAAATACAAAAAAAGAAAAGAAAGAGCCTCAAGGGTAAGGGGAGCCGAGCCAGCCTGTGTAGTAGACCACAAAACTCAAAAGGACAATTAGAATATCAGACTGATTCACTAATGATAACTTGTACTGTTTTATATTACTTTGTATTTCTCAAACAATCTAAAGAATCATATTTAACTAAAAGAAGCACTTAGCCCTAAACAGAAAGTAAATTCCTATATTTAGAGAAGACCATGGCTAGTCACCTCCTTATGACTGATGGTGATATGTATCTTTGAAATTAAATAAAATTGGTTACCACCAACCTTAGAGTGTGTATTTTTATAAGCATTGTCAAAATAAATTTTTCTTCCACTAAGTTGATTTTCATGTGTTGTCATAGCAACTAAAAACTGACTAACATGTCTAGGAAATGTGTAGAATATAATTCAGTAGCAAAATCTGTTATTTAGTAACAAAAAAATATCAAAGGGTAGTGTATCATGGTAAAATTCAAAGAAACAATATCTTTGAAAAGTAAGAGCTAAAACAATAAGACAACTAAAGGTCATCAAGGGGATACATATTGTAAAGGAAAAACTCAAAGTATCCCTATTTGCAGATGATATGATAGTATCCATGAGTGACCCCCAAAATTCAACCAGAGAACCCCTTCATCTGATAAACATCTTCAGCTAAGAGGCTGGACACAAAATTAACTCAAAAAAAATTAGTAGCCCTCCTGTATATGAAAGACAAAAGGGCTGAGAAAGAAATTAGAGAAACTAGACCCTTTATAATAGCCACTAATGACATAAAGTACATTGCTGTAACTCTAAGCAAGCAAGTGAAAGAGCTTTTTGAAAAATTCTTCAAGTCTCTGAATAAAGAAATTGAAGAAGATATCAAAAGTTGTAAAGATCTCCCATGCTCATGTATCGGTAGTGAAACATAGTGAAAATGGCATTCTGCCAAAAGCAATCTACGGGTTAAATGCAATTCCCATCAGAATACCAACAGAATTATTTACAGACATTAAAGAACAAGTCTCAATTTTCATATGGAAAAACAAAACACCCATAATTGCCAAAACAATCCTGTACAACAACAGATCATCAAGAGGTATCTCCTTCCTTGATCTCAAACTGTACTACATAGCAATACTAAGAAAAACTGCATGGTACTGGCATGGAAACAGAATAACGTATCAGTGGAATTGAAGAGAATAACAAGAAATGAACCCACACACATACAGATACTTGATTTTTGATAAAGAAGCCAAAACCACACAATAGAAAAAAAGACAGCATCTTCAACAAATGGTGCTGGTCTGACTGGATGGCTACATGTAGAAAAATGTGAATAGATTCATATTTATCATCTTGCACATAACTAAACTCCAAGTGTATCAAAGGCCTCAACATAAAACCAGACACTCTAAACCTGTTAGAAGAAAAAGTGGGGAAGAGCTTTGAACTCATTGGCATAGGAGACAACTTCCTGAACATTACACCAACAACACAGGCACTAAGATCGACAATCAATAATTGAGACCTCATGAAATTGAAAAGCTTCTGTAAAGCACAGGACACTGTCATCAGAACAAAACAACAGCTTACAGACTGGGAAAGGATCTTCACCAACCCTATATTTGACAGTGTTAATATACAGAATATATAAAGAACTCAATAAGTTAAAAGCAATAAATCAAGTAATCCATTTAAAAATGGGGTACAGAGCTAAACAGAGAATTCTCAATAGAGGAATATAGAATAGTAGAGAAACACTTAAAGAAGTATTCAATGTCCTTAGTTGTTAGGTAAATGCAAATCATAACAACCCCGAGATTTCACCTTACACCCATCAGAATGGCTAAGAAAAAAAAAAACTTAAGTGACAATACATGCTAGAGAGGATGTAGAGAAAGGTAAACCCTCTTCCAATGCTGGTGGGAATGTAAACTTGTACAACTACTTTGGAAATCAATCTGGTGTTTTCTTAGACAATTAGGAATAGCGCTTCCTCAAGATCCAGCTATACGACTCCTAGGCATATATCCAAAAGAACCTCAAATTCACAGTAAGGGCACTTGCTCAACCATGTTTGTAGCAGTTTTATTTGTAATAGCCAGAACCTGGTAACAACCCATATGCTCCTCAACTGAGGAATGGATATGAAAATTGTGGTACATTTACACAATGGAATACCATTCAGCAATTAAAATCAAGGAAATCATGAATTTCGCAGGTAAATGGTGGGATCTAGAAAAGATCATCCTGAGTGAGGTATCCAAGAAGCTAAAAAACACACACGGTGTATACTCACTTATAAATGAATATTAGACATATAATATGACTCCAATGGAGGAAGTGTGGCACTCTTTCCAAGCCATTATACACAAGGGGTTAGGTAGTCCTAGTGAAATATGAGTGAACTGTGACAAATGCTGGACCTTACCTTAGAACGGTCCTGTTGTATCTCCATGCCACCTTCTCAGAAGAATGGCTTCATTTTTCTGTGAATTGAAGCAGTTGGACTGGATGATCCAGTGATTTGATTAATGGCTCCCACTGTGAAGTATGCATTCGAGGGCCTTTTCCTTGTTATGCTATGGAGCACATGGTCTCTCAGGAGAACACCACCCAAGAAGAGAAAGCTCAGTGCAACAATAGCCTTGGGATTTGCTCTAATTCACTTAGTTTTACCAATATATCAAAGATGTGCTTATATTTTTTAATTGATACATTTTTAGCCATTTAAAAATTACTGTGTGGTATTAATAGGTTTTTCTCTCACTATGTATTTCTGACTAGCCCACAACTTGCTATGTAGATCAGGAAACCTTTGACTCACAGATATCTTCCTGTTTCTACCTCCTAAGTGCTGGGATTAAAACTCCATGTTATACCACAGATAGGTCTCTGCTCATGCAACACACACCAAAATTTTAGACAGCGTATATGACTCCATTGTTTATTCTAGAAATCAAAGAAGTTAGCTATTTCAGACTTCTATGTGTTTCCCTTGATGACTCTCATATTAACTTACAATATATAATATGAAATATCTATACAAAAGATGTATGGGACAGTGTATGAATGGGATTATTGGACCTGGAACCTAAAAATATCTTAGATATACTCTAACCATAAACTCTCATTTTTTTAAAATTTAAATATTTTTTCTTTTATGATTGGAATCATGTCTTGCAAGCACTCTGCTTGTCATCCACTAACCTGGCCTTCTACAAGGAAGTGACATAACGTTAGACAAACCTTTAAAGTTATAAAAAATTATGCTAGTACATCTCATAGAGCAAACAGAGGACTTTAATTCTGGAATGAATTTTTGTTAACTAATAAATTCATAAATCCTTGCTATTTACAAATCCTATCGTTTTCTTTTTCTTTTTGACTTAAACCTTTTAAAAATATTTAGTATATATTCATCTTACTTTGGATTATGTAACTGTTAGGAAATGACCTAAGTAGATATTTCCTAAATAAAACAGTAAAGCTCTCATTTTTGTTTGGACCTACCTTGAGCCATAAATAACATTCAAATATTGATATTCCTAAATGACTTACAATTTATTTTTAAAGACAGGTTTAGAGTTAAGCATATAATGAGTTACCAAGGAGTATATGTAAAATAAAGGCATTAGTTCACTTATTCTGTTTATTTCTAGACTTTGATTTTTCAGAGAGTTTTTATTATTATTTTAGTAATGTTAGAAACTGCACATAAATATATTCTAGATTATGTGCAGGGCCAATTTATAACCATATCCTGCAGCTTTATTGCAGAATTCTACAGGTTTCATTGGCATTGGCCCTAAGAAAAATGATGAATTACCTCATAGCAAGCTGTACAAATAAAACTTTTACAGTCATTTACATAAGGCACAATCCTGGGAATATTAAGTCATCAAATAGCACATGGTCTTGGAATTTTGCAGAGCTGAACAGAACCTTCACTGTAGCCATCAACACTGAGATCAAGTCATCACACGAATATGGTGAGGAAAAATAATTCCTTTAAAGGTATGTTGTATGTGTAATAAAGCATACATTACAAAATTTTATTATTCTATTTTCATAAATATGACTGATTGGATGTAACTTCAGAATGACACTATTCTGGGTAAAAAAAATATTAGTCTTTAAAGCATATTTTTAAAAGTTTTAAAAATATTTTAAAATTAATTAATAACCAGATAATACTATCATTTATAACAGAAAAGCTTTCAAAATGAAAACTTCATTAGTGTTATCATGTTTCTTCATGATTTAAAAGATATCATATTTGCCAATCTTGATATTTTAAGATTTAAATTATAATATTTTAATGATTTTTATTGGTGGGTAGAAATTTTAGTATTTTCTTTAAAAATATGGTTTGTTTTTGTTTGTGAAATGTGCTTTAATACAGTTTTGGTGATACAAAACCTTAATACCTCATTTTGTTTATATGTCTTTAAATTATATTGTAGAAATAGTAAGACATATCAATAAAGAGTATTTGATCTGTTTCATCTGAAATGAGTCCTTAGATTAATTAAGTCTAAATACCATTTGGAAAGAGAGTTATACCTTTGTTTGTTTTCATTATTAATCATTATTTATTGTAATCTTTTAAATTTGTTTTTAAATCTTTTATGATGTTGTCATTTTTCATAATCAGCATGTACAAATTCCCATAAAATGAAAGTGAAACTTTGTTTGGATATACATACACTGTTATTTTAAAAAAATCTATGGTAAATTATACAATTTTTTTTTCTTTTTATGAGGCTTAAGTGAGTCCAGGTAGCAGGACATGTGGTTTAGGTGTAAATCAAGACATTGTATATTGGGCTGGAGAGATGGATCAGTGGTTAAGTGCACTGGCTGCTCTTCCAGAGGTTCTGAGATCAATTCTCAGCAACCACATGGTGGCTCAAAATCATCTATATTGAGATCTAGTACCCTCTTCTGACCTGCAGGCATAGATGCAGGAAGAGTACTGTAGAAATAATAAATAAGTAAATCTTAAAAAAAAAAAACCAAAACATTGTGTGTCTAAAGAAACTAAGCACATATACAAAACAATGACAAGCAGCATGAAAGAAGACAATCCTTTCCTGATGTCTTTTGTTCCTAAAACCACTTTTTCTTTTTACCTTGATCTTACACAGACATGTCGCAAAATTTTCCTACTCTACAATTGGCAAACCAGAGATCATGTATGTTTATACTGCAAATTTAATATCTTTTCCATTTTCTGATTTTATTTGTTTACTATAGAAAATTGAGCTACTAATATAATTTTGAAGTATATAAGTTATTCAAAACAATATACATATATGCATATATATGTACACATATCAGATATCTAATAACATCAAGTCATCAGAAGATATATATGTAGTACTTTGTGTACTAAGTGACAGAAACATTGACATATTCTCGAAAGAAAGCTTTAACGAAATTAAAAATTTCGATTGACAAGTTCCAAATTGTCTGAGAAACAGCCATGTTGTTTTCCAAAGTGGCTGTACAATTTTTTTTTCTTTTTTTTTTTTTTAATTTATTTATTTTTATCTCACTCACAGGTTGGGTACTTTGAATCCCAGGCGTAGCCCCCTTCCCCTTTCCCTCCCCCCCTCCCACTCCCTCCCTCCTCTCCTTCTTCCCCGCCCCCTCCA
>CM053763.1:15399756-15429486 GCA_028658305.1 Pachyuromys duprasi
GCTTTTGGGATACCTCACTCAGTATGATCGTCTCCAGGTCCCACCATTTGCCTGCGAATTTCATGATTTCCTCCTTTTTAATTGCTGAATAGTATTCCATTGTGTAAAAGTACCACAATTTCTGTATCCATTCCTCAACTGAGGGACATCTGGGTTGTTTCCAGGTTCTGGCTATTACAAATAAAGCAGCCACGAACATAGTTGAGCAAATGCCCTTGTTGTGTACTTGAGCATCTTTTGGATATATGCCTAAGAGTGGTATAGCTGGGTCTTGAGGAATCACTATTCCTAATTGTCTAAGAAAGCGTGGCTGTACAATTTTACACTTCTGCCAGCAGTGGATGAGTGTTCCCATTGTGCCACATCCTCATCAGCATGAGCTGCCACTTGTGTTTTTGACCTTAGCCACTCTGATAAAAAGTAGCTGGAATCTCAGGGTCCTTTTGATTAGTGTTTCCTTGATGGCTAAGGGTGTTGACTATTTCTTCAAGTGCTTCTTTGCTTTTTGAATTTGCTCCATTGGGAATTGTTTCTTTAGACCCGCCCCCCCATTTTTAATTGGATTATTTGGCTTGTTACTGTCAAGTTATCCACTAATCTGTGAGTATAGCAGATTATCATTAGGTATCTTTCATTGATTTTTTTTTTTTGGTCATTTTGGTTCTATCTTAGCCATCTGGCCTCTTGCTTCATTATGCTCCTGGAAAATTATATTTAAGAATAAAAATAATTTTTTTTTAGGTAGTGGGGGGGAGAAAAGTTCTTCCAAAGAAATGGATATGTAGAATATAATGCTGCAAAGGGACAAACTGGAATTTAGAATAGGGGGACAAAATGGGAAATGGGTTGGGAGAGCAGGGTAGAGGAGCAGGTTTGGAGAAGGATAACTAACATTAAAAAATATTTGAAAAAACATATGTGTGTCTATTACAGTAGAATTTTTCTTTAGGGAGAGTAGGATTGGGAGGGAAGGAGGGAGTGGGATTCACCTGGGATACAGAGCTAATAAAATGTAATTAATAATATATATATATATATATAAAACAGAATTTAAAATAAGTTACCATATAATGGGATACAATGCCTCAATTGGACATCATATACTACCAAATACAATCCCAGAACCAGAAATGAGCTCATTGTTTGAAAATCAGTGGTTAAAAATGTCTCATACAGATATCCTCCAATTAAACACCAAAGGTTATTGTGAAATCTATCGGTTACTTTTCTATTACTGTGATAAAACACCAAAGTAATATATAAAAGAAAATGTTTATTTGGGTTTGTACTTTCAAAGGATTGGAGTTCATGATGGCAGAGCTAAGGCATGGACATAGGAACAGCTATGAGCTCATATCTCAAACCACAAACCGGAGGCTGAGAACACAGTGGGAATGGTCTGAGTCTTTTAAAACCTCAAAGCCTTTAGCCAGTGACATACTTCTTTTTAATTTATTTTTATATTAATTACAGTTTATTCACTTTGTATCCCAGTTGTAGCCCTCTCTATCATTCCCTCCCAATCCCACCCTCCCTCCCTCATCTCCTCCCATGCCCCTCTCCAAGTCCACTGATAGGGGAGGTCCTCATCCCCTTACCTCTGACCCTAGCTTATCAGGTCTCATCAGGACTAGCTTCATTGTCCTCCTTTGTGGCCTGGCAAGGCTGCTCCACCCTAAAGAGAAGGTGGTAAAAGAGCAAGCCATTGAGTTCATGTCAGAGACAGCCCCTGTTTCCCTTACTAGGGAAATCACTTGCAGACTGAGCTGTCATGGGCTACATCTGAGCAGGGGTTCTAAGTAATATCCATGAATGGTCCTTGGTTACTTCTTAATGCCTCCTAACACATTCTACCAATTGGGGGCCAAGAATTCAAACACATGAGCCTATTGAGGCTATAATCATTGAAACCACCAGAGTTACCCTCTACAGCATGATGGTAACTAAGGCTCTGATTGTGAAGACACCACTTACTTACAACATTGTGTATAGAGAAATAAATCTTGTTGTCAACTTGAATCTGCACCATTACTGACTACCATTTCTAGTACCAAAAGTTACTATATGTCCCATCAGAGGAAAAAAGTAATAGTCAGTCTCACCTAGTGATGAATATTTTAAGCTATAGTAGTGACCTGCTGACAAGATGTAACAACGGTGCAATAGTGACATAAATTTTATGGGCATAACCAAACATATTTTTGATTGGATTTAAGACCCACCCATGGAATGAAACACATACCTGATACTTTTAAAGAGGCCATAGGTATTTAAATTCATAGGTTAATGAACCTAGGAAAAATCCTGCCATTATAATACAGCTCAATGAGCATAGGAAGTAAAAAGAGTCCTAATGAAATATTATTGTAGGCATAGCAGTGCATTTTTATCCCTCATGATAGAAAGATCATACAATAGATAGCAAATTACACAGAAGCCCAGAACTTAATCATGTGTAGAAAGTATAGACTTTGGGGCACTTAGTCCCAAATGAGAAGTCTGTATTGCAACCAATCCTCTCAAGACTAAGGGACTTTTGCAGAAGAGGATATCAAAAGTTTGTAATTGCAAGACATTGCAGTGAATTTTTAATTCAGAACATGGCAAGAAATCACATCCAAAAACCTTTTAGTTTTGTGTGGTCCAGCTGGAATACAGACACACCCTTAATCCCAGGAGAGTGGGGCAATAAAATCTCTAAATTCAAGGCTAGCCTGGTGTAGAGCAACTTTCAGGTAAAAAGAGCTTAGATTTCGGTTTTGAATACATGCCTTTAATCTGAGCCCTCAGGAAAGAGAGGCACACAGAGCTGAGTTCTAGTCAGTGTTGTTCAGGCATTTAGGCTGAGAGTGGCCTGCGAGGCAGTGTAGAGGGACTGAATGTGGGGCGAGTCAACTCATGGAACTCAGAGGCAGTTTTACCAGGAGGGTTATAACGCTTGAAAAAAGAACAACCTAAAACCAGATGAAGATAGAATAAGCCAGAGAATGGGAAGGAGCTAGAACATTACAATAGATTTCTAGAGTTAGTTTGAGGCCAAGGAGAGCAATTTAACTGAGAGAAATCAGATTGAATCAGTCATCTTGGAGAGGTGTTTGAGCCAGTATAAATGAGTTGAATCAGCCAGCCAGAGTTCAGGGAAAAAGAAAAAGAATAACCAAACCACAAACAATCAAAACTCAAACTAGAAAGTCTCAGAGGCTAAAAACATTTAGACCTAGATTAGATTATATGGAAGCTAGAAGGACTAGGCCAGAGAATTCCACATTCTTTTAATTTTTGCTCCATTGCTAGTTTTGGGTCTCTATATTAATCACTGCAAATAGAATCTTTTCTGATGATGGTTTGGAGATGCATTAATCCATGCATATAATAAGTTTCTAGGGATCAGATTACTACTATGTTCCCTTGGCAAAATTTAGGTTTATAGATTCTCCCCTAGGGCACATGACCAATTTTGGTTTTTGAGTCAACAATCGTGCCAGGAATGGGTTTCATCTTGTGGAGCAGGACTTAAATTTAAACAGAAAGAGGTTGGTTACTTTCATGATGTATGTGCTACTATTGTGCCAGTAGGACTGTCTGCCAGGTCAGTGGGTATGGTGCTAAGATTTGCAGCTGGATGAGACTGATGATTACTTTTCTTCTTCAGTTGTTTACATAGCACCTTCTAGCATTACTTTTTTTTAAAGATGTGGTACTTGACCCTCAAAAGAAAGACTAGAAAAACAGATGGTTGTTTATCACCATGAACTTGAAATGTAATTTATTGGGATTTCTCTGTAAGGAGAGCTCTGTTTGCATTCTATAATCTAACCCATTTGTTTACTCTAATTCACTACTTTAATAGACACACAAGACATATATACATATGTTTGGACATACATATTTAATTCCATAGCCTTACGGTTATCAGCGCAATATGCAGCATGTCATGCTATTGAAACCTGCATTGTTAGATGGGATCAGAATGTCAATCTAAATTAAACTCACAGGTGAGAGTGTAAGCCCCACACAATTTGTTCCAGGCAGGGTTTTGTTACACTAGAGAAAATTTTACAGCTGTTGTTTAAAAGAAGCCTCAATTCCTCTCATATCCTTGTTTTGACATTGCAATTTCTTTCCTGGGATTTTCTTCCAAATTCTTGATCTTAACCCCAGAAATTTGCATATAAAGTTCCCTGGGCTGCTCTAGTATTGAAACATCTGTGTGATTACTCGAGCAATCTCTCTTCTACCTTTCAACTCTTCAGCACTTGCATTTTTCCTCCTTAAGCAATACTCTGTTCATACACTTTTGCAGAGTTGTCTGTGGACTCTTCACTTCTACTAAAATTGTAAATTGTGAGAGGGCAATAATGTTCCCCACCATAGCACATAGAAGGGAGTTTAAAATAGTCCATATTTGAGAGTTGACTAAATTGTTAAATGAAAGAACAACTTTATCTGTGACGATTTTTTAATTGTTTGATATTGTTAAAGTAAACAAATTGTCTCAAATATGCTCTGAGCTCCATCAAGGGTGTTTGAAGTGAAATGGGATTTGTGAATCAAGAAATGAACAGAAAAAGATATTTGCAAGATCTGGCATCTTTCTAAGGGAGGCTGTTGAATGTGTTTTGTTTTTTTTTTTAAGTCAAAATAGAATTTGAAGAAAGAACATTTTATATGCACTAAATAATAAGTATATTCAATTAATTTTTGTACTTTGCATGTGTTCAGATGTAAAGATTATGAATGATCATTTAGGTAAAATGCTATTTCAGTAGATGCTAAAGCAGAAAAAATAAAAACCAATAATATTGTGACACCATGTAGTTCCTACTGTTCTGCTCACCCAGATTCTGTGTTCACCATTATCCTTGCCTTTCATGATTCAGCCATAAAATCAAGATCATTTTAGAAAGTATGACATTTGGTTTGAATGGTAAATCAATGAATAGTGATAAAAGTAATCTGTTGGAGTGTTGATTTTTTTTCCTTTAATCATTGCTTCTAATATTTGTTACAGTATTGCATATATTTAAATCAATATTCTTCATTCACCACAATATATAATTACAAAATTTCATAAACATTGCAATTGATTTTAAATTTTAGTAATATATACTATTGAGACTATTTTTTCTCTTCCTAGTAGACATTTACAGGACTGAAGTTCCTATTTTCTGGGTCATCAGCATCTTTAAATGTCACACATATGTTTACTATTTCTAAAGTGGCTCTAAACCATTATTTGAATAGCACACACCTGTTCTGCCATTATTCTATGCCCTCAGCAATGTTGGTGTTTCTTATTTAATTTCTAAATGTATCATTTATTAGAATTTTTCACTTGTTCTTCTAACAACTCGTGGGAGTAGAACTATTATCAGTCTTATTATGGAGATGAAGAAACTGCGATATAGATAATGACTTAGTCCCTGTACATAAAATCTGGAAACATCTAGGTCTTGACAGGAATGTAGGGTTATTCTCTGCTTCCAAGACAGTGCCTTAGAATTGTATCTTTGGTGAGGAAGAAAAGCATGTATGCACATTACAGAGAGGAGCTAGGGTTGTGGTGGACAATGGCCTCCATCTATCCAAGTTTTTTCCATACATTTATTTCTTTTTGAAAATTTTTATATTAATCAAAGGTTATATACGTTGTATCTCAGCCATAGCTCCCTCCCACACTCCCTCCCACTCCCCCTTCCCTCACTCATCTCCTCCCTGCCCCTTCCCAAGTCCACTGATAGGAGAGGACTTCCTCCCCTTCCATCTGACATTAGCTTATCATGTCACTTCAGGGATGGCTGCAATGTCCTCTTCTGTGTTCTAGCAAGGCTGCTCTTACTCAGGAGGGTGGAGAGGGTTGAAAAGCCAGCCATTAAGTTCATGTCAGAAATAGTCCCTGTTCCTCTTAGTAGGGTACCCAGTTGGATACTGAGCTACCATGGGCTATACACAAGCAGGGGTTCTAGGTTATATACATATATGGCCCTTGGTAGGAGAAACAGTCTCATAAAAGACCCCTGTGCCCTGATCTATTTGATCTTTGTGGAGCTCCTGTCCTCTCGAGGTCTTTCTAACTCCCCCTTCTTTCACATGATTCCCTACACTCTGCCGAAGGTTTGGTTGTGAGACTTAATATCTGTTTTGATATACTGCTAGGTAGAGTCTTTCAGAGGCCCTCTGTAGTAGGCCCCTGTCCTGTTGCTTGTTTTCTCCTACATTCAATGTCCCTCCCATTTGTCTATCCAAGTGAGGACTGATCATTTTACCATAGGTCCTCTTTCTTGTTTATCTTCTTTAGGTGTATAGATTTCAGTATGTTTATCCTGTATTATAGGTCTATATAAGTGAGTACATGCCATGTGTTTCTTTCTATGCCATGTGTTTCTTTCTGCTTTTGGGATACCTCACTCAGGATGGTCATTTCCAGGTCCCACCATTTGCCTGCAAATTTCATGATTTCCTCCTTTTTAATTGCTGTGTAGTATTCCATTGTGTAAACGTACCATAATTTCTGTATCCATTCCTCCACTGAGGGGCATATGGGTTGTTTCCAGGTTCTGGCTATTATGAATAAAGCAGCTATGAACATAGTTGAGCAAATGTCCTTGTTGTGTACTTGAGCATCTTTTGGATAATGCCCAGGAATGGTATAGCTGGATCTTGAGGAATCACTATTCCTAATTGTCTAAGATAGTGCCAAATTGATTTCCAGATTGGTTGTACAAGTTTGCATTCCCACCAGCAGTGGAGGAGTGTTCCCCTTTCCCCACAACCTCTCCAGCATGTGTTGTCACTTGACTTTTTGATCTTAGCCATTCTGATCAATGTAAGGTAAAACCTCAGGGTCCTTTTGATTTGCATCACCCTGATGGCTAAGGAATTTGGATATTTCTTTACGTGTTTTTCTGCCATTCTACAATGCTATACAGAGAGTTATCTGTTTAGCTCAGTACCCCATTTTTAATTGGATTACTTGATTTGTTGCTTTTTGACTTCCTGAGTTCTTTATATATACTGTATATCAGCCCTCTGTCAGATGCAAGGTGGCTAAAGATCCTTTCCCAGTCTGTAGGCTGTCGTTTTGTTTTGATGACAGTGTCTTTTGCTTTACAGAAGCTTTTCGGTTCCATGAGGTCCCATTTATTTATTGTTTATCTTAGAGCCTGTGCTGTTGGTGTTATGTTCAGGAAGTAGTCTCCTGTGGCGATGAGTTCTATGGTCTTCCCCACTTTTTCTTCTAACCGATTTAGTGTGTCTGGTTTTATGTTGAGGTCTTTGATCCACTTGGACTTCAGTTTTGAGCAGGGTGGTAAATATGGATCTATTTTCATTTTTCTGCATATGGACATCCATTTGGACTAGCACCATTTGTTGAAGATGCTGTCTTTTTGCAATTGGATGGATTTGGCTTCTTTGTCAAATATCAAGTATTCGTAGGTGTGTGGGTTTATTTCTGGATCTTCTATTTGGTTCCATTGATCGACTATTCTGTTTGTATGTAAATACCATGCAGATTTTACTACTGTTGCTCTGTAGTATAGTTTGAGGTCAGGGATGGAGATACCTCCAGATGATCTGTTATTGTAGAGGATTGTTTTCAAAATTCTAGGTTTTTTGTTTTTCCATATGAAGTTGAGAATTTTTCTTTCAAGGTCTGTAAAGAATTGTGTTGTCATTTTGATGAGAATTGCATTGAATCTGTAGATTGCTTTTGGCAGAATGGCCATTATCATTATGTTAATCCTACCAATCAATGAGCATGGGAGATCTTTCTAATTTCTGATATCGTTTTCAAGTTCTTTCTTCAGAAATTTGAAGTTTTTCTCAAACAGGTCTTTCACTTGCTTGGTTAGAGTCACACCAAGGTACTTTATGTTATTAGTGGCTGTTGTTAAGGGTGTTGTTTCCCTAATTTCTTTCTCTGCCCGTTTGTCTTTGGTATACAGGAGAGCTTCCGATTTTTTTGAGTTGATTTTGTATCCAGACAATTTGCTGAAGGTGTTTATCAGTTGAAGGAGTTCTCTGGTTGAATTTTTGGGGTCTCTCATGTATATTATCATATGGTCTGCAAATAGTGATACTTTGACTTAATCCTTTCCAATTTGTATCCCTTTGATCTACTTTAGTTGTCTTATTGCTCTAGCTAGATTTTCAAGTACAACCTTTAAGAGATATGGAGACAATGGTCAGTCTTGCCTTTTCCCTAATTTCAGTGGGATTGATTTAAGTTTCTCTCTATTGAGTTTGATGTTGGCTATAGGCTTGCTGTATTTTGCCTTTACTATGTTCAGGTGTGTGCCTTTTATACCTGATCTCTCCAAGATTTTAAACATTAATGGATGTTGACTTTTGTTGAATGCCTTTTCAGCATCTAAGGAGATGATCATGTGGTTTTTCTCCTTCTGTATATTTATATGGTGGGTGACATTGATGGATTTTCCTATATTGAACTACACTTGCATGCCTGACATGAAGCCTACTTGGTCATGGTGGATGATACCTTTTATGAGTTCTTGAATTCGGTTTGCAAGTATTTTATTGAGTAGTTCTGCATCAATGTTCATAAGAGAGATAGGTCTGAAGTTCTCTTTGTTGGGTCTTTGTGTGATTTAGGTATCAAGGTGATTGTGGCTTCATAGAATGAATTTGGCAATTTTCCTTCTGCTTCTATATTGTGGAATAGTTTAGAGAGGATTGGAGTTAGGACTTCTTTGAATGTCTGGTAGAATTCTGCACTAAAACCATCTGGCCCAGGGCTTTTTTTCATAGGGAGGCTATTGATGACTGCTTCTATTTCCTTGGGGGGTATAGGTCTATTCAGTCTTTCTACCTATCTTGACTTAATTTAGGTAAAGAAATTAAGAAATTTGTCCATTTCATTTAGATTTTCAAATTTTGTGGCATATAGGCTTTTGTAGTAAGACCTAATGATTGTTTGGATTTCCTCAGTCTCTGTAGTTATATCCCCCTTTTCATTTCTGATTTTGCTGATTTGGACAGTTTCTCTCTGTGTTTTTGTTAGTTTGGCTAGGTGCTTATCTATCTTGTTGATTTTCTCAAAGAACCAGCTCTTGGTTTCCTTGATTCTTTGAATAGTTTTATTTGTTTCTAATTGATTGATTTCAGCCCTGAGTTTGATTATTTCCAGCCATCTGCTCCTCTTGGGTGTATCTGCTTCTTTTTTCTAGGGTTTTCAATTGGGCCATTAAGTCCCTTGTATGAGATGTTTTGAATTTCTGCTTGACGGCACTTAGTGCTATGAAGTTTCCTCTTATCATTGCCTTCATTGTATCCCAAAAGTTTGGATATGTTGTGCTTTTATTTTCATTGAATTTTAGGAAGTCTTTAATTTCTTTCTTTATTTCTTCCCTAACCAAGCTGTCATTGAGCTGCAAGTTGTTTAGTTTTCATGTATGTGCAGGTTTCTGTTGTTGTTGAGGTCCAGCATTAGACCAGGAAGGTCAGATAGAATACAAGGGATTATTTCAATCTTCTTGTATCTGCTGAGGCTTGCTTTGTGACCAACTATATGGTGTATTTTGAAAAAGGTTCCAGGAGGTTCTTAAAAGAAGGCATACTCTTTTGATCTTGGGTGGAAAGTTCTAGACATCTATTAGGTCCATATGATTTAGGGTATCTGTAAGTGCCTTTGTTTCCCTGTTTTGCTTCTGCCAGGATGATCTGTCCCTTGGTGAGAGTGGAGTGTTGAAGTCTCCTACTATTAAGGTGTTGGGATCAATGTGTGATTTCAGCTTTAATAATGTTTCGTTTACAAATGTAGGTGGTCTTGTACTTGGGGCATAGATGTTCAAAATCGTGATGTCCTCCTGTTGGAATTTTCCTTTGATGAGAAGGAAGTGCCCCTCCTCATCTTTCTTGATTAATTTTGATTGAAAGTCTATTTTATTAGATACTAGGATCGCTAGCCCAGCTTGTTTTCTGGGTCCATTTGCTTGGAAAATATTTTTCCAGCTCTTTATTTTGAGGTATTGTTTGTCTTTGTTACATAGTTGTTTTTCTTGGATGCAGTAGAATGTTGGGTCCTGTTTCCTCAACCATTCTTAGTTTGTCTTTTTATTGGAGAGTTGATTCCATTGATTTTGATAGATAATAGTGACCAATGACTGTTAGTTCCTTTTATTGTGGAGTTGATGGTCTTATATGATTCATTGCTTTTTTTCTTTTTTGTTGGGAAATTATCTCTATCCTATATTTTCTTTGGTGTAGTTGTTTTCATTGGATTGATGTTTTCCTTCTAGTATTTTCTGTAGCTCTGGGTTGCTGTGTAGATATTGCTTGAATTTAGTTTTGTCATGGAATATTTTTTTTCTTCATCTATGATGATTGAAAGCTTTGCTGGGTATAGTAGTCTGGGTTGGCATCTGTGTTCCCTTAAAGACTGCATGACCTCTCTCCAGGCCCTTCTGGCTTTCATAGTTTCTGATGAGAAGTCTGGTGTGATTCTGATCTGTCTACTTTCATATGTTACTTGACCCTTTTCCCTTGCTGCCTTTAATATTTTTTCTTTGTTTTGTAGGTTTAGGTTTTTTTTTTTTTTTTTTTTTTTTTACTATGATGTCATGAGAGGTATTTCTTTTCTGGTCTAGTCTATTTGATATGCTTTAGGCTTCTTTTATGTTTATGGACATCTCTTTCTTTAAATTAGGGAAATTTTTCTTCTATGATTTTCTTAAAAGTGTTTTCTGGTCCTTGGAGCCTGGAGTCTTCTTTTTCATCTATTCCTATTATTTTAGGTTTTGTCTTTTCATGGCGCCTTGATTTCTTTGATGTTTTGTGTTGGGGACTTTTCTGATTTTACTTTTCTTTGAGTGAGGAATCAATTTCAGCAAATGCATCTTCAGCTCCAGAGATTCTCTCTTCCATCTCTTGCATTCTATTTGTGTTGCTTACCTTTGTGGTTCCTGATCTTTTCTCTAAGTTCTCCAGTTCCAGGTTTTTCTCTGTGTTTTCTTTATAGATTCTAATTCTGTTTTCATGCTTTGTACCATTTCTTTCATCTGATTGAATGTCGCTCCTATTTTTTTGTTTGTTTCCTCTCTATATGTCTCTAACTATTTCTCTTCATGGGCAATTATATACTTCTGTATTTCTTTAAGATCTCTGATCATTTCCTCTTTTTGTTCCTCTAATAACTGCATAAGCATAACTTTAACATCATTTTCCTGTGTTTCCGCTGAATTAAAATCTCCACTGATTTTAGATGTTGCTGGTGGGACCATGGTGTCTTCATTTTTGTTGGTTGATTTCTTCTGTTGACCTTTGGCCATTTGTTTATATGTAATCAAGGAACTGTTTGTTACTTGAGGCTGAACTTCAGACTGGGATCGTCTTTCTCTGGTATCTGGAGTATTCTTCAGGGACATCAGGGAGGTCCATTGGTTTGAGAGTGTGCGTTGTTGTTTCAGCTGTACCTGTGGGAGGAAAAGCCACTCTAGCAGAATTGTTGTTGGAGGGGAGTGGAGGGAAGGAGTAAGTGTGTGTGTGTGTGTGTGTGTGTGTGTGTGTGTGTGTGTGCATGGAAGTGTGTCTTGAAGGGAAATGCTAGAGAGTGTAGATACTTGGAATGTAGGGGTTGAGAGCAACCGCAGGAGGGGAAGTGGATGTTAGCTAAGTCAGCAAGTGCAGATTGTGTGTGCAAAGAGTCTCTGCAGGTTTCCTGAATACCCAGTCTTCTTCAGTCTGTGGTGGGCTCAGCAAGCTGGACTCTGAGGTCTGTGGCTGACTGACCCTGTGGGCGGGACATGTACTCTGTGTGGGCTCTGTATACCCAGCCCTTTGCTCTGTGTTAGAAGTTGTGAGAACCGCAGACAGGTCGCCACTCTGGTCCAGAGGCTTGGCACCTCACTCAGGGCCAGAAGCTGTGTGTCCCGGTCTGAGATGGTGACTGGTGGTTCCGCTCTGGTCAGGAGGCTCTGTGCACCAGTTTGGGCTGGCAATTAAGGGCTCTGCTCTGGTCCCAAGGCTTGGCACCTCCCTCTGAGCCAGAGGCTGTGCACTCTGGTCTGGAATGGTACCTGGGGGCACCTCAGTCTGGACTGGAGATTGTGTGTTCTGGTCCAGGGTGGCGGCTGGGAGCACCATGGGAGGCTGTGTGCTCAGATCTAGGCTGGCAGATGTGCGCCCACTGGTCACCCAGACAATTTCCAGGGATTAACTGGGTCACCTGAGGACCTTCCCACTTGATTTCCTCACCATAGGATTTCCTCTCACCTGGCAATCACAAACACTAGTGTTTTAGGTCCAAGAGTTCAGTCTCCTGTTTGCTGTGCTGACACTGCTGTCCTACTCCTCAGTCACAGTGTCCTCCTAGGGCTGCCATCTTGGATCTCCAGGTTTTATGGGTATATTGAATCCCATTTATGTAAACAAAGACTATCATGACTTAGTCACTTCTGTATCCCTTAAAACTGTTGCATGCTGATTAAATTTCAACCTGTATTCTTTCTTTTTTTCTGAAGGGAAATTTTAAGATTCTACCCATTGAAGAATAGTTCATTATTTTGTTGAGAATTTAGAGATTATAAGTAGTAGCTAGAAAAAAATCAGGATGAGTTAAGTTTTAGATTTTATTCTTTTTATTTCAGCTTTTTTCTATATTTCCTAAGCTTTCCTTTCTTTGATTCAGTTTTGCTCTTATTTTTCTAATTTGTTGAAATGGAAACTGATTATTGCTTTGACATTTTATATCACATAAATGTAGACATTTAGTGGTTCAAATTTTTAAGCTCAAATTTGTTTAAAGTAGAGCCATGTCATTAAGTAAATTTACTAATTGGAAGCATTATGAAAACATTATAAAATAGAATTAGTGTCTGATATGCTTATTTCAGTATCTTTTATGTAACTTTACATAAAACAAATAAATTAAACTAGTTACGTTAATGTAATGTTACATATGAAGATGTTGTAATGAAGTGGTTGTTAACTAAAAGTGTATAAAGTTAAGTGAGCCTAACAATGGGAGTGTTCTTACTTTGAGGTTCCAGTGCCTGTATGGCAAAATCCTCTTCCATGTAAGGACTCAATCTATATAACACATGTTTCTCTTTTTAAGAATTATTCATCCTTTCCCCATCTGTAGGCTGCTGTTTTGTTCTGACGACAGTGTCCTTTGCTTTACAGAAGCTTTTCAGTTTCATGAGGTCCCATTTATTGATTGTTGTTCTTTGAGCCTGTGCTGTTGGTGTTCTGTTCAGGATTCAGGAAGTTGTATGCCAATGAGTTTTAGGTTCTTCCCCACTTTTTCTTTTTGCTGATTTAGTGTATCTGATTTCATGTTGAGGTCTTTGATCCACTTAGACTTTAGTTTTGTGCAGGGTGATAAATATGGTTCTATTTTCATTTGTCTGCATTTAGACATCCTGTTGGACCAGCACCATTTGTTGAAGACACTGTCTTTTTCCATGGAATGGTTTTTGCTTCTTTGTCAAAACCAAGTAGTCATAGGTGTGTGGGTTTATTTCTGGTATTCTGGATGATATCTAGAATATAAAAAAATTAAAGAAGTTAAAAGGCAATAAATCAAGCAACACAATTTTTAAAATGGAGTACAGAGCTAAACAGAGAATTCTCTGTAGAGAAATATAGAATGGCAGAGAAACACTTAAAGAGATGCTCAACGTCCCTAGCCATCAGAGAGATGCAAATCAAAAAGACCCTGAGATTTCACCTTACACCCATCAGAATGGCTAAGATCAAAAACTCAAGTGACAACACATACTGGAGAGATTGTGGGGAAAGGGGAACCCGCCTCCTTTGTTGGTGGGAATGTAAACTTGTACAACAGCTTTCGAAATCCATCTGGTAATTTCGCAGAAAATTAGGAATAGTGCTGCCTCAAGATCCAGATATACCACTCCTAGGCATATATCCAAAAGATGCTGAAGTACACAAAAAGGACATCTGCTCAACCAGGTTTGTAGCAGTTTCATTTGTTTTATTAGTAATAGCCAGAACCTGGAAACAACCCAGATATCCATCAACAGAGGAATGGCTACAGAAATTATGGTACATTTACACAATGTAATATTACTCAGCAATTAAAAACAAGGAAATCATGAAATTTGTAGGCAAATGGTGGGATCTAGAAAATACCATACTGAGTGAGGTATCCCAGGAGCAGAAAGACACACATGGTATATACTCACTGATAAGTGGGTACTAGACCTATAAGATATGATAAACATACTAAAATGTGTACACCTAAGGAAGATAAACAAGAACGAGGACCTGGGGTAAGATAATCAATCCTCACCTAGAAAGACAAATGGGATGGACATTTGTAGTAGGAGAAAACAAGAAACAGGACAGGAACCTATTGCAGAGGGCCACTGAAAGACTCTACCTAGGAGAGTATCAAAGAAAATGCTGAGATTCATCCAAACATTGGGCAGAGTGTAAGGAATCATATGAAAGAATGGGGAGTTAATATGACCTAGAGAGGACAGGCGCTTCACAAGGACCAAATATATCTTGGCACAGGGGTCTTCTATAAGCCTGTTTCTCGAACCAAGGACCATGGAGAACCCCTGCTCAGATGGTAGCTCAGTATCCTAGTGGGTATCCTAGTAAGGGGAACAAGTGCTATTTCTGACACTCTTGATCTCCCTCTCCATCTGAGGGAGGAGCAGCCTTGCTAGGCCACAAAGGAGGACATTGCAACCAGTCCTGAAGTTCCCTGATAAGCTAGGGTCAGATGGAAGGGGAGGAGGATTTTTCCTATCAGTGGACTTGGAAAGGGGCAGGGAGGAGATGAGGGTAGGAGAGTGGGATTAGGATGGAATGTGGGAGAGGCTACAGCTGGGATACAAATAAATAACCTGTGATTAATCTAAAAAAATAAAAGTTATAAAAATTTAAAAATATTCATCCAACTACTCATAATATAATTTAGGCTTAATTTGCTAGGAAAACAACCTGTACTTTAATTATCATTAAAATCCTATTGCAAAGCCAAAGAAAACAACAAAAAAACATATCAATGGAATTAAATTTTTAAATAGCTATAGAGCTCAATTATTAAAATCCTTCTATATATAGAAATTAAACATGCAATTGGGCCTGTTCAAAAATTACATCTATGTAATTTTCATGTTTTCTATGTTGTATTTTCAATATTTTTTTTTTCTTTTTGGAAACAAAAAATAAATAAACTAAAGGCCAGCAACACAAAATAAAAATAGAAAGCCCAAATAAAGAAATATGAAACAAATACTCTACAAAAAAATCCATCAAGTTTATTTGAAGTTATCTATCCCCAGAAATGTGAGCTGCCCTAAGCTTAGTTTATATACCAAGTGAGACTCTGGATGAAAATAAATTTTCTTTTGCAAGCAGTTGTCCTTTATAGATTTTTGTTAGGTATGTCTACTTCAGTCTCTCAAGTCTGGGGTTCTATCTGGCTTGACCTGTAGAGACCCGTCCTGTGCATGCTGCCAGAGCCTCTGTGAGTTCATAAGTATGCCAGCCCAACTATGTCCACAATACCTTTGGAATTATTCATAACCTCTGGCTATTACAATCTTTCTGCCTACTATACCTACTATACACACAGCTCCTAGACCTGTGTGTGAGTGTTACCTGACCACTTACTGATTTGTAAAGGGTTGATAACTTGTAAAAATGACATATCTGGAAATATGTACAGAATGTGTATATTTGACATATATGACCCCCCATTGTTAAAGTTATTTTAATAAAAATGTTTATTTCTCAGTCTCTCTCTTACTCTAGCTACCACACAAATAATTGAGACTCTTCTATATTTTTAGTAATAAGTATCACAGAACAAGAACTGAGCAGTTACTACTCTGTTCCTAAACCTTTAAGCTAATTTGTCTTATTTCTACCGTATATTCCAGATATGCTTGCATTTTGTTGCTTTCTTGCTGCAGCTTCAACTCCTGATGTCACTAGGACTCAGCCTGTTGTTCTATCTCCTCCTTTCTCTTCTAACTCCTCCTCCCCTGGCTGGCAAGAAGTCAGGCCTTTTCTCTTCTATTCTCAGCAACTGGTTATATGCTGCTTTATTAGCATATCAGGAGACAATTGGGAAGTACTGTTAATACAACATTGAGACAAGAGAGTCTCAGAACAAGGATTACAATCAGAGATGGGGAATAAAGAAACCAACATTTGAGTTACAGAATAACCTTATACTTACATGCCATGATTCCATGCTAAAATGATTATAACAGTTACCAAGGGCAGATTATACAAATTGCTAAAACACATGCAAATGAGCATTCTGCTTTTACCAGAACAATAACATTCTGAGCTTTTTCTCAACATAATTATTTTGTTTATGCTCTGATTTGTCACCCACTGATGAGAAGAGATAGCAGCATCCAGTGGTTAGCTGATTTCTCTGGAAAATGATTGATGTTATAATGCTTTCTTTCTTCAAAGAAACATCAGCATAAGAATCAGAGGAACATCAACATGTTGAAAGCAAAATGTTCAAAAGATATGCATCGCTTCAGTTGTACTTTATAGTTATTTATGCAGATGTCATAATAGTCATTCTCTTGGCTTTAAGGTTTTAATTTTGTTATTAGACTTCTTCTGCTTAACACATGAAAATGGTATTCCAGAGCTGAGTGGAAGAATTGCAAGTAATTGGAATATCCAAAAGTTGAGTAAAGAATGCCTCAGATATGTTTCATTATACATGTTTTTGATTCTTCCTCTGGAAATAATTTTAATAACAGTTTTGAGAGCCACAGCATCAATGTAAAAAGAAAGACATAAAGACAAAGAAGTAAGGCTGGTCATGTGAACTGAGCTTTTGCAGAATCACTTTACCCCTGTGATTGCTAATATAACAAAAAACATATTACCATGAACTTCATTGTATGGGTTAATCAATCAATTGATCTCCTTGTATTAAATTACATTCTATTGAAGCGGATAGCCAGAAATCTTAGTTATCAATGGGTTGAATTAGTAGCTTCAAAATTTTCTATTGTTATTCGTTAAGTAAAGAGTCAAAGAATTCTGTCCTGACATGGCTTGCAAGTTTGCAATCACTGAAGTATTAAGAGCATATCTTTACAATGGCAGAAGTAAGATTACATTTAGTTATCACAATAATTTTTTGGTTGATTTCTAGGAGAATGAGAGATCTTGAGGCTTTTCTTATTGATACATTGATCAATTAATGATGTTAAGAGCAAATTTTATCATTTAGTCTCTAATATGCATGTATATAAACATATAATGCATCCATACCATATCATAGCACCTTAACAGGAAACAGTGATCTCCTTGATTATCTCTCAAAATTTGTTACTGTAAGCTCAGTTTTTATTGATCTATGTTTGATCAATACATTCTGTTAAGAGAAATAGGTTTCAATATTAGGTTGAAAATTAAAATACTAAGAAAAACTTTCATCAGTATTGACAAAATATTCCACTCTTATCCACCATACCTGTTTTCTAAAACATGTTCATGAAAGAGCTTCGTGGATATACTCAGGTTCTGACATGAGAAATAGCCAACCATCAGAGCATACACATTCTACAGCTGTTCAGCTGATGGTGGAGGATACATGGCTCAGTGACTTATCTTGCCCATGCTTAGAATGGATGTTCTTTTATCAATTAATGCAATAAAAATAGTCCCCCATTAGCTCATCTTTCAAGCTATCCTAGATCCTGTCAACTGCCAATTAGAATTAACTATCATGACTGCTGTGTCAATCCGGCATTCAAACAAAGCATTTTATTTTATGTTTGCTAGAAAACACTTAAGAGGGGATGGAGAGATGGCTCAGAGGTTAAGAATCTTGGCCTTTCTTAGAAGTTCCTGATTTCAATTCCCAGCAAATACAAGGTGGCTTATAACCATCTATAGTGAGATCTGGTGTCCTGTTCTGGTGCTTAGAAACACATGTAGGCAAAATGGTGTATAAATTAACAAATGAATTGAAAAAAACTTCATTAAAAAAGAGTGTATATATACTATATAATATATTAATATATGTTATATAATATATGATATGTAATATATGATTGACATATGATATGATATATGACATATGGTATATGATATATGATTATATATAATCTATGACATGTTAAGTGATATATACATATTATATAAGTTATATGATACATAATATACATTACTCTGGGAAAGGAAATAATAATGACAGTTTTAGTTCTTCAAATATCAGTATCATATGCCTAATCTGTATCTTACAAATGTCAATAATGACAGAAGGCCCTACCTGTATGGATGGAGTTATTTAGATACCAAATAATTTTTATGAACAATAAATTACATTTAACAAATACACCCAATACATATAATTCTATTTTGTTGCAGTATAATTTATAGGGTTTACCTTTTTTGAACTATATTTTTCCTGTAAGACTTTGGTTTTTTTTCAGTTCATTTTTCATGGTTTTATTCATAAATGAATACAATCCATAATATTCAAAAGTATTAGCATCTAATTCAGTAGTTTTCAACCTTCCTAATGCAGCAACCCTTTTTTACAGTTTCTCTTGTTGTGACTGCAACCATAAAATGATTTTGATGCCACTTCATAACCACAATATTGCTACTGTAATGAGTTGTCATATATATTATATTTATATATTTTCTCAATCAAACTATTTTCAATTATTGCCTCTTATCTGTTAACCCTTTCTACCAAGTCACTTTTCAAGTGACTCTCCAAATTTCATGCCTTATTTTTGGTGAGCTAGTGTATTCATTTAGGATTGACTACATGAGCATGTGAAGGAGTTATTTGTTTATGCAATGCAATGTACTAGTAACTACACTTAACAGTATTCTCCTTCTTCTTTCATCCTGCACTTCCTATAGCTCCCTTAGGGAGGGGTGGAGTCTTATGAGCCCCTACCTCTCTTTAGTGGAGTGCATATATACACAATCTCAGGCAGGTCATGTGTAGGTAACCACTGTTGCTGTGATTAATGCAATCAACAGCTATCCCATGTCTAGCAAACAGCGTATACAGAACTACTTCTTATTCTTCCACCCATTTCCCAATATAGTCCGCTGTTAAAGTTTTTTTAATTTAATTTTTATTTTTTAATATTAGTTACCTTTTATTAACTTTGTATCCCAGATGTATCCCGCTCCCTCATTCACTCCCAATCCCACCCTCCCTTCCTCATCTTCTCTCTACTGCTTTTCAAGTCCACTGATAGGGTAGGGCTTCTTCCCCTTTGATCTGATCCTAGCATATCAGGTATCTTCAGGCCTGGCTGCAAAGTCCTCCTCTGTGACCTAGCAGGGCTGCTCCTCTCTCAGGTGTGTATGTGGGTGGAGGTCAAAGAGCCAGCCATTGAGTTAATGTCAGAAATAGTCCCTGTTCCCCTTACTAGGTTACCCACTTCGATACTGAGCTACCATGGGCTATGTCCGAGCAGGGGTTCTAGGTTATATACATACCTGGTCCTTGGTTGGAGATACAGTCTCACAAAAGACCCCTGTGTCCAGATATATTTGGTTCTTGTAGAGCTCCTGTCCTCTCCAAGTCAAACTAACTCCCCCTTCTTTCATGATTCCCTGCACTCTGCCCAAGGTTTGGTTATGAATCTCAGTATCTGCTTTGATACACTGCTAGGTAGAAACTTTCAGAGGCCCTCCTGTCCTGTTACTTTTTTTCTCCTACTACCAATGTCCATCCCATTTGTCCTCAGATATCTTCTGAGGATGGAGGAGTGGATACAGAAATTATGGTACTTTTACAGAATGGAATACTACTCAGCAATTAAAAACATGGAAACCATGAAATTTGCGGTCAAATGGTGGGATCTAGAAAAGATCATTCTGAGTGAGGTATCCCAGAAGGAGAAAGACACACACAGTATATCCTTACTTATAAGTGGGTACTAGACCTATAAGATAGGGATAAACATGCTGAAATCTGTATACCTAAAGAAGATAAACAAGAAAGAGGACCCTGTCAAAAGTTTTTATTGAAAACCAAAAACCAAAAAAAAAAAACAAAAACAACTGTGTTTATCAGTTTTACTCTTAACATACATATCACATAACTAATTGAGACTCTGTTATATGTGTTTAATAATAAGCTTCACAATACTGAGCAGTTATTACTCCATGTTTAATCTTCTAAACCAACCTGTCTTTCTCCCAGTGTATGTCCCACATACACTTGCACTTTGCACCTTCCTTTCTGAGTGCTCTGTCCTGGTCTCTTCTGTAATGTGACCATGGCCTAGTCCTCTCCTTCCTCTTTTAACTCCTTCTCCCCCGGCTAGCAGGAAAGCCAGCTCTATTCTTTTCCTTTGGTTTAATACTTTCAGTGATTGTCTCTTTGTGAGTTTTCTGTTTGTTTTCTTGAGAGGAAACTTGTATCTTTTATTTAATCTTTTCCTACTCAGTGCTTGGCTGTAAGCTGCTTTATTGGCATACCAGCAGACAATTGGGGTACAGTGTTTGCACAATATGGGGACAGGAGAGTCTCAGAACAAGGCTTGTAACCAGATATAAGGGATACAGAAATTGGCATTTAACTTGCACAATAAACTTATGCCTACATCCCAAACCTTAGTAGAGTGACATTGATGCCCCCTTTAGGACTGAACATTCAAAAGGTACATGTACTTAGCACATTAACAAGTTAAGAGACTTAGTGGCAAGATTAGCTTTGAAAGAAACTTTAATGCAAAATATTTAAGGTAGTTTAAAAATCATATTGTGGTGGCTAGAGAGATGGCTTAGGGATTAAGATCTCTGGCTGTTAAGATCTCCAGAAGTCCTGAGTTCAATTCCCAGCAGCCACATGGTGGCTTATAACTATATATAATGATATATGGTGCCTTCTTCTGGAGTGCAGGCACACATGCAGGCAGAACACTGTATATGTAACCAATGAATAAATATTTAAAAAAGACATTTAAAAATAAAAAGTAAATAAAAATCATATTGTATAATTTGTGTCTAAAAATTACCCATGCCAATCTGCAATCTGTGTTAAATGTCAGGTGCAATTTATCTTGATATCTCTCTTTACTGTTGGTCTTTAATGACTTTTTTATTTTCTGTAAGAGTTTCCAGAGTTTTATCAATTTTATTTAATATTTAAAAGATTCAGTATTCAATTTCATTGATTTCCTCTGCTTTCTCAAGTTATCGTACAGTGTAGTTTCAAAATAAAACCAGTTTTCTTCCTACACTTCTGAAGCCTGGATGTTAAAAATCATGGTGCTAGCATATTGGATTTCCTTGGAAGCTTGTTTGTTTCTGCTGAATTCCATTAAAGGTGGCTTATTGTCCTATACATGTAATGGTTTTTATTTTTATTCTTTGCTTTGAATTTTGGAGAACTGGTTTAAAGTGAAGATGCCTTGCAACACAGAGTGCTTGGGTTAGGGGAGAATTACAGTGTGTAGTACCAACTCCCTTTAAGGTCACCGTGTCACTCTATAAATAGTTATTAAGCCTTCATTTTTAAGTTAATGCTGACACATGCAATTGATTTCAGAACACCTAGCTAACTCTTTTGGTTTAATACTTTCAGTGATTGTCTCTTTTTTAAGTTTTCTGTTTGTTTTCTTGAGAGGAAACTTGTATCTTTTATTTTGTATTAGACCAAGGAACACATTAATCATGTCCTTTAGAACTTTTTAAAAGAAAGCACTCTCACGGGTCACCAGTAAGTCGTAGCTAAGTAGTGGGGAATAAGAAGGACGAGGAGCAGAGAAGAAACATGGCAAAGAGAAAGAAGCTTCTAGCTTCTGGCTATTTATCCTTTTGTTCATAGCCTTTCTTACGACCTTCCGTGGAAGCATCCTTTACTCACAGAGATAGAAACATATCTCAACTCCTAGAATTTTGTGAACTCGTACCTACATTCTCAGTGCTCTCTCGCCATACATACTCTATTATATATTAAGACTAGTTTTTTTAATATACCTTTCCCTTATTGACCATAAAATTACCAAATTTATATAATCAGAGTTGAAAACTAGACGCAGAAGTATGAAATCTATTTCATTCCCTATTGGTGTCCTCTCACTTTCAGCCACAGCTCATCTCTAATCTCAATGAACATTATATCAAGAATAATTTGAAATGTCAAAATAACTAAAATTTGTCACAAAAAGCAGTGACATTTTTGTGAGTTCAAAGTTCACCCTTGTTGTAAATAGGTGAATTTATCAAATTTTAAACCTCTTCTTTGTAACATCAGAAAAATAATTTCTAAGAGAAACTTACAAGGAAAAGTTACTTAAAATATCCATTTCATGAAGCTTGACAGCAACTGGGATTAGAAATGTAAATGGCCACATTCAAAGCTTTTCTGAAAAATAGTGAAGAAATCTTTCCTATTACAAATATTCCTTGAATATATCTCCTAGAGAACTAGATACCTGAGTTGTAGAGATTTAATAAATAACAGATATAAATAGTTACTATAAATAATAACACTGATTATCAGTGTAATCAAACCCTTCACCTGCTGTGATATGTACTGCATTTATGCAGATCAACTGTAGGCCTTTCATCCATGAAATTATAGAATGTATAATGTGATGGGCTATGATATACTCAGTGTAATTGCTTATTTATAAAAAGAGCTATCAACAGCCCACTTTAAATAAATTCAAAAATCACCATAGGGCATTTAGAAATGAATATTTTATATGACATTTAAAAAAGATTATGAGCATTTCCTTGAACAGTAAAATTAATGTCTGTTTGGCTTTTTAAATACAGCCGGTGTAGATTCAGGATAATAACATATAAACTGTAATTACTGTATCTGTTTTTTAATTAGGAATACCCAGCTCCCCGACTAGTAGTGTTAATTTTATACCTAAGATATGAATGAACAATTTATAAAAATGTCTAACATTTTATAAGTCTTTGATCATGTATTTTAGACTCGTGTCAGCATGTTTTCCCTCTGTGTTGGTACAACATCCGTCAAACATCTTATTGCACGTTTACATTTTCCTGATCACGGGAGTATATTTCTATATAAATATGAAAAAATACTCACTGCTAATAAATATATTAAAATTTTCAAAATTATCTCAGCAAACCATATTTTGCCCCTTTGATTTTTGGTGTAAATGAACTTAAATGAGTCTCTGACATGTTGTAAAGTTAGAGTTACTATTCAGAGCCCAAAGTCCCTCAACTCAAAGTGAGCTATACTAAAAAGTAAGGATCTCCGTTCAGGATTAACTACATAATGTTAAACTATGATTCACTCACAATGGTCATTGTCACAACAGAAAAAATTAATGTAGGTACAGCTGGTGAGATATGGATGAAGTAGATAATCACTTATGTAAAATCAAGTTTATCAGACATTTGACCAATGTCAGAGGACACCAGATTGTTCAAGGAACTGACCAATATTCTTTGAGAAAAAATAATATTTGTTGTGTTTCTTTAGACATTCCTTTATTTTTCTTTTTTATTTGCTCATGGGAAATTACTCAAATAATACTAGCTTATATATTTTCTGTAGATCTTATACTTTGCTTCTTACATAAGGGACATCACTGTCATTCATAACAGTGAAGCAAGTGCTGTGGAATACGTAAAAGAATGAGAGGACAATGTTTTCAGAAAGTTATGACTCAATGAAAAGAAATTCTAGAATTGAAATTGAAAAACTGGAGGATTCTCTAAAGCCATGTGGTGATTTCTACAACAGAAAGGAAATGGCAGTTGCCTCTCAAAGTTTGTGCTGTCATGAAATGTCAGGAAAAGCAACTGGAAAAAATTGTTAAGTTTGCACTATTTGATTTTATTCCCTAATAATATCTAAGACAAAGGTTAAAGATAAAGGTGAACATGAAGCATAGAAATTTGTAACTGAAATATTTATTTTTCTAATATTCTAGAAAAAAAAACATGGGTCATGAATATGACAAAGGACCCACAAGCTATATAATGCCAGTTTGTGACTTTGTTTTTGAAATTAAAACGCAAATACATACATATTTTGAAGGTGATTATAAAATGTTCTCATTTATGCTGTAAATACCATAGGATAAGTAAAGCTAAAGTTAATATTGAGCACAGGTAGATAAATGAGACTACTGTAGAGTAGCTTCTTTTCTTTAACAGTAATTTTGGTTTGCAGCAACATTGAAGAATTACAAGGACTTCTCCTATAACTATAGCCCCAGGTAAGCACAAGCTCTCCTACTATAGATCTGTCCTCCGGAATGATGCACATGATCCAAATTCTAGTTTGTGTTAGTCTTCACTTCAGGTATTATACATTTTTGTGCCTTGTTTGTCTGTTCATTTGTTTTTGGACAGGGTCTTACATTCTAGATCTGATTGTCTTGTAACTTGATGTTGATGGAACAGAGTAACCTCAACCCCAGAGATCTGCCTGATTCTGCTTAGTGGATTCTGGGATTAAATAATGCACCACAATATCTTGCCATTCAATAGCTTTTGATAAACATATCCTGAATATGCTACCTTAACATTCTAAATGTCTGTTTCAATATCCCAAAACTCTCCACATTCTGCCTTTTCACACACAACCACACACACCTAATGCCAGAAATGTATTACTTTATTTTACTATCTTAATATTTTTTCTTTATTTCTAGAAGGTCATATTATTTTTATTTCATCATTTTCAAGTTAATCATCTTAATGAATTCACTGTAGCCAATCCATTGATTATCCTCTGGTCTTACCCAGAGCTATGCTGTTTGTAAGGCCTTAAGTGATATCTTAGGAATATCTAAGTTTGTTTTGTTAGATCCTCTGCATACAAAGGAAACTCTTCAGGAAAGAGTGCAAGAAGTTATTTATAAATGTTAAAGTCTAAAACACATTTCTCTTAATGCATATAGCCAAGAGCACTTAGAGAAGATTTTTATGGCAGTCCAGAAAGATGTGAAAAATATGTGATAGCTGAAGTAGTACCATACTCTAAGCCAGTGGTTCTCACTCCTTTTCTGATGCTGTGACCCTTTCCTCATGCTGTGGTGATTCCAATCACAAAATTATTTTTGCTGCTACATTATAACTATAATTTTGCTACTGTTATGAGTTACAATGTAAATATTTTTGCAAATAGTTTAGGGAAGGAGTCAGGTCCCAAAGTTGAGAACAGTGTCTATACACTGTAAAAATGTATCTTTCTCATTAATTAATTTAATAGATGAAAATTAGAACCTCAGTTTAATTGTAAAGGTACTTTTTAATTACAAAACTTAACAAGATTAAGGTGTGTTTTAATATGATGCTTATATGAAGAACACATGTCTTTTCATTAAGTGATTTCCTTCTTGGACTATCATTGGTGGATATCTGTCTTCTATATTTTTGCAAGTCAGCTGAATGGTAGAATATTACACATACTGATTGATTTGAAGTAGTGGAATTTTTTTAAATGAATTTTGAGAATGTATGTGGATGCATATTAGTTCTGAATCACAGTAACTTCTAAATATTGACTTCTAGTAGTTTAAATAATAAATATCCACCATAGGCTCCTGCGTTTAAAAATGTATTCCCAGTTGGTAGTGCTGTATGGGAAGGCTATGAAACCGTCAGGAAGTACGACCTACTGGGAGGGTGTGTTTGAGAGAGCAAGAACTTTGAACATTTTTTTAAATTTAATTTTATTTATACATTTACTTATTACAATTTATTCACTTTGTACCCCTGCTGCAGCCCCCTCCCTCATCTACTCCCAGTCACAGGCACCCTCCCTCTTCTCCCTCTATGTTCTTTCCTTATTATAGCCTTGTGCCACTTCCTGGTTCATGGGTTAGGGGGGTAAGGTAATTGCCTGGACTCATACTCCTGATTCTTTGTCTTTCCCTCCATAATAGATTGTATATCCGTGGAACTAAAAGATAAAATAATTTTTTCTCAAGGCTACATATTTTAGGGGGTGTTAGGATATTTCATCAATGCAACAGAAAGGAACCTATGAGGAATAGTGGAATTTACTGATATGATTGGGATTCTTTGCTTAGAGATCATTCTAGACTGCATGCATCATTTCCTATTACCATTATGCAATTTTCATTGAAGAGAGGCCAAGGAAATTTTCAATGAATTTTACAGACTATGAAGAAATGAGTATAAAATTATCAGGATCTTGTGAGACCAAGACAATGGTACATTCATGTAACCCCAAATCAATCAAGGTCAGCTAGAAAAATGAAAAACAAAAACCAAAATTCTTCTCATAAACATTTTCAGTGGAAATCATTACTTCTGTCAACACCATCATTTTAATTCAACAACAAAAAAAATGACTTTGACTCTTATCTTCAAAACCTGTGACAGAATAAAGTTGTCTTGCTTTAAATCACCAAGTTTATGACACTTTTATTTTTACCACATTTAATCGATATACCAAGTATTGTTACTGATAAATTTGGAACATATTTAAACTAGGGTACCATTTATTGTGTTAATATTTGAAACCAAATGTTATTATATTATTTCTTAGAGATACTTTTCACATTTATCTTTTGATAAATATGATGGTTAGTATTGTCTACCTGAAGTGATGGATGCATGGAAAATTGCTAAGGCATACTTCTGAGTGTTTCTGCAAGGTATTTACGGAGAAGAATGGCACGGAATCAGTGAAATAAGACACAGAAAGTCCTTCCTGAGAGTGGGCAGAATCCTCCAAGTATCAGGTGTGGATGGAGCTAGTCAACAAGAACATGCTTCACTCTTCTAGGGTTCCTGTTTTCCTTCAGCAACTACCCATGAACATTATTCCCCAGCTTTTCCAGTGTTGAACTAACATTTATAAAAGTGATTGTCCAGGATTTGGGGTGAGGTTTTTATGTGCTTCAGCCTCAAATGGGACATATTATTTGTTTTTTTATTGCTGTGAGGACATGGTTTATTGGATTGAATAGTCTAGGATTTTCTTGGCTCTGCAACCTGAATATGCTGTTCATGGAGCTGCACACATAATTATATTAAATTATTGCAGTATGTGACTTTTCCTGGATAGAGATGAACAAACCTCTGCTTACCCAAGATAGGTGACCAAAGAAGTCAGACCAAAAACCAACACAACAGAGTTGCAAATCATTAGCATAAGGAAGCAGCATCAAATCTACTGAAGGACCATCCCAGCATGGGCAATGACCCAGGGCTTCTGCAATCTTGTAACTCTGCATAAGCTACAGGCAGCTTCTTGGAAGTGTCTCCCCTCAGCTATGGCTTACTGATGATATGAAAGTGGGGAGAATGCTTGTGAATCTTAGCACTTTCTTACCATCCCAAGCTTGGAAGTTATGTTAGCTTTGATAGCTGTACAACACAATCTCATGAAGCCATTGTTATAACTCTTTATAACCCTCTTTATTTAGTAGAATCCTCATATAGTGAACTGCTTACATTAACTGGTAGTTATGAATTCAGTACTTGCCACTCTCAAAAACACACTGAAATTTAATTTATGTTAACAATATTAAGAAGTAGGACCCATATGGGATGATTAGGTCATGGGACTCCAACCTGGCTAGTAATATTAGCTTTATTATTAGTAATATCAGCTTCTGTCATGAGAAAACACAGATGTTTAACAGATGCTAACCCATTAATTTTTGAATTCCCAGATTCCATACTTAAAAGCAACACACTTCTATTAATTTTGAACTCTCCAATATAAGACCTTCAGTTCTATCAGCCAAAAAAAAAAACCTTAGAAATCTGTCTCATTCTAAGACTTTGAGATAATCACAAATAGCTCACGAGGTAAAATTATGCATCATTGAGGTGAGACAAACACTGAGTTGCTCACCTTGCATTAACAGGATAAAAAGTATATTCAATTCTCAAAAGCAATTTCAAAGTGAAAGAAATAAAACACTAAAAAAAAAGATGTGTGAATATTCTCAGTCTGCACTCAAATCAGAAGGGATGTTAAAATTCTCTATCAGGCTTTGAAAATGGTTGTTTTATAAAAATATGAATTTAGGTCATATTTATTTTAAACAGCTTCTGTGCATTGTTTTGTGTTACAGTTAGCACATTTTATATAATCTATTAGAATCATACCTTTTTCTGTAGAAAATTGTATATTTTTACTCCTTCTAGTGCTTATAAAAACTTCTAATGCAGAAAGTGTCTGCCATATGTAGAAATGAGATCCATGTCATGTTTACAAATGATGAGAATGTATTTGTTTGCATGGTGTGACTTTTCCTGGGAAGATATCAGGAAACATTCATGTCCCTCAATAGCATGGCTGACTCAAAAAGATGCCTCCCAGAGTGCCCCTCAGTACACATCAGTCTTCTACTTCCTATGTCGTTTAGCATCTTCCACAGTTTATCACAATTGGAAAAAGCTTGGGTCAGAGTAGGTATGGATCCTACAGGCTGGATCCTCAGGCCAGGGTCTTCTCATCTTGCCTAACTTTTGCTGAGTGTAAGGGAAGATGTTCTAATTTATATTAGCACAGACCTTACTATTACATGCATTGTTCTGCATTTTGGTCTTTGAGAGTCACTATTGCAGCTTTGTTGCATGTGCACAGACAATTATATCAATATAGTATATTGTGTTCTCTTCCCTTTGACGAGTCATTTGTAGTCCTACAAATTAGCCTGGGTTTCTACTTTTGGATTAATACTTAGTTTCTATGAAACTGTGCAGCCTAAATATTTGAAATCTCCTTCTGAGGTTTTGAAGAGCCAGAGATGCTGTTACCTATTTTATTATGATTTAATATAAAATAATGATGGAATCAAGATAAAAAGGCAGGGGAATCAATTGGACATGTCATCAGTAAATGAAATGAGCTCCTCTTCCAGGGTCTGCCTAGGCTCTATCACAACCTAAAAAGTAAAGTTTTAGCAGAATATTTGCCATGAAGATTTATGTAGGTTTTTTAAAAATTAATTATTTTTTTCAGAAAAGCTAAAACAATATTAACCATACATAGGGCCCCAAAAGACATAAAAAACAAAAAACATCTCTCTTTTTTCCACCTGTAAACCTATACCTTAAAGAGACTTTTTTTTAAAGTTATTTCAGCTTGTTAACAAAAAAAAAATGTTGCCTCTGCTCCTTTGTAACGAAGCCCTTCCACTCTTGTGACCTATAGTTTTATATTGAAATCAGTCTTTTTTGTTTGTTCATTTATTAAGAATTTGTTTATTTGAATAATCTTAGCAATCTTACTAACACTTAAAGTCAGATGTTAATTAGCAAATATTTTATTTAATGTATTATAAATCAATCTGCAGTTTAATATAATAGATTATCTTCATAGAACTATAAGAAAAGTGTTACCTTTACAATACATATCTTTTTTGAGGTATTATTTCTACATTACTTATTACAGTGTATTCACTTCGTATCCCAGCTGTATGATACTCACTCATCTCCTCCTAGTCCCACCATCTTGCTCCTATACCCCTCCCCTAGTCCACTGACAGTCACCCCCTTCTGTGTGACTCTATACTATCAGGTCTCCTCAGATCAAGCTGCATCCTCTTCCTCTGTGACCTGGCAAGGCTGCACCCCCAACGGAGAGGTGATTAAAGAGCAGGCCACTGAATTCATGGCAGACAGAGCCACTGCTCCATTACTAGGGCACCCCCTTGGAGACTGAGAAGGCTATGGGCTTCATTTGTGCAGGGGTTCTAGGTTATCTCCATGCATGGCCCTTGGTTGGACTATCAGTCTCAGAAACAACCCCTGTGCCCAGACTTTTTGGTTCTGTTGCCCTCG
>CM053763.1:15437103-15454486 GCA_028658305.1 Pachyuromys duprasi
ATGAACTCAATGGCTGGCTCTTCAACCCCCTTGCCCCTGAAGGGAGGAGCAGCCTTGCTAGGCCACAGAAGAGGACATTGCAGCGATTCCTGAAGAGACCTGGTAAGCTAGAGTTAGATGGAAGGGGAGGAGGTCCTCTCCTATCAATGGACTTGGAAAGGGGCAGGGAGGAGATGCAGAAGGGATGGGGGGGGATAGGGAGGGGATGTGGGAGGGGACTATGGCTGGGATACAAAGTACATAACCTGTGATTAATATAAAATAAAAATGTTTAAAAAAAGAAAAGAAAATTCAAAATATCAAATGTATTCGTTATGGTAAACCAGGTCATTTGAGAAGGGGCTATTGGCAAGGCATTCCTAAAAATAATGTATTTTCTAGAGATAACACAGAAAGAAGGCCCCATTGGAATAGGCCAGCAGGCAAGGCAACCATTTGCCATTGGAAAATGACCGAAGGGGCCACGCTCAGGCATCAATATCAAATTTGAATCAATCATTCCCTGTCAACTTCTGAGAAACTCATTTACAGAATAATTAAAATATTTAATGTTTGTTGTTAAAAATAACATTGCTATGGATATACTAAAGGTCAGAATAGCTTTAATAGATAACAAAAATTTCAGGAGAGACCAGAAAACAAGTATTTTGGCAAACTGTTATAAATGATCAGAGACCAAATCTAAAAATACAAATAAATGGTATTGAAATTGAAGGATCAGCATTCACAAGAGCCAATATAGCAATAATTTCACCAAAATATTGGCATCCAGATTGGCCACTTCAAGAGGTCTCTTCACCTTCTAGAGATTGGATCTTTATCTCAGGAAAAACAAAGTGCAGGACTGGTCAAGTGTATAGGACTAGAAGTAAAAATAAGAAAAGTAAAGCCATATGTGGCTAGTATAGCCATGAATTTATGGGTAAGTCATTTGTTGCAGCAATAGAAAACACATATAACATTCCTTCAATCTTAGAAACAAACCATAAAATAAAGAATGCTTCTGAGAAAAAGCATAAGCAGAACATAACCTGAAAATGGTTAATCAGGCATTAAAAAACAAAAAATAATATTTTTGACTGATAATCTACCAAAGTCAAAAAGTGAAAAATAAAAGGGTTCTCACAAACTCGACTTAATTCCATGTAGAACATTAGACTACAGATTGCCACTTGACCCACACCATCTTAGACATAATTTTTTGAGTTTTTTTTCAAGTAAAAAGGATACTTTTTGTTGCTTGATATTAAAAACACAAAAGATTCTACAAGGATAGCAGCAGAACCAAAAATCTAGACTCACAGGTCTTTTCTGATACTGCTACTCCAAGGACCATGCATGCAGACCTAGAACCTAGAACCCTTGTACAGATGTAGCCCATGGCAGCTCAGTCTCCAAGTGGATCCTAGTAATGGGAACAGGGACTGTCTCTGACATGAACTCAGTGGGTGGTTCTTTGTTCACTTTCCCCTGAGGTGGGGTGGGATACAGCCTTACCAGGCTAGAGCTTGTCCTGATGAGACCTGATAGGCTAGGGACAGATTGAAAGGGAGGAGGTCCTCCCCTATCAGTGGACTTTGGAGGGGCATGGAAGGAGAAGAGGAAGGGAGGATGGGATTGAGAGAGGACAAGAAAGAGGGTTATAAATGGGATACAAAGTAAATAAATTGTAATAAATAAAAAAAACAAAGAAAGAAAAAACAAAAGAGATTTAAATAGTTTTAAGTAAACTCAAAGTGTTACTACAGTTCAATCTTGTTTTCTACATCTCTAATAGATAGAGTAATTTGGAGCTAAAATAAAATGTTTGTACAGGGTGATAGTAGTCCATATCTTTAATCCCTGCAAAGAGAAATAGATCTCTATAAGTTAGTTATTTTTTAAATTTTAGTGTTACAGTGAATATAGTGGTGGTAGTTTACCCTTTTAAGTCTAACACCCAGGGACAAAATTCAGAACCAGTTCTTAATTAGTATGTTTGCACACTAGAGAAATCACATATCATATTACAGGTTATTATAAGCCCTCTACGGGTTACTAGAAAAGCAGCTAATTTCCAATAGAGACAAGAACAATTAGCTTTTACAACTAACAGCAAGTTCATCTTCCTGCCTGTAAGCCTGACTAAGATTGAACAAGATGATATCCTAATTATGCATACCATATTTATTGGTGGATTGGCAACTGTGGACTCTTTATAAAGCAAAAAGGAGTCTACCAATATTTGCCTGTTGGCTTTTACTGCAAATGTTTTCTATACATGAAGAAAAAATATTTTCTCTTTGAGAAACAAATCTGGATATATTATGAGGCACAAAGAACCTCATACTCACCCATTGCCAAACACACTGTTGTCATAAGGGCTCCCCCGACAATGACGGTTTGGGTCCTTTTCAAGGCAGAGTCCTTCACAGACTTAGCCATGGGAGGAAAGCTATTACAGTTGAACTGGTATTTATCTGAATTCCTTTGTAACCAGGATGTGTTAGCAAAGGATTCTGTACCTTCCCTCACTAAAGAAATACTTCAGTTGCCTATAATCCCCATACATAAACTGCTCACTCTTACTCCAAAAGCAACACCCATTGAACTGAGGGAACCAACAGAATAGCCACATTTGGCTAATGCGTGGTTTACTGATGGTTCATCAACTATTGATGGAATCAAAAATAATGGAAAATGAAAGCCTGTAGACAAGGTAATAGAATGGCCAATACTAAAAAAGAAAATACAAAATCTGTTTAAAACTATTGACTATATGACAAAAAACTAGGAAATCAAAAGAAAAATCTCTATTATCTCCAATTCATGCTGTACATGTAATGGTATAGTTATATGATCATCAACATGGAAAACCATTAACTGGCAGATAAATGGCAAAGATATCTGGTCATGGGAGGCATAAACGGAAATTGCAAGACCTAGCACAACTTAGCAAAGATAACAAAGTTTAGTAGCTCATACGGTAAGACAGATAAAAGGTCTGAAAACAATGAAATAGTGGGAAAATTGGCATCATGTTTAATTAAGACTAGAACAATTTTAAAATTTACCAGGGAATAAATTCAGAATAAATCAGTAAGAATAATAGATTATTCATTTGAAAACTTGAAAGTTTATTCCTAACACCAGAGAATAAGAAATGGAGAACTAAATTAACCCAGGACAAACCTATGAGAATAACTATTATAAGGAATCCATAGCCAGGTAGTGGTTCACATAATCTCAGCACTTGAGTAAGAAGCAGGCACAAGAGAATTACAGTGATTTAAATTTAAAAGCCACTTGCAACAGGAAGGCAGAAATTCAAAGTGAATGTCCTTTCCCATCTAAAAATAAATACACATAGACTTTGAATTGATATATAAAGAGAAAGGGGACTATAAGGATGTTTATTCACATATACTAAGGTATATTTATTTTCCAAATTCAAAAAGAATTTTTTAAAATTTCAATTGAAAGAAAATACTTCTTGTGTTGCCAAAATAATTTGCCCTAGGAAAGATATAATTTGCCTTCATCCCCCAAAAAGAACCCCCAGAGTTAGGGTAGGTGCAGGGTTTTCTTTTTATTGTTTTGGGAGATAAAAACATCCAACTAAGGAATTCAGAGAACACTGGACAAATGAAACAGCGGAAGAAAAAAGATGGATTGTCAAGAGGAAAGGTCCCAAGAAAAAGAATAAATTTGCCAAGTGTAATCACCCACCTCCATCTTGTCTCTTCTTCCCTCTACAGACATAAGTGGCATAAGGTCTTTATGTGGTCCTAACTTAATTAAAAATTAATGCTGGCTTCAGGGTCAGAGGTTGGCTCTCTCTTTCTCTAACCCTATGCATGCTTTTAAAGTAAACCGAAATCCCTGTATCTTATCAGAAGACTCATCTGGTATGGGACAGAGGAAGACAAAAAAGATGGGACTGTTATATCACCACTAATCTCATAATCTTTTGGTTGTCATTTGATTCTTCAAAACTTTCCTTAATGTATAAATATTATCTCAAAGTTTACAAGATTATTATTTCTAAAATTCTGTTGTGATACAGTAGTCATACAGAGTACTAATTATAAGAATACATTTAATATAACTTTCTGTAAACGTATTCCTGTACATGGAAACAGGTTAGAATACCTATTTTCAGGTTTGAAAAGATGCAAAACATGTACAAAAAGTTAGATGAATCTTATTTCCTAATTAGTACTCTGAATGACTACTAGGAACAAAGTTTGTGTACCTTGAACATACATAATAGATTGTGGTCCCCAAGCCTCTCTGTAACCTTCTGAGTATGGTATTTAAAATGTTAAAGTTTCATTGGAAGAGGGAGAAAACAGGAAACAGGACAGGACCCTACCAAAGAGGACCTCTGAAAGACTCTACCCTGCTGGGTATTAAAGCAGAGGCTGAGACTCATAACAGAGGCTAGACAGAGTATAGGGAATCTTATGAAAGAAGGGGGAGATAGAAAGACCTGAAAGAAACAGGTTCTTCACAAGGAGAGAAAAAAAAAATTGGGCCCAGGTCTTTCCTGAGACTGATCCTCCAATGAAGGACCATGCATAAATATACGCTAGAACTCCTACTCAGATGTAGCCCATGGCAGCTCAGTGTCCAAGTGAGTTCCCTAGTAATGGGAACAGGGACTGTCTCTGATATGAACTCAGTGGCTGGCTCTTTCATCATCTCCCCTGAGGGGAGAGCAGCCTTACCAGGGCCCAGAGGAAGACCATAAATCCAGTCCTGAGGAGACTTGATAGACTAGGGTCATATGGAAGGGGAGGAGGACCTCTCCTCTCAGTGGACTGAGGAAGGGGAATGGGTGGAGAAGAGAGAGGAAGGGTGGGATTGGGAGGAGAAGAGAGAGGGGCCTACCATTGGAATACAAAGTGAATAAACTGTAATTAATAAAAAAATAAATTTTTAAAAATGTTAAAGTTTTCTACCCCTCCTAACAGTAGCCTTTGTAGTCTCCAAGGAGATGATGGAGCCCTGCAAAAATTAATCTGCTTGGACTATGGTAATGCTTACCACTGGACAAAATTGCCCCATTTCTCTTCTGTAGCAAGGTTCTGCACAAACACCTGACATCTTTGGATTGACTGCCATTGAGCTAACAAACACCACCCAAAGATCAGTTTCAGATTACAAAATGCTCAGGACATTCAACCTGCTGAGTTCATATAAGAATGACAGGAACATTTTACAGAACTTTGAACTCAAAATTACTTAATCCTAAAACTGTCAAATACAACCAAGCTGGACATTGTGCAAAGCTTGATAGAAATAGCTTCATCATTATAAACAGTTTTACTGTATTAGAGTTAAAATAATTCCATTTTTTAGATAAAAATGGTGAAATGTTATAGGATATTTTGTCACACTGTGAACCCTGAGATTGTGTGGTTTACTGAAAGAAACTTCTAGTTCCAGTGTGGCTCAGCCCTAACACACATGTTTAATCCTAATTTTTCTGCTAGAATAGGATTAAATAATTTCAAACACAGATCAAGGGACAGAGGAAGCAATGAGGTGACATAGGAAGTGGACATCAGAAAAAATCATAGAGAATAAAATTAAGTCAGGAAGATAGATGAGAGAACCATAGGAATTAGAAGGGAGAGATATTCAGTTTGAGAGTTTTTGAGTAGGAGTGGAGAAGGAGAGCTTCTGAGATGCAGCTGAAGAAGAAGGTAAGCTGAGGGCTTTCTCTGCTTCTGTGAGCTAGCAGGCATCATTCCCAGGATTTGGCTCCCTAGTCTTCATTGGTAAAATTGAACAATTGAGATTTTCTTAAAAACAGCACCACAAGGACAATGGCACAGATTTGTTCATAGTAGCTTTATTAGTAATAGCCAGAAATTGACAGCATTCTAGATGTCCCTCAAGAAAAGAACAGGTAAAGAAAATGTCGTTAATTTACACAGTGGAATATTACTCAGCTAGTAAATAAAATAATATCATGAAATTTGCAGGCACATTAATGGAATTAGAAAATATCATCTTCAGTGATATGTCCCAGACTGAGAAAAACAAACTGGATACACACTCACTTATAAGTGGATATTAGCCAAAAAGTACAGGATAAATATGCTATAATTCACAGACCCAAATAAGCTAAGTAACAAGGAATGCCCAAGCAGAGACACTTGAATCTCACTGAGAAGGGGAAATAGATTAGACATCACATCGAAGATTGAACGCTGAAGAAGGCTTGGTGGGGGACAGATAGAAAAGTGAATAGAAAGAATCAGGTAGGGGAAGGACAAACAGAGGGAGTCCTGGGAGAGATAACTAGATTGGGGAAGGGGGCATCTCTGAGATGAGCTCGAAATGAAAGACAATGAAAACTCCAAGGAATCTATAGCTGTGTCCCTACCTAAGACTGCAAACAATGAGGCATATGAAGCTTGAACCATCTGTAACCAAGAAAGACTTCCAACGGTGCTCCAATGGACACCAACCCAGCCACAAAACCTGAGACCCACAATATGTCCTGCCAACAAGATGTGTAGGGGATGCAGAAGAGATTGAGGAATGGCTACGCAATGGCCCAGCTTGAGACCACTGCCATGAGAGACAGCCCATGCCTGACAATATTAATGATATTCTCCTATAATTATAGGCAGGTGCCTCGCATAACTGTCATTTGAGAGACTTCACCCAGCAACTGATGGAAACAGATGCAGAAACCCACAGCCAAACATTAGTTGGGGCTTCAGTAATCCTATGGAAGAGAGGGAAGGAGCATTGAAGGAACCAGAGAGGTCAAGAACATCACCAGAAAAGTCTGCTAACCTGGACCCATAGGGGCTCACAGAGAGTGAACTGCTAAACACACATGGTACAGAACTAGGCCCTCTGCACATATATAACAGTTGTGAGGCTCCGTCTTCATGTGGGACTCCTAACAACAGAAACAGGCGCTATCTCTGACTTTGTTGTCTGTCTTTGGATTCCTTTCCCCTAACTGGGCTGCATTGTCTAGCCACAATAGGAAAAGATACCCTAGTCCCACTGAAATTTGATATGCCCAGGAGAGTTAAAATCCTGTGAGGCTTCCTGTTGCCTGAGAAGAAAGAGAGGAGGGGAAAATGTTGGGGGAGTGGAGGTGAAAGGGAGGGACTGGAAGAAAAGGGCACAGGAGCTGCAACTAGAATGTAAAGTAAATAAATAAATAAATAAATAAATAAATAAATAAATAAGTAAATGCGCCACAAAGAATAGATACTCTGTAGTCCTTTGTTTTCTTGTCTTACCCTATTTTATGTTAGCCATTATATTATCATACTACCTTGATACCATATCATATTTATTTATCGTGTTTCATCATTTACCTAGTTTTTGTGATAAGTATAACTATTTCCTTAATTTAATGATTACTGGAAATTTATTTCATTTGGTTTTTCAACTTCCTTTTTGCTACATACGATTCATGTTTCATGTTTAGTTAGAATACATTATTCTATTTCCTTAATTTACCTTTGCATTTTTCTTCTGATGTCCTCAAATTTCCTACCGGTGGGGCTCTGGGTGTACCCATCTGTGTGGGTTACCCTTAGAAATAAATAATCAAACAAACATCACAAAAGTAAACTAAACTAATTTGTTTTTTTAAAAAAATAAGGGAAATAGCATTTTGTTCTCAAAATCAAACATTTCTTAAAATAAATCAATGACTAATTAAAAGTAGTTAAATACATTTAATAATCTTTATTAATGATTTTGGAAACACTGAATTGATTGCAAACTAAGTAATGAGTATGCCTGAAATTCTTGCATTTATCAATAACTAAGCTTGTTAAAGCAACAGACTAAATAATTTTGTGTTTAGTGTGTATCACTAAGCATAATTTGTTTTTAATACATCCTAACTTTATTCAGTTAAGTGTTTGGTTTTTTTTTTACTTGAAACTAGCTGGCTGCTTGATAACATTATTTTAACAGTTCTATCAATAAATCAATGCCAAATTTCTATGAAAAATTAAGATGTTATCTTCACATACCCAGCCAGCGAAGTAGGTAAGCTAAATGCAGATATGCATCTCTCTTTCTCTCTGCTTCTCAGACTCTATTCCCGAACTCCCATCCTTCCATCTGTAACAAATGACATTTTGCAGCTTTCTTCTTCCTCTCTGCCCTCAAATCCAACAGATCATGTAGACCTTCTCATCCAACATTCCTAACCTCTACACATAGTTCTATCCTAGCCTTTAAATCCAGAAGCCTCTCCTTAGGAACCTACAAGAGGCACCAGCCAGGGACGCAGGTTAGCTAACTAGGGATATTCACCTTCCCCTCTAATTCTTCAAATTCAATCCCATAATCTCATTCCCAGCTCCATAGCTTAGCCACTTGCTTCAGCCCCTTTCCTCTCTGCTCTGGGTGCTAGGGATGCTTTATTTGCAGGGAGACAAAATCCATGTGCTAGATACACATGTTCTTATAAGGAAATAAAAAGTTTTTAACCTGAAACCTGGTCACCAGGCTATCTGACTGTCTTAGGAGCAGCAGATGTGGGGATTTCAAGGTTCCATGCACCAGGAAATGTAGGCCCAGAAAGGGAGGGAGTAGTCCTTATTCCTGAAGTTCTCAGAATAAAATTTGTTGATTTTGATATGTCTCAATTGTACTGTTGCTCCAGGCTGGCACATAATATTCAAAACACTATATACACAAAAGCAAGAAAAAATATTAAAAGCTGCAGGAGAAAAATAACAAGTAACATATAACAGCACAGTAATAAAATAACATATAACTTCTCAATAGATATTTTAAAAGAAAGAAAAGACTGATTGGGCATTCTACAAAGTAAAACAGACCAAAGATTACAGACCAAACTAGAATTCCCAGTAAAATTTTCAATCACAGTAGATGGAGAAAAAAAAGAATTTAATTAAATCAAATTAAGCAATAACTATCTACAACACCGGACACACAGACAACACTAGTAGGAAAACCCCAATGTAAAGGTAATGGCAACATCCAAGAAAACACAAGGACTAAAAACCTTTAGAACAACAAATCAAAAGATGGAAAACATACACACACACACATTACCTCCACCAACACAACCAAAAACCAACAAAATAAAGAGTAATAAATACTGCTTTGATATCTCTTAATATCTAATAAAAAGATGCAACATAATATGCAATCTATCCTTCTACCTTATGCAAGAAACACGATAACAGCAACGATAGACATTATCTCATTTTATAAAAGGATGGAAAAGGATATTCCAAGAAGACTGAGAAAAGAAGATAGCTCCTGTAGCCATTTCAATATCTTACAAAACAGTCTTCAAAACAAATCTAATCAGAAGTGATAGGAAAGGACATAACATACTCACCAAAGGAAAAACCTACAAGGAGAACATTGCACTTCTTGATATCTATGCACCAAACACAAGGGAACCCAAGTTCATCAAGTAAACACTACAACAGCTAAATTCCAATATGGTCCTCACATATTGATAAAGAGCTACCAGTTTCTTTCTTTTCTTTCTTTCTTTTTTATGTTATTGAAAATATATTCTTTACAGATACTTGATTTTTGACAAACAAGCTGAAACCATACAATGGAAAACAGGATTGCATCTTCAACAAATGATGCTGGTCTTACTGGATGTGTAACTGTAAAAAAAATGCAAATATATCCATATTTATTACCCTGCACAAACCTAAAGTCTAAGTAGATCAAAGACCTCAACATAAAACCAGACACACTAAACATCTTAGAAGAAAAAGGAGGTAAGAGCCTTGAACTCATTGGCACAGGAGAAAACTTCCTGAATAGAACAGTAACAGCACAGGCTCTAAGATTAACAATAAATGAATGGGACCTCATTAAACTGAAAAGCTTTTCTAAAGTAAAAGACACTGTCATCAAAACACAACAGCCTACAGACCAGGAAAAGATCTTCACCAACACTACATTTAACAGAGGGCTAATATCCAGAATACATTAAGAATGAACTCAGTGGCCTGTTCTTTGAACATCTCACCCTGAGGGAGTAGCAGCTTTATCAGGCCTCCCTCATTCCCTTGCAATTCCACCCTCGCTCCCTTATTATCTCCCATGTCCCTCTCCAAGTCCACTGATAGGGGATGTCCTCTTCCCCTTCCATCTGACCCTAGCTTATCAGGTCTCATTAGGACTGGCTGCAATGTCCTCCTCTGTGGCCTGGTAAGGCTCCTCTTCTCTCGGGGGGGGGGGGGGGTGATCAAAGAGCTAGCCACTGAGTTCATGTCACAGACAGTCCCTGTTCCCCATATTAGGTCACCCACTTGTACACTGAGCTGCCATGGGCTATATCTTGCAGGGTTTCTAGGTTATATCCATGAATGGACCTTCGTTGGAGTATTGGTCTCAGAAAAGACCCCTGTGCCCAGATTTTTTGGTTCTGTTGCTCTCCTTGTGAAACTCTTGTCCTCTCCATGTCTTACTAACTCCTCTTTCTTTCATATGATTCCCTGCACTCTACCCCAAGTTTGGTTATGAATCTCAGCATCTGCTTTGATACACTACTGGGTAAAGTTTTTCAGAGTCCTTCTGTGGTAGGCTCCTGTCCTGTTTCCTGTTTTCTGCTTCTTTCATTGTCCATCCTGTTTGTCTTTCTGAGTGAGGACTGATCATCTTACCCAGGGCTCACCTTCTTGTTTAGTTTCTTTAGGTGTACAGATTTCAGTACGTTTATCAAAAATCATTTTCAACAACAACAAAACTATATGTAAACATCACCAACATTAAGAAAAATATGCCTATAAAAATACAAGAAACTTACAAAATGCTAAATAGACGGAACCAAAAAAGAAAATTCTCCTGCCACACCGTAACAAAAACACTAAATGTACAAAACAAAGAAAGGATACTAAAAGCTGCAAGGGAAAAAGGCAAAGTCTCATATAAAGGCAAACCAATCAGAATTATACTCAACTTCCCAACAGAAACTCTAAATGCAAGAAAGGCCTGGATGGAATTGTTACATACCATAAGAGACTACAGATATCAGCCCAGACTACTATAGCAACCAAAACTTTTAATCACCTTAGATTGAGAAAATAAGGTATCCCACTGCAAAACCAAACTTTAACAATATCTATCCACAAATCCAGTCTTACAGCAAATGCTGGAAGAAAAGCTCCAACCCAAAAAGGCTAACTATACCCAGTAAAATGCAGAAAATAAATAACTCCACAACAGCAAATCCAAAAGAAGGAAAGCACACATGTATCACTCACACACCCTACCACCACCAACATAAAAATAACAGAAAGTAACAACCATTGGCCATTAATATCTTTCAACATCAATGGACTCACTTCCCCAATAAAAAATAAATAAAAACACAAAATACACAGATTAACAGAATGGACATGAAAAGAAGACCCATCATTTTGCTGCATAAAAGAAACACACCTCATCAAGAAAGATAGATATTATCTCAGAGTAATGAGCTGAAAAACGGTTTTCCAAGGAAAAGGACCCAAGAAACAAGATAGGGTAGGTAGATACTCAAGCATCTAATAAAATAAACTTCCAACCTAAGTTAATCAAAAGAGATGGGGAAGGACACTTCATACTTATCAATGCAAAAACCTACCAATATGACATCTCAATTCTGAAAATATATGCCCCAAATGCAAGGGCACCATCATTTGTAAAAGAAACATTACTCATGGTTAAACTCCACATTGAATTCCACGCATGAATAGTGGGAGACTTCAACACCCCACTCTCAACAATGGACAAATCATCAAGACAGAAACTAAAAAGAGAAATAATGAAATGAACAAACATCATGAATCAAATGAACAAAACAAAACATTTCACTCAAACAAACAACCAAAAAAAAAAAATATTCTTCTGCGCACTGCACAGAATTTTCCCAAAAATTGACCATATAGTCTGGCACCAAGCAAGCTTCAACAGATAATAGAAATAAATCCCTTGTATCTTATCAGACTGCCAAAGACTAAAGTTGGATTTCAACAATAAAAGAAATAAGAAAACAAAATCTACAAACTCATGGAAATTGAACAACTCTCTCAATGACCACTGGGTCAGGGATGAAATAAAGAAAGAAATTAAAGACTTTCTAGAATTCAATGAAAATGAAGGTACAACATACCCAAACTTATGGGACACAATGAAAACAGTGGTAAGGGGAGACTTCATAGTACTAAGTGCCTTTATAGAGAAACAGAGTTTCCATACAAGCAACTTAAAAGCAGACCCAAAAGCTCTAGAACAAAAGAAACAAACACACCCAAGAGGAGTAGATGGCAGGAAATAACAAAAACTCAGTGCTGAAATCAACAAATTAGAAAAAAAGAGAGAGAACAATATAAAGAATCAATGAAACCAAAAGAAAATCAAGACAGACAACCCCCTTGCCAAACTAACTAAAAGGTAGAGAGATAGTATTCAAATTAACAAAAATCAGAAATGAAAAGAAACATAACAACAGACACTAAGGATCTCCAAAAAATCATTATACTTACTTCAAAAGCCTATATCCACAAATCTGGAAAATCTAAATGAAATGGATGATTTTCACAATAGATTTCAATTATTAAAGCTAAATCATGACCATGTAAATAATGTAAACAGTTTAATAACCCCTAAGGATATATATGCAATCATCAAAAGTGTCCCAAGGGGAAAAAGAAAAAAAGCCCAGGGCCAGATGGTTTTCATATAGAATTCTATGAGACTCCCAAAGAAGAGCTAAAACCAATATTCCTCAAACTATTCCACAAAATATAAACAGAAAAACATTGCCAAACACATTCTATGGAGCAATAGCAACCCTGATACCTAAACCACACAAAGACTCAACAAGGAAAGAGAATTTCAGACTGAAGGATCCAAGATGGCAGTGACCAGCACACACCATATCTGAGGGGCAGAGGATCTGAAACTCAGAAATTGGTGAGTAGAGGGGCAGGAGAATTCAAAACAATGACACCGAGGCTTCTGGGGAGAAACGGGACAAACCCTGAACTGAGTCCAATAAGATACAGGTCTCCACCAACATCTCTGTGGACTCTTGGGGACTCAATTCCCAGGCACTACCCTGTAAAAGGCAGAGGCAGCAGTGAAGCGACTACAGTCAGCAGCAGAGGAGGTGGTGGTAGCCCACAGTGCATGCAGATCCTTGCAAAGAGCTGGCTGTGCTGGCTGCTCCAAGCACAGATTTCCCTGCTTGAGATTTGAGATGGAAAACACTCAAACCCCCAGCATTTCCCAAAGATGACCTCCATTCTCTCTCTTTGGCAGAGGAAGTCCACAGCACTCTCACGGAGAGCAGAGCCCAGCCTACTGTGCCCACAGCTTCTAACACAGAGCAAAATGCCAGGCCCACAGTACCCACAACAGTGTACATGTCCGATCCACGTCAGCCACAGAGCTCAGTATCAGGCCCACTGGGACCACCACAGACTGTAGAACACTGAGATATTTAGGAAATCTGTACAGGCACAGTGCATCCACAATCTGCTCTTGCAAACAGTGCTGGCACCCCCTTCTGTGCTTGCTCCCATTCTCTATATCCCAAGCAACTACACTCTCTAGCACTCTCTCCTTCAAGACACACTTCCATGGACATACACACACTTGCTCCCCCTCAACAGCGATTCTGCACCAGTGGCTTTTCCTCTCTCCGGTACAACTGAAGCACCAACCCACACTTTCAAACCAGTAGACCTCTCTCAACTTCCCTGAAGAATACTTCAGACACCAGAGAAAGACGGTTCCAGTGTGAAGAACAGACTCCAAAACAAACAGTTAAGGTTACTGATAAGCAATGGCCAGATGTCGGTGTAAGAACCCACTCAACAAAAGTCAGGACTTCATGGCTCCACCAGCAACCCCCCAAATCAATGGATATTTTAATTCAGTGAGAACACAGTACTTTAAAGCTATGCTTATGCAGTTATTAGAGGAACAAAAAGAAAAAAATGAACAAATCTCTCAGAGAAATAGTCTCACAAGTAGAAGCAAATAAAGAGAAAGCAAACAAAAATCTCATGGAAATTGCCAGACCTGTGGAGGCGAATAAAGAGGAAATAAACCAAACTCTCAAAGAAATACAGACAATTATAGCCACACAAGTAGAGGCAAAATTTATGGCATATAAAGAGGAAACACACACACACAAAATAGGAACCATTATAGAAAGACAAGAATCCACATTCAAACAGATGAAGGAAATGGTACAAAGCATGAAAACAGAATTAGAGTCAATAAGGAAAACAAAACCAGAGAAAACCCTGGAGCTGGAAAACCTAGGGAAAAGATCAGGAACCACAAAGGTAAGCATCACCTATAGAATACAAGAGATGGAAGAGAGAATCTCAAGTGCTAAAGATACACTTGCTGAAATTGATGCCTCTCTCAAAGAAAAAGTAAAATCAGAAAAGTCCCAAACACAAAACATCCAAAAAATCAAGGACACCATGAAAAGACGAACCCTAAGAATAATAGGAATAGATGAAAAAGAAGATTCCAGGCTCCAAGGTCAAGAAAATATTTTTAAGAAAATCATAGAAGAAAATTTTCCCAACTTAAAGAAAGAGATGTTTCATGAACATACAAGAAGCCGACAGAACACCAAATAGACTAGACTAGAAAAGAAACTCTTCACATCACATCATTGTCAAAACACTAAACCTACAGAACAAAGAAAGAATATTAAAGGCAGCAAGGGAAAAAAGCCAAGTAACATGAAGGTAGACCTATCAGAATCACACCAGACTTCTCATCAGGAACTATGAAAGACAGAAAGGTCTAGGCAGCTGTCATACAGACTTTATGGGACCACAGATGCCAACCCAGGCTACTCTACCCAGCAAAGATTTCAATCAACAAGATGGAGAAAACAAAATATTCCAGGACAAAACTAAATTTAAGCAATATCTACACGAATCTAAGAACACATACAAGATATCATCCACCATGACCAAGTACACTTCATTCCAGGATACAGGGGTGGTTAAATATATGGAAATCCAACAATATAATCCACTATATAAACAAACTGAAGGAAAAAACCACATAATCATCTCCTTAGATGCCGAAAAAATATTTGACAAAATCCAACACCCATTCATGCTTGAAATCTTGGAGAGATCAGGGATAAAAGGCACATACGTGAAGTAAAGGCAATATACATGAAGCCTATAGCCAACATCAAACTCAATGAAGAGAAACTTAAATTAGTCCCACTGAAACCAGGGACAAGGCAAGGTTGCTCAAGGTCTACATATCTATTCAGCACATTTCCTGAAGTCCCAGCTAGAGCAATAAAAAACCTGAAGGAGATCAAGAGGATACAGATCAGAAAGAAAGAAGTCAAAGTATCACTATTTGCAGTTGATCTGATGGTATACATGAGCAATCCCAAAAATTCAACCAGAGAATTCCTTCAGCTGATAAGCACCTTCTGCAAAGTGACTGGATAAAAAATCAACTCAAAAATATCAGAAGCCCTCCTCTATACAAGACAAAAGGGCTGAGAAAGAAATTAGGGGAACAACACCTTTCACAATAGCCACTAAAATCATAAAGTACATTGGAGTGACTACAACCAAGCAAGTGAAAGACCTGTTTGAAAAAACAACAACAACAACAACAAAAAGAAACTTTAAGTTTCTGAAGAAAGAAATAGAAGATATCAGAAAATGGAAAAATCTCCCATGCTTATGATAGGTAGGATTAACATAGAGAAGATGGTAATTCTGCCAAAAGCAATCTACAGATTCAATGCAATTCCCATCAAAATACCAACACAATTCTTTACAGACCTTGAAAGACAAATTCTCAACTTCATATGGAAAAAGAAGAACCCCAAAATTGCTAAAACAATGCTCTTCAATAAAAATTTTCTTTTTTAAATTTTTTATTAAATTCTTTATTCATTACACTTTATTCACCTTATATACCCCTGTAGTTCTCGCCCTCCTCCCTTCCCAATCCGTCCCTTCCTCTGCCTTATGCACCAGTGTCCCTCCCTAAGTCCCCTGATAGGGGAGGTCTGCTTTTCTTTCCTTTGATCCTAGTCTATTATGCCTCATCAGGAATGGCTTCATTTTCTTTTTTTTTAAATTTTAACATTTTTATTTTATATTAATCACAGGTTATGTACTTTGTACCCCAGCCGTAGCCCCTTCCCACATAACCCCCTTCCCTCCCTCATCTCCTCCCTGCCCCTTTGTAAGTCCACTGATAGGGGAGAACCTCCTCCCCTTCCATCTAACTCTAGATTCTCAGGTCTCTTCAGGACTGGCTGCAATGTCCTCTTCTGTATCCTAGCAAGGCTGCTCCTCCCTCGGGGGACTGGGGGAGGGAGGGATCGAACTGAAAAGCTTCTGTAAAGCAAAAGAAACTGTCATCAAAACAAAATGACAGCCTACAGACTGGGAAAAGATCTTCAACAACCATATATCTGACAGAGGGCTAATATACAGTATATATAAATAACTCAAGAAGTTAAAAAGCAACAAATCAAGTAATCCAATTAAAAAATGGGGTATGGAGCTAAACAAAGAACTCTCTTTAGAGGACTGTAGAACGACAGAAAAACACTTAAAGAAATGCTCAACATCCTTAGCCATCAGGGAGATGCAAACCAAAATGACCCTGAGATTTCACCTTACACCTACCAGAATGCCTAAGATCAAAAACTCAAGTGACAGCGCATGCTGGAGAGGTTGTGGAGAAAGAGGAACCCTCCTCCATTGCTGGTGGGAATGCAAACTTGTAAAACCACTCTGGAAATCAATTTGGTGCTTTCTTAGATAATTAGTAATAGTGATTCCTCCAGACCCAAGCTATACCACTCTTAGGCATATATCCAAAACATACTCAAGTACACAACAAGGAAATTTACTCAACTATATTTGTAGCTGCTTTATTTGTTATAGCCAGAACCTGGAAACAACCCAGATGTCCCTCAGTTGAGGAATGGATACAGAAATTATGGTACTTTTATACAATGGAATATACTACACAGCAATTCAAAAGGAGCAAATCATGAAATTGGCAGGCAAATGGTGGGACCTGGAAACAATAATCTTAAGTGAGTTATCCCCAAAGCAGAAAGAAACATATGGTATATACTCACTTATATAGACCTATAGGATAAGAAGGTCATGCTGAAATCTACATACCTAGGAAAGATATACAAGAAGGAGGACCCAGGTTGGTATGATAAATGCTCATTTAGATGAACAAATGGGATGGACATTGAATGGAGGATAAAACAAGCAACAGAACAGGAGCCTACCAAAGAGGGCCTCTGAAAGAATCAATATAGCAATGTATCAAAGCAGATATTAAGACTCACAACCAAGCCTTCGGCAGAGGGCATGAAATAATAAAA
>CM053763.1:15454986-15474475 GCA_028658305.1 Pachyuromys duprasi
AAATAAATAAATAAATAAATAAATAAATAAATAAATAAATAAATAAGGAAATGTTCAATGTCCTTAATCATCAAGGAGGTGCAAATCAAAATGACCCTGAGATTTCACCTTACACCTGTCAAAATGGCTAAGATCAAAAACTCAAGAGACAACACATGCTGGAGAGGATGTGGAGAAAGAGGAACCCTCCTCCATTGCTGGTGGTAATATAAACTTGTACAAGCACTCTGGAAATCAATTTGGCATTTTCTTAGACAATTAAGAATAGTGATTCCTCAAGATCCAGCTATACCACTCCTAGGCATATAACCAAAAATTTTCCAGAGGTATCTCCATCCTGATCTCAAGCTGTAGTGTAGGAGAACAATACTAAAAACTGTATGGAACTGTCATAGAAACTGACTGGTGTACCAAAGGAATCAAATAGAAGACCCTGAAATAATTCCACACACCTATGGATAACTGATTTTTGAAAAAGAATCCAAAATCATTCAGTGGAAAAAGGACAGCATCTTCAACAAGTGGTGCTGGTCCAACTGGATGTCTAAATGCAGGAAAATGAAAATAGATCCATGTTTATGACTCTGCACAAAACTAAAGTCGAAGTGGATCAAAGACTTCAACATAAAACCAGACATACTACATCAGTTAAAAGAAAAAGTTGGGAGAGTCTAGAACTCATTAACAGAGGAGACTACTTCCTGAACAGAACACAACAGCACATGCTCTAAGAGCAACAATCAATAATTTGGACATGATGAAACTGAAAAGCTTCTGTAAAGCAAAAGACACTGTCGTCAGAACAAACCAACAGCCTACAGACTGGGAAAGGTTCTTCACCAACCCCATATCTGACAGAGGGCTAATTTACAGAATATATAAAGAACTAAAGAAGATAAAATGCAACAAATCAAGCAATCCAATTAAATAGTGGGGTAGGGAGCTAAACAGAGAATTCTACCTAGAGGAATGTAGAATGGCAGAGAAACACTTAAAGAAATGCCCAACATCCTTAGCCATGAGAAAGATGCTAATCAAAACAACCCTGAGATTTCACCTTAAACTCATCAGAATAGCTAAGATCAAACACTGAAGTGACTACACATGCTGGAGAGGTTGTGGAGAAAGCAGAACCCTCCTCCATTGCTGGTGGGAACGTAAACTTGTACAACCACTTTGGAAACCAATCTGGTGCTTTCTCAGACAATTAGGAATAGTGCTTCCTCAAGATACCACTCCTATCCATATATCCAAAACTGGCTCAAGTACACAACAAGGACATTGTCCTTCATAGCAGCTTTATTTGTAGTAGCCAAAACCTGGAGACAACCTAGATGTCCCTAAGCGGATGAATGGATACCGAAACTGTGGTACTTTTACACAATGGAATACTACTCAGTAATTAAAAACAAGGAAATCATGAATTTGCAGACAAATGGTGGGATCTGGAAGATCATCCTGAGTGAGGTACCTCAGAAGCAGAAAGTCACACACACAGTATATACTCACTTGTAAGTGGATACTACACTTATAAAATAGGATAAACATTCCGAAATCTGTACACCTAAGGAAGCTAAACAAGGAGGAGGACCTGGGGTAAGATAATCAATTATCACTCACAAAGACAAATGCAATGGACATTGGAAGCAGGGGAAAACAAGAAACAAGACAGGATCCTACCATAGAGGGCCTCTGAAAGATTCTACCTAATAGTGTATCAAGGCAGATGCTGAGACTCATAACCAAACTTTGGGCAGAGTTCACAGAATGATACGAAAGAAGGGGGAGTTAGTAAAACCTGGAGAGCACTGGAGCTCCACAACAACCAAATATATCTGGGCACAGGGGTCTTGTATGAGACTGATTCTCCAAACAAGGACCATGCATAAATATACGCTAGAACTCCTACTCAGATGTAGCACATGGCAGCTCAGTATCCAAGTGGGTTCCCTAGTAAGGGGAACAGAGACTGTCTCTGACATGACCTCAGTGACTGGCTCTTTAATCAACTCCCCATGAGGGTGGGCAGGCATTCCAGGCCACAGAAGAAGACAGTGAGTTCATGTCAGAGACGCCGCTTGGAACAACCTAGCTAGGCTGCAGTAGAGGACATTGCAGCCAGTCCTGGTGAGACCTGACAAGCTAGGGTCAGTTGGAAGGGGAGGAGGACCTCTCCTATCAGTGGAGTTAGATAGGGACAGGGAGGAGATGAGGAAGGAAGGGCTGGTTTGGAAGGGAATGAGGGAGGGAGCTACAGCTGAAATACAAAGTAAATAAACTGTAATTAATATAAAAATAAAAAATAATTTAAAAAAGAGAAAAAATATTTGAGACCAATTTAACTCATGGACACTGATGCTAAAATTCTCAGTGAAAATACCTGGAAACAAAGTTCAAGAAAACATCAAATATATCAACCAACATCATCAAGGAGGCTTCATTAGAGAAATATTGGGATGGCTCATCATAAGAAAATTCATCAATGTAATCCATCATATAAACAAACTGAAAAAAAAACACATAGTCATCTCACAGAAGAAAAATCCTTTGACAAAATCCAACACATTTCATGATAAAAGTCTGGAAGAGATCAGGGATACAAGTCACCTATTTATACATAATAAAGGCAATATATAGCAAGGTGATGGCCAACATCAAATTAAGTACAGAAAAACTTAAAGCAGTTCAACTAAATCAGGGACAAGAAAAATCTGTCCACTCCATATCTATTAAATATAGCACTTGAAGTTTTAGCTAGAGCAATAAGACAGCCACAAGAGATGAAAGGAGTACAAATTTAAAAGAAAGAAGTCAAAGTATTCCTCATCTCAAATGATATGATACTATACATAACTGAGCCCAAAAATACTATCAGAGAACTCCTACATATAATAAGCTCTTTCAACAACTTGGCTGAATACAAAATTACCAAAGAGGGCCTCTGAAAGGCTCTACATAGCAATGTATCAAAGCAGATATTAAGACTCACAACCAAGCCTTCGGCAGAGAGCAGGGAATAATATGAAAATAGGGTGAGTTAGTAAGACTTGGTGAGGACAAGAGCTCCACAAAGACCAAATAGATCAGGGCACAGGGGTCTTTTATGAGACTGTTTCTCCAACCAAGGACCATGTATGGATATAACTTAGAAGCCCTGCTCAGATGTGGCCCATGGTAGCTCAATATCCAACTGGAAACCCTAGTAAGGGGAACAGGAACTATTTCTGTCATGAACTCAATGGCTAGCTCTTTGACCACCCCCCCACACACACACACACCCGGGAGGAACATACTAGCTAGATCAGTGGACTCGGAGGGGGGCAGGGAAGAGATGAGAGAGGGATGGGGGGAGTGGGAGGGAATGAAGGAGGGGGCTATGACTGGGATACAAAGTACATAACTTGTGATTAATATAAAAATAAATAAATTACATTAAAAAGAAACAAATGACTTCAAAGCACATTAACTTGATAACAGATTAGATGAAAGTCATATTGTGAAGGTGAACTTTAAACAGCATTTCTCAAGCCATTCCCATACCTGTTCTACTCACTATAAGAGGTTATATTAATTAGCAATTTTAAACAGTTTTCCTTTATAAATACTATTTCTGATTTATAAAGAAAAAATATCTCAAAAAAATCAGTAGCCTTCGTCTATACAAATGATATATGTTGTGAGAAAGAAACTAGGAAAACAACACAGTACACTGGGCTTCAATTGCCAAAAATAATATAAAATATTTTGCTGTAATGCTAACCAAGCAAATAGAAGACCTGTATGACAAGATCGTTAAGTCTCTGAAGAAAGAAATTAAAGAAGACATCAGAATTTGGAAAGACCTCCTATTCTCAAGGAACTGTAGGATTAACAGTAAAAATGGCCGTCTTACAAATACAATCTATAGACTCAATGCAATTCCCATCAAAATTTCAAGACAATTTGTTACAGGGGCTGAATGAGCAATTTTTTCAACTTCTTGTGAAAAAACAAACAAACAAAAAAAAACAACCAGAAAAGTGATAACAACCCTGTACAAAATAAAAACTTCAGAGGCCCTTTGTGGTAGGCTCCAGTCCTGTTCCCTGTTTTTTCCTTCTTCAAATGTCTATCCCATTTGCCATTCTGAATGAGGATTGAGCATTTTACCCAGGGTCCTCCTTCTTGCTTAGCTTCTTTATGGGTACAGGTATTACCCATAAGTATGTTTATCCTATATTATATGTCTAATATCCACTTATATGTGATTATATACCATGTGTGTCTTTCTGCTTCTTGTTTAACTCACTAAGGATGATCTTTTCTAGTTCCCACCATTTGCCTGAAATTTTCCTTTTTTTTTTTCAATGCTGAGTAGTACTCCAATGTGTAAATATACCACAATTTCTGTATCCATTCCTCTGTTGAGGGACATCTGAGTTGTTTCCAGGTTCTGGCTATTATGAATAAAGCTGCTACGAAGACCTCCCCTATCAGTGAACTTGGGGAGGGACATGCGTGCAGAAGGGGGAGGAAGGAAGGGATTGGGATGGGAGTAGGAAGGAAACTACAGGGGAGGATGCAAAGTGTATAAAGTGTAATTAATAAAGAATTTAAATAAAAAAGTTTTTTTTAAAAGCTGCTACGAACATGGGTGAACAATGTCCTTGTTGTGTACTTGAGCATATTTTGGATATATGACTGAGTAGTATGACTGGATCTTGAGGTAGCACTATTCCTAATGTTCTGAGAAAGAACCAGATTGATTTTCAAAGTGGTTGTTCAAGTTCACTTTCCACCAGCAATGAAGGAGCATCCACCTTTCTCCACAACTTGAAGCATATGCTGAGACTCATAGCCAAACTCTGGGCAGAGTGCAGAGAATCTTATGAAAGAAGGAGATAGAAAGAAGTGGAGAAGACAGGAGCTCCACAAAGACAGCAACAGAACAAAAATTCTAGGCCCAGGAGCCTTTTCTGTGACTGATACTCCAACCTAGAACCCCTGCTCAGATGTAGCCCATGGGAGCTCAGTCTCCAAGTAGGTTCCCTAGTAAGGGGAATAGAGACTGTCTCTGATATGAACTCTTTGATCACCTCCGCCTGAGGGTGGGCAGACATTCTGGGCCACAGAAGAAGACAATGCAGCCAGTCCTGATGAGACCAGATAAGCTAGGGTAAGATAGAAAGGGAGGAGGAACCTCCTCTATCAGTGGACTTGGGGAGGGACATGGAAGGAGAAGAGGACGAGAGGGTGGAATTGGGAGGGAATGAGGGTGGGAGCTATAGAATGGATACAAAGTGAATAAATTGTAGTAAATAAAATTAATAAAAGTTTAAATATATATATTTATATATGAACTTCTGGAGGTTCCCATTCCTGGTAAGTTTTACTACAGAGTAATAACAACAAAACACCCATGGTGTTGGCATAAAAACAGACAGGTCTACCAATGATGTGGAATGGAAGACTCAAAAATATACCCACACATCTATGGACACTTGATTTTTTGACAAAGAAGCCAAAACCATTCAATGAATATTCATCTTCAATAAACAGTGTTGATCTAACTGGATGTCTGCATGTGGAAATAAGCAAATAAATCCATATATTCCACCCTGCACAAAACTTAAGTCCAAGTGAATAAAAGACCTCAACATTTTTTTAATTTTTTTTTAATTTTTAATATGCATCTTTTTATAAAATTTTTATCATTTATTAAAATTTATTCAATGTTTATCCTAGCCGTGTCTCTCTCCCTCATCTCCTCCCAACCCATCCTCCCTCCCTCTTTTCCTTCATGCCCCTCCCCGAGTCCAGTGATAAGGGTGGTCCTCCTCCCATTCTATATGACCCTAACCTATCAGGTCTCATCAGGACTGGCTGCACTGTCTTCCTCTGTGGCTTGGCAAGAATGTACTTCCCAGGGAGTGGTGATCAGAGAGCCTGTCACTGAGTTCATGCCAGAGAAGGGTCCTGCTTCCCTTACTAGGGATGCCACTTGGATACTGAGTCTACAGGCTACCTCTGAGCTGGGGTTTAAGTCCTCCCCATGCATTGTCTTTGATTGGGGTTTTAGTCTTTACACTACCCCCAGTGCTCACATTTTTTTGGCTCTGTTGGTTTCCTTTTGGAGCACCTGAGACCTCAACATAAAATAAGATACAACAAGTCTAATAGAAGAGAAAGTAGAGAATAGCCTTGAACATATTGGTATAGGAGACTACTTCCTGAACAAAACTCTAACAGCTCAGGAACTAAGAGCAATAATTAAAAAATAGAACCTCCTGAAACCAAAAAGGTTCTGTAAGGCAAAGGACACTATCAACAGGACAAAATCGCAGTCTACAGATTTTGAAAACATCTTCATTACTCCTACATCTTACAGAGAGCTAATACCCAAAATATATAAGTAACTCAAGAAATTAAACACCAATAAACCAAATAATCCAATTTAAAAGTGGGATAAAGAACTAAACAGAGAATTCTCAACAGAGGAATCTTTCATGGCTGAGAAGGACTTAAAGAAATATGCAGCATCTTTAGTCATTAGAGAAATGCAAATCAAAATTAAAAACTCATGTGACAGCACATGCTGGCAAGGATGTAGACCAAAGAAAACACTCCTCCATTGCTGGGGGGAGTGAAAACTTGTACACCTTCTGTGGAAATCAATCTGATGTTTTCTCAGAAAATTGGGTATATAGACCTGGCCATGCCACTCCTAAGCATATACCCCAAGAAATGCTTCCCCATAATGACATTTGCTCAACTATGTTCAAAGCAGCTTTATTCATAATTGCCTGAAACTGGAAACAACTCAGACATCCCTCAACCAAAGAATGGATAAAAAGTTGTACATTCACTCAGTGGAATACTACTCTGCTATTAAAACTTAGATACCATGAAATTTGAAGATAAATTATGGAATTAAAAAAGATAATCTTGAGTGAGGTAACCCAGACCCAGAAGGACAGATATTGCATGTACTCACACATATGTGGCTATTAACCATACAGTATAACAATGCTACAACCCACAGACTCCCCCCACAAAAAAAAAACAAAACTAGGAAATAAGGAGGGCTAAAGGGAGGATGTTTGAATCCCACTAGGAAGGGCAAATCAAATAGATATCATAGACATTGAAAGTGGAGAGAGAGAGGGAACTGGGCTACAGAGCCAGTGGAGAGGAAAATGGTGAGGGAATGAGGTATGGAGAGAACAGGGATGGGAAGTGAGAGGGCTGGGAGAGAGAACAGAAATATTGGTGGGGTATCTCTGGAACAAGCTGGAGAGCTGGGGTGGAGGAGACTCCTGGGAAGATACGGAGGTGACCATGGCTGAGACCCTTATCAGAGGGCAATACTGAGACTGAAGAGACGACTTCCTGTTGCCAGTCAGGACTTCCAGTGGAGGGAGGGGTCCACCAACCCCCCCTCACAAAACCTTCTATTCAAAATGTGTTCTACCTACAAGATATGCAGGGATAAAAGATGGAACAGAGATTGAGGGAATGGACAAACAATGACTGACCCACCTTGAAACTCACCCCAAGGGAGAGTCCCAACACCTTACACTATTAATGATATTCTGCTATCCTTGCAGAAAGGAAACTAGCTTAACTGTCATCTGAGAGACTTCTTCCAGCAGATAATAGAAACAAATGCAGAGACCCACAACTAAACATTAGGCAGAACTCAGGAAGTCTTGTGGAAGAGTCCTTTGGAACAAAAATGGAGCTGGATGGTCAAGAACACCCCCAAAAGCCCTACATAGCCAACTAACCTGGAGCCTCGTAGAGAACCAACAAACAAGTAACATACATGGACTGGTCCTAGGCCCTTGCAAATATGATGCTGATGTGTTGTTTGGTCCTCAAGTGGGTCCTCTAACAATTGGAGCAGGCTGTGTCTTTGACTTGGACCCTGTTGCCTCCCTCTGGATTCTGTTCCTCTAGCAGGGCTACCTTGTCTTGCCTCAATGAAAGAGGAGACATTTAGACCCCTTGATGTGCCATGGTGGGTTGATACCCCACGAATGAGGGAAATGAGCTATAGAAAAAGTACATAGGAGGGTGGGACTGGAAGGAGAGGCAGAGGTAGGGTTGCAACTGGGATGTTAAATGGACAAATAAATTAATTAATAACCAAAAAAGAAACTAAAGGACAAAATACACACAATCATCTCGTCAAATGCTGAAAATATCTTTGTCAAATGCTGACACTCCATGCCAAAAATTATGAAGATATTAGGGATATAAGGAAAATATCTAAGCATAATAAAGGCAGTTTGCAGAAAGCATATAGCCAACTCAACAAAAGTGGAGAAAAACTCAAGGTAGCTCCACTAGTGTCAGATACAATTCAAGGTTGTTAACTATTTTCATATCTACCCTACTTGTACTTGATGTCTTAGCCAGAACAGTAAGATTACTGTAGAAGACAAGAGGTATAAAAATTGAAAAGGAAGACATCAATGTATCTTTATTTTCAGTTAATATGATAGTACGCATGAATGATCATAATTTTCCACCTGGGAACTCATACTTCTGATAATCCACTTTGATCAAAGTAGATAATAACAAAAATTAACACACAAAACCTGGTAAACCTCCTATATACAAATGCCAACTGACCTTAAAAGAAATCAGGGGAACACCATTCTTCACAATAGCCTCAAATAATATAAAATGTCTTGAGTCAACTCTAAAAGAGTAAAATATCCACACAATAAAACCTCAAGTTTGGAACAACAACAACAACAAAAAACATTATGGAAGATTTCAGAAGATGGAAAGATCTCTTATGCACAGTAAGATTAATATAGTACAATGCTCATCCCACCAAAATCAGTCTCCAGATTCATTGAAATCTCCATCAACATTCCAAGGTGATTCTTCAGATATCTTAAGAAGATACATTTCAGCTTCATCTAGAAAGACACACACACACAAACCTAGGTAAGATAATGTAATCAAGAATAATCAAGAAATAACTATCCCCGAATTCAAGTTGTAATAAAACCTATAGTAATGAAAACAGCATTGCATTGGCACACAAAATGGCATGATGATTATTTAAGACCAAACATAAATACACATTCCTCTGAAAAGCTGAAACACACAGTGCAGAAAAGACAGACTCTTCTCTAAACAGTGCTGGTTAAGCAGGATAGAGGCTTGTAGAAGAGTCCAACTAGAGCCATAGTCATCAACCTGTATAAAACTCAACTCCAAATGGATCAAAGATTTCAGCATAAAACTGAATCTCATAGAAAAAAGTGAAAGATAAACTCATTAGCACAAGAAAAGACTTTCTAAACAGAATAAACTAGTATAATAAGCTTGTAAATTGAATAGAGAAATAAATTAAATTAAAAAATAAAAATAAATGAGACCTCATGGAACTGAGAAGCTTCTGTGGTGCAACTGTCTCTCAGACACAGACACCAGACTGCAGACAGGGGAGTGGTTTCCACCAACTACATACCCAATCAACGGTCCATATCCAAAGTAAATAAAGAAATAAAATGAGGCTAGATATCAAGAACACATATAACTCAATTAAAAAGGGGGGTGCAGATATAAACGCAATCTCAGAAGAGAAAATTCAAATGGCTGAAAAGCACTTAGATAAATGTTCAATATCCTTGGTCATCAGGGAAATGCAAATCAAAACTAATTGGAGAGTTCATCTTACTCCTGTCAGAATGGCTAAAATCATTAAAAACAAGTGACAGCACAAGCTGGCAAGCAGGTAGATCAAAGAGAATAGTCATTCATTTCTGGTGGGAGTGCAAAATCAACCACTATGAAAAACACTGTGGTCCTCAGGAAGATGAAAATCAAGCCACCTCCAGCCCAGTTATACCACTCTTGAGCACAAACTTGAAGGTCCCTGTATCCTACCACAAGGACACTTCTGCAACTGTGTTTACTGTGGATTTATTTATTCATAATAGCCAGAAACTGAAACTGGCAACAACACAGATATTCCTCAACAAAATAATGGATAAAGAAAATGTGGAGTATTTACAATGTGGAGTATTACTAAATTTACAATGTGGAGTATTACTCAGCCACTGAAAAATTATAAAAAGAATATATATACATACATACATACATATATATATATATATATATATATATATATATGCTGAGAAAAAAAAAAACCCAAACCCAATCAAGTTGTTCTTGTTAGTAATTTATTGGAGCAAAAGGAGAAGGAACTAATCCAGCTGCCAAATCAGCTTTAAAATAGCTAGCATTTAAAGAACCTGTGTGTTCCTTATAAAAATAAAATAAAATTAAATTAAATTAAATTTAAAAAGACCATCTGGTGTGACCTTTAAGAGGAACAAAAGTCAGACTCTGGCAACATTTTCATTTCTGGAAAGTTCCCTGTCCTTTCTTCAGGAGCCGCTTTTCAGATACCGAGTAAAGCTGGGTGTGGTGACACACAGCTGTAATCCCAGCACTCAGAGAGGCAGAGGCAGTCAGATCACCATGGGGCCAGCCTGAACTACAGAACAAGTCTAGGACAGCAAATGCTACATAGAGAAACTGTCTCAAAAACAAAACAAAAATGATATAGAGTGATTTATTCCTATAGCAACGGTAAATGTCTGTGTAATGTTCATTTTTTCACCTCAATACTAAAGGCAGGGGAACATTGAAAAAGTTGGAAAATTAGTAATTTTAAGCAATTTTTATTCTTTACAGTTCTATATTTCTGAGACTTTGTGGAATAGGCTATAATAATTACGTACATTTTGGTCTATTTTGAAATACTTTCACCAGTAGAAATTATCTTCATATGGATATTATTTATTATAAAGTTTATTTTCTAACTACTCATATATTTCCTTAGATGTATCCAATTTCTCCAAGTACATAACTAAATAAAAAGAAAATGGAACCACTTTTGTCAAAATAAACAATTACATATACCTAGAATTTTCTTCTGAGAAATGACTAAATAGAGGCTCTGAAAGGTCACTGTTAAATATAGCAAGGTTAAAATAGCCAATTATACAGAGAGAAATGAAGAATATAGTGCTAGTCTTTCTGATCATAGAGGGTAGGCATGAGGCTTTATCAAAGAGACCCAGGTCAGCCAGGCTCAATCTGTCTTTCTCATCTGATATGAATGAAGGTCCCTATTTACTTTGTACTCCACTGATTTTGTGACATAATTTATTAATGTTTTCATTTTGACTTAAAAATTGTTTTCTTTTATCCTTCATGTTGCACTTACAATTTATTAGTTATATTTCTTTAAGTTTTCATAATGTCTTAGAAAATTTTCCTGAATGGAGAAGATCTCAATTAAAAAAAATATATATCTTGTTAATAATATCATGAATCACCAAAACAACTTCAAACAAGGCTGGCGAAGACATTGATAATATGTTTCCACTTCTGTTGTTCTACTTGAAGGTAATCAACAGAAATAAAGCAGACTCCATCCTCACGCTAATTATATTTGAAAGGCAAGTTTATTATTAAATCTCTAAGGCTGTAGTTATCAGTTTAAAACCAAGTGGAGATATTATAATGCATTAAGGTGACTTTATATGACAATCAGTATGACTTGAATAAGATCCTATGCCTAAATATATCAGATGCAATCTAAATAAATCACTTTTTTCATTACTATTACACTTCACATAACTTAAGCAGTTAAAGGAAATTTGTAAAACAGACCCTTGTGAAAGGCCTTTAGCACACACACAGTGGGCAGTGAAGACTCAACTTAAGCATACTAGAAAACACAAGACCAAAGGTGGGACTGAGCCAGCGATCACAGTCACTAGTGATAGCATTTTTAATATAGTCCTTCTGAGAGTGCTTTGGAGATCACTGCTAGGGAACATTTATTTTGCTAAACGGATGCAACAACTGTTGACTATAGATGTTACCTACAAACACTTGTGTTCTTCCAGGACTACTCCAGCCTGATTAACTTTCAATAATTTGTTCCCCTCTTCCTGGCCTCCTATGAGTCGTTCTTTGCACAAATCCAGTTAAACTCACTGTGTCCAAACACGGCCTGTGACACATTTCTTCGTTTTCTGTGCTTCTCTTTCAAGTATGCTGCTTCTGTTTGAGACATAGTAAGCATCTATTTTTAACAAAAGACTGTGTTTACAACATCATTATTCAGAAAAGCACCAAGCAGGCAACCTCTAATCTTATACAGTGACATGCAGAGAATTCCTGGGTTTTGTTTTTTAAGTATAGGACTTTTACTTCATAGAACAAGGTCACTGTGACCTTCAATCCTATCTATAGACTTGTATGTAGCTGCAGTCAATACAGAATTTAAATTGAGTTTTCCTGCAAAACACATTTTGAAAGAAGACATTTCTAGAGATTATAGATGGTTCAAAAGCAATTTAATGCTGGGTACACTTGGGGTGCTGTCTGATTCATGAATAATGAGGACGCTTAGGTGTTCACTTGGTATATGGTATTCACACAGAACTTACTGAATATTTTCTATGGAGATGGTGTCAGCTGCAGTGTTTATGTAAGGACGGCTAGCCACACAGTGTTCAGATTGTTTAATGGGAAGTAAGGCTAATTTTCTTTTCTTTTATGTTAGTTTGCTTGAGAAATGGATAAAGAAATGAACAACTGTTAATATTAAATATTAATGTACATATGACTTTATAAATGTGAAATTAATCTTTACTAAAATTGCATGAAATGAATTTTCATATCCAAAGTTTACCAAAGTGATACATTATTTCATTTTTTAAAAAATATTGGACACATTTAATATTATACAAAGTTGTTTGAAAATTTGAATGACTTTGATCCAGTTTCTAATAAAGGAAGTTAATCTCTACACCATATCTACTTTACTCTCTATATATTGTTAAAACAAGATATATTCAGTGCATGCTAGATTAGTAAAATCCACTGCATCCATGTTGCACATAAATTTTTGGGTCTCGGTGCATTCATGTTTGTAATCCATGTTGTGATTCACTTGAATCTTTTTTAATTGTTTCATTTCCTTGAAATAATTATTTCCATTTCATTGTTCATTAATACTCTTTTATCTTTAAATTTATAACAGTTTATTCACTTTGTAGCTCAGCTGTAGTTCCCTCCCTCTTACCAGCCCACTTCCACCCTTCCTCCTTCTTCTCCTCCCATGTCCCTCCCCTAGTCCACTGATAGAGGAGGTCCTCCTCCCCTTCCATCTGACCCTAGCCTATCAGGTCTCATCAAGACTGGCTTCACAGTTTTCCTCTGTGGCCTGGTAGCACACAGAGGAAGGTGGGGAGGTGATGAAAGAACCAGCCACTGACTTCATGTCAGAGACAGTCACTGTTCCTACTACTAGGGAACCCACTTGAAGACTGAGCTGCCATCTGTGAAGGTGTTCTAGGTTATCTCCATGAATGGTCCTCAGTTGGAATATCAATCTCAGTAAAGACTCCTGGACCCAGATTTTTGGTTCTGTTGCTCACTTTATGGAGCTCTTGTCCATTCAAGGTCTTTCTGTCTCCTTCTTTCATAAGGTTCTCTGCACACCGCCCAAAGTTTGGCTATGAGTCCGAGCATCTGCTTTGATACCCTGCTGGGTAGAATCTTTTAGAGGCCCTCTGCAGTAGGCTCCTGTCCTGTTACTTGTTTTCTCTTATTTCCAATGTCCATCACATTTGTCCTTCTAAGTGAGGATTGATCAACTCCTCTTTCTTGTTTATCTTCTTTAGGTTTACAGATTTTAGTATGATTATGCTATATTATATTTCTAATATCCACTTATAAGTAAGCATATACCATGTGTGTATTTCTGCTTCTGAGATACCTCAGTCAGGATGATCTTTTCTAGTTCCCACCATTTGCCTGCAAATTTCATTAATATTCTTATAAACTATGTCATTTGAAAATGTTTCTTATATATCTAGTTTGTTCATATTTTATGCTGTCTTCCTCAATGTACAATAATCCTTTGGTATGGACTTTTAATATACGTATTGATTTTTGGATATATATTTGACAATCAAATCATAATTAACATTTCCTTAAGTATTTATATTTTATTTGTGTTATGAAGTTTTAAAATATCTCTAATTAATTCTTTACAAAATATAATTCATTGATACAAAATGTAGATAGTATTCATTGCCATGGAACACAAGAACTTGTTTCTCCTAGTCTGAAGGTGTAGTTCAGTTGCAGAGTACCTGTGTAGCATGTACAAGACACTCTGGTTTCATTCTGTAGTATTAGAAAACAACAATGAAAATGGCAAAAGCACAGCCTCTCCCTTGTAGCTATGTCATTCCATTTATATTCATGTATATACTCTCTGCTCTATCTTTTCTAACGACTGGTGGCCACAATTCCACCTTCTGCATTTATTAAACTTACAATTTTATCATCTAAATATCAACAAAAACAGGCATTATTTCCATTTCTGTGTCTGGCTCCTGTTGCTTAACAAAAGGTCTTTCATTTCAATCCATCTTGAAGTAAAATGGGAAAGAGCTCCTTGCTCGCCTTGTCTCCCTGAATGAAAGTCTCTCATACTTTATGGTTTCCTTTTACTCTACAGATGGTTCTACATATGCTGTGTGGATCATTTCTTGCTTTATACAGTTATTGAGCATTTTGAAAATCTATGTTGCCTCAGTCATCACCATACTGCATTTTGTGGGTGAGCCTCAACCACCCCAGTAAGGGGATTACTATTGTTACCCTATTTGATTTCTTGGAGGTTTGTTGTTGTTGTTTTGTTTTGTGTTTTGAAGGGAAATATACCAGACAGCTCTACTCAATGTTTTCCTGATATGAACTCAATTATTTACTTCTTAGCATGTGTACGTTCCAAAATTGATCTATACCAGCAATGTTATAGACACATATCCAATGCATATTTTTAAAAAAAGAGTGACTTCAGCAGATGTTCCTGCAATCTTATTTCTTCACAATTACAAAATTATAGTTAAAACAAACCTGTCTCTTAAAAGTATTTTTTTTAGTGTAATCTAACCTTTTACATAAATTGAAATTTGTGTGTTCTCTGCACTTTCCTTTGATTACCTCTTTCTTCTGGAAGCTTACATTGTGTATTCTTGAAGCATAAAAGCTGGACCTCAAAGAAGTGAAATTTAAGCTAATTTCATATCAGAGACCTCTCAGCCCTGTTTTTGAGGGGGATGGTATCGTGATCATTAGGAACTCACCTCTACCTCTGATGGTTAACCAAGGGAAACAGCAAAATGCTATGCATAGGCTATGTGTTTTCAGGAACCTCCTAGACAACTTTGACCAACAACTCAAAAGAAGGCTTGCATGTCTGGCATTAGTGTTTTTGTAAGGTGGTTTTTGGCTTTTCGATGGAGTGCCATCAGATCAGATGAGAAAAGCTTATTAAAACTACAAGTGATGTCAAAACAAAACCACAGGCTACAGACTGGGAAAGGATCTTCACCAACCCAATAGCTGACAAAGGACAATATCCAGAATGTATAAAGAACTAAAGAAGTTAAAAAGCAACAAATTAAGTAATCCAATTAAATATGGGGTACAGAGCTAAATAGAGAATTCTTAGTAGAGGAGTATAGAATTGAAGAGAAACACTCAAAAAAATGTTCAACATCCTTAGATGCAAATCAAAATGATCCTGAGATTTCACCTACACCCTTCAGAATGGCAAAAATAAAAAACTCAAGTGGCAACACATGCTGGAGATGTTGTGGAGAAAGGGAAACCCCCCTCCATTGTTGGTGGGTATGTAAACTTTTAAAACCACTTTGGAAACCAATCTGGTACTTTCTCAGATAATTAAGAATAGTGCTTCATCAAGATCCAGCTCTACCACTCTTAGGCATATATCCAAAACTGGCTCACATACACAGCAAGAACATTTGCTCAACCATGTTTGTAGCAGTTTTATTTGTAATAGCCAGAGCCTGGAAACAACCTGGACGTCCCTCAGTGGAGGAATGACTACAGAAATTGTGGAACAATTATACAATGGAATACTATTCAGCACTTAAAAACAAGGAAATCATGAAATTTGCAGGAAAATGGTGGGATCTAGAAAAGATCATCCTGAGTGAGGTATCCCAGAAGCAGAAAGACACACATGGTATATACTCACTTATAAGTGGATACTAGACCTATAAGATAGGATAAAACTACAAAAATCTGTGCACCTAAAGAGGCTAAACAAAAAGGAATACCCTGGGTAATATGGTCAATCCTCAATCAGAAAGAAAAATGGGATGTACATTGGAAGAAGGAGAAAACAGGAAATGGGACAGGTGCCTACCATAGAGGGCCTCTGAAAGACTCTACCCAGCAGTGTATCAAAGCAGATGCTGAGAATCATAACCAAAATTTGGGCAGAGTACAGGGAAACATATGAAATAAGGGGAGATAGTAAGAACTGGAGAGGATAGGAGCTCCATAAAGAGAGCAACAATACCATAATATCTGGGCACAGGGATCTTTTCTGAGAGTGATTCTCCAACCAAAGTCCATTCATGGATAAAACTTAGAACCCCAGGAGATCCAAGATGGCTGCCATGAGAGGACACTGTGTCTGAGGAGTAGGACAGCAGTGACAGCACAGTGACCAGGAGACTGAACTCTGGGACCTAAAGCACCAGCATTTCTGATTGCCAGGTGAGCAGAATTCCTACGGTGGGGAAATCAAGTGGGAAAATCCTAGAGACATCCAGTTATTCCCCAGAAAAACTACAGGTGACCAGCTGCACACAGCCCTGATCTGAACAAACAACCGCCCTGGGCTCCAGCAGCCGCCATACCAGGCTGGGTCACACAGTCTCTGGGCCAGACTGAGAGGGCCCCGGGTATTGTTGCAGACCAGCCTGCATCCAGCGGGCACACACTGCGTGGCACCAACAGCAACCATCCCAGACCCTGTGTGTGTCCATGAGCCAGACTGAGAAGGTCCCAGGTACCTTTCCCCCTACCAGGCTGCATTGGGCAGGCACACTCCCCTTGGTGGCACAAGCCACTAACCTGGACCAGGACACATAGTATCAGGTCCAGACTGAGGTGCCCACAAATAACATCTCAGACGGTGGTGCACAGACCCTGGCCCAGAAGGAGGCGCCAAGTCTCCAGACCAGAGGGGAGACATTAGCAGCAAGCCCAGATCAGAGCACAGAACCTCCAAACCAGAGCAGCGCCCCCAGCTGCCATCTCAAAACAGGACACTCAGCCTCTGGCACAGAGTGAGGAGCCAAGCCTCCAGACCAGAGGGGTGACCAGCCTTCCATGCTCACAGCTTCTAGCACAGAGCATGAAGCCAGGCACACATATCGTACAACAGAGTTCAACTTAGGAAACAACACACACTATCAAACCACTGGAACTCCCTGATCTTCTTGAAGAATATTCCAGACAACAGAGATTGACAGTTCCACTCTGAAGTTCAGCCACGAAGCACAAAGAGCTCCTTGATTATATATAAACAAATGGCTAAAGGTAGACATAAGAACTCACCCAACAAAAATCAGGACACCATGGCCCCACCAGAAATACCCAAAAGGAATGGAGATTATAATTCAGCTGAGACACAGGAAAATTATGTTAAAGCTATGATTATGCAGATATTAGAGGAGCAAAAACAGGAACAAAAAGAGGAAATGAACAAGGTCCTCAAAGAAATTCAGAAGAATAAAACGGCCCACAGAGAGGAAATATTAAAGATATACAGAGAGGAAACCAACAAAAAAATAGGAGCCACAGTCAATCAGATGAAGGAAACGATACAAAGCATGAAAACAGAATTAGAATGTATAAAGAATACAAAAACAGAGAATAACCTGGAACTGGAGATATTAGAAAAAAGACCAGGAACCACAAAAATAAGCATCACCAATAGAATACAAGAGATGAAAGAGAGCTGAAGACAACTCTGGCTGAAATGGATTCCTCACTCAAGGAAAACATAAAATCCAAAAGTCCCAAACACAAAACATCCAAGAAATCAAGGATGCCATGAAAAGACAAAACCTAAGAATAACTGGAATAGATGAAAAAGAAGACTCCAGGCTCACAAGACAGGAAAATATTTTTAAGAAAATCAGAGAAGAAAATTTTCCCAACGTAAAGAAAGAAATGCCCAAAAATATACAAGCAGTCTACAGAACACCAAATAGACTAGACCAGAGAAGAAATACCTCTCATCACATCATAGTCAAAGCACTAAACCTACAAAACAATGAAAAAATATTAAAGGCACCAATGGAAAAGGGTCAAGTAACATATGAAGGTAGACCAATCAGAATCACACCAGACTTCTCATCAGAAACTATAAAAGCCAGAAGGGCTTGGGCAGAAGTCATGCAGTCTTTAAGGGAACACAGATGCCAACCAACAATACTATACCCAGCAAAGCTTTCAATCAAAATAGATGGAGAACACAAAATTTTCCATGACAAAACAAAATTCATGCAATAGCTACACAGCAACCTAGCCCTACAGAAGATACTAGAAGGAAAACTTTAGTCCAACAAAAACAACTACACCAAAGTAAGTATGGGATACAGATAATTTCCCAATGACAACAACAACAAAAAAGCAATGAATCACAGTAAGATCACCAACTCCACAATAAAAGGAAATAACAGTCATTGGTCACTAGTATCTATCAACATCAATGGACTCAACTCTCCAATTAAAACACACAGACTAACAGAATGGCTGCAGAAACAGGATCCAACATTCTGCTGCATCCAAGAAACACACCTATGCAACAAATATAAACACTACCTCAGAGTAAGCAAATGGACCCAGAAAACAAGCTGGGGTAGCAATCCTAGTATCTAATAAGATATACTTTCAACCAAAGTTAATCAAGAAAGAGGAGGAGGGGCACGTCCTTCTCATCAAAGGAAAATTCCAACAGCAGGACATCACTATTTTGAATATTTATGCCCCAAATACACGACCACCTACATATGTAAATCAAACAATATTAAAACTGAAATCACCCATTGATCCCAACACCCTAATTGTGGGAGACTTCAACACTCCACTCTCACCAAGGGACAGATCATCCGGTCAGAAACAAAACAGAGAAACAAGGGCACTCACAGACACCTCAAATCAAATGGACCTAATAGATGTCTACAGGACTTTCATCCTAGATCAAAAGAGTATACCTTCTTTTCAGCACCTCATGGAACCTTCTCCAAAATAGACCATATAGTTGGTAACAAAGCAAGCCTCGGCAGATACAGGAAGATTGAAATAATCCCTTGTATCCTATCTGACCATCACAGTCTAAAGCTGGACCTCAACACAACAGAAATAGCAAAAGGCCTGCACATACATGTAAATTGAACAACTTGCTACTCAAGGACAGCTTGGTTAGGGAAGAAATTAAGAAAGAAATTAAAGACTTCCTAAAATTCAATGAAAATGAAAGCACAACATACCCAAACTTATGGGACACAATGAAGGCAGTGCTAAGAGGAAAGTTCATAGCACTAAGTGCCTTCAAGAAGAA
>CM053763.1:15474975-15505267 GCA_028658305.1 Pachyuromys duprasi
GGCGCTTTCTTAGACAATTAGGAATAGTGATTCCTCAAGACCCAGCTATACTACCACTCTTAGGCATATATCCAAAAGATGCTCAAGTACACAACAAGGACATTTGCTCAACTATGTTCGTAGCTGCTCTATTTGTAATAGCCAGAACCTGGAAAGAACCCAGATGCCCCTCAGTTGAGGAATGGATACAGAAATTGTGGTACTTTTACACAATGGAATACTACTCAGCAATTAAAAAGGAGAAAATCATGAAGGCAAATGGTGGGACCTGGAAACTTTATATGGCTTTATAGGGCTTTTTATCTATAGGGGTTTATAGATCATCCTAAGTGAGGTATCCCAAAAGCAGAAAGAAACATATGGTATATACTCACTTATATACACTTATAGGATAGGAAGGTCATGCTGAAATCTATTCACCTCGGGAAGATAAACAAGAAGGAGGACCCAGGTTGGTACAATCGTTTAGACTAACAAATGGGATGGACATTGATTGTAGGAGAAAACAAGCAACAGGACAGGAGCATACCAAAGAGGGCCTCTGATAGAATCAATAAAGCAATGTATCAAAGCAGATATTAAGACTCACAACCAAGCCTTCGTCAGAGGGCTGGGGATAATATTGAAATGAGGAGGAGTTAGTAAGACTTGGGGAGAACAAGAGCTCCACAAAGACCAAATAGATCAGGACACAGGGGTCTTTTATGAGACAGTTTCTCCAACCAAGGACCATGTATAGATATAACCTAGAACCCCCACTCAGATGTTGCCCATGGTAGCTTAGTATCCAACTGGAGACCATAGGAAGGGGAACAGGGACTATTTCTGTCATCAACTCAATGGCTGGCTCTTTGATCCTCCCCACCACATGCCTGGGAGTAACAGCCTAGCTAGGTCCCAGAAAAGGACATTGCAGCCAGCCCTGAAGAAACAAGATAAACTAGAGTCGGCTGGAAGGGGAGGAGGTTCTCCCTCATCAGTGGACTTGGAGGGGTGCAGGGAGGAGATGAGGGAGGGATGGAGAGAGTGGGAGGGATTGACGGAGAGTACTACGCCTGGGATACAAAGTATCTAACCTGTGATTAATATAAATATAAAAAAATTACATAAAAAAACCTAGAACCCCTACTCAGATGTAGCCCATGGCAGCTCAGTCTCCAAGTGGTCTCCTAGTAAGGGGAACAGTGACTATCTCTGACATGAACTCAGTGGCTGGCTCTTTGACAATGCCCCCATGAGGGGGGAGCATCCTTGCCATGCCACAGAACAGGACAATGCAGCTAATGCTAATTAGGTCTTATAAGCTAGGGTCTGATGGAGGGGAGGAGGATCTCCCCTCTCAGTGGTCTTGGAGAAGGGCATGGGAGGAGATGTGGGTGGTAGAGCGGGATCGGAAAGGAATGATAAGGGACAGGGTTACAGCTGAGACAAAAAATGAATAAACTAATTAATATAAAAATAAAAATGTAATTTAAGAAACTATAAATGTATATTCATACATCAAATTCTATGCACTATTTTATTTTATGATAAATAATTCATAATATGATTCCTTGAGACATTTCAACCATCCGTATTGTAATTTTACCCACCTCTCCCTTTTTTAGATTTTACCATTTTCTCTTTTAGATCACTTGCATCTTGCTGTTCTCTTTTATTATCCTTATAATATCTTCTATATTTATCTCCTACCTCCTTAAGGGAAACCCTCTCTTCCCTTTTACCCTATGAGGTCACTTGTATCCTTCTAGTCTGTTATCCTGTTCCCATCCCCTTCTGTATTTACATCCCTACCCTTACATAAAAAACACCCCCATTTGATTTTTTTAATTCCACTGATCACATTACTTGTACCCTACTATCCTCCTCTACTTTTCTCCTCAATCCCTCTTATCTTGGCTGTGACCCCATTTACTTTTCTGGTTTCTTTACTTTTATTTGATAAATATAGGAGTTCTGACCTATGCATACCTGTTTACCATCTGCGTGCCTGGTGTATAGGGACAGAGTAAAGGGCATCCGATAGATAGAAAAGGGCTTTATAGTTGCTAGGCACAAATTGTGTGTTGGAAGTCAACCTAGTAGTGTGGAAAATTAAACAAAGCTCATAACTTCTAAGCCATCTCTTTATCCACAGAAGTGGAACTTATTTAGATGTTAAGGAATACTTTTACAGAATTAAGATATTTAAATTTCATGTTCTTTTAGTGGAATTGTTTTGATCAAAATATGTGCTTATTTATGGATCTTAAGCTATCTTAGTATAAGTTTATCCCATTTTAAGTTTATATTTCTTTTTATGTCTCTTGATAGTCTTAAGATTTTATTCCACCCTTATGAATACTGGAAATCTACACAAACAATTGTTATCAAACTTGCTGTGGAATTTAAAACAGATAAGGCACATAACCGATGTAATTAGCTATGTATACTATAAAAGCGTATTTAAAAACATCACAGATTAATATACATACTAAGATATTATTTCCTTTTAAGATAAATAAATTTCATAATTCCATTGGCTAGGATAGGGCCTACTAGCAGTTTAGCTGGGATATAATCTGCTGCATGCGTAGTAACAACTTAGAGAAGAGTGACCAAATCAAAGGTTGTTCATGCTGGGTGCAAGGGAGACATAAAGGTTAAAGAGTATGTGGGAAGTGGAGTTCTTAAAATGTCTATATATTTTTATTCTAGTGGTGATTTCATGAGTTTCTCTTCCTGCTAGCACACTGTCATACATTTTAAATAGATGTGATTTATTATACATAAATTATTCTTTAGCAAATTGATGATGAATGCCAAAAGTCAATAAAGACATTTTAGATAAATTAAAGTTATGAGAACATATCCCCAAGAGATGCATTCTAAAGGAAATTCAAAAATATAAGCACAAAAATTGTTCAAGCATAAATAAATTATCCTTTTGGAACTTGGAGGAATAAAGAGAGTGTATCTAAATGAATAAAGACTGTGTAAGCAGTAAGCATGTTTTATTTCATTTAGAGTATCCATCAAACTAAATACAAGACTGCAATGACATGAAAGTTGTGAGGGAAAATGGCTGACTTTAAATTTTTCCACATTGCTTATGTTGTACAGTTCAAGCCAAAACATACTGAAATTTGTATCATTGATCATTTAGAAAATATACAACTTTGCAGAAAGTGTTATATAAAAGAAAAAAATTCTAAGATAGCAGGCTCTCTTTCATCTTTCAGAAGAACAGAGAGAGAGAGCTTAATCAGAAGATATGGAAGTAATAAACACAGAGAGTAATATGAATATATCTCAATTCATATACATGAACACTCATATTAATGTTTAACTAGCTGATGATCTCCTTAACAGAATGGCTTAAAAAAATAATGCATGGACATACATAAATGTATTAAAATATGCAAAAATGAAACATACCATAGGGATAAAAATGTTAATTTTACAGAACATACAATCAGTTTACATTAATGCATTATCTAACTTTATTGAATAGCTTCAGAAAAAGTTTCAAAATTAAAGTCATATACATAGTTGCAGTGAGATATTGTAAGAGGTATCTCTGAAAACTGAAAATTATACAAAAAGACAATACTAAAAAGATAAAAATTCTACAAAAAGATAAAAATTCTTAGATCTGATTAGAAAATTTGATAACTTGATATATATGAAATCTTAAACACAAAAAAGTAAAATGTACAGTAGTTTAACTATTATATGAGACTTTTAAAAAATTAACTGTATGCTTTTTAACAAAGCAGGTCTCAATTATAAAGGAAATAATTAGAGTGTATTTCATGAATATAACAAATTAAGCTATTAACCAAATACAAAGTGATAGCAAAAATGTCATGATTTTAAAATTAAGAAAAGTACTTTTAAATAAGCCATAGATCAAAGTGAAATCAAGTGCAACTAGCAACAGTTTAGAATAATCATAATGAATCACTGCATCAGATTTTAAAAGCTACATAAGAGGAAACTTATGCCTTCAATGCACACTTTTGTAATAAAGAAAAGCTAATGTTCAATGAGCTATAATCTTAGTAATTTAGGAAAAAAGGAAATTAAAAATTTTAAATACCAGGATCCAAGATGGCTGCCCCAGGAGGACACTGTGTCTGAGGAACAGGACGGTAGTGTAGATACAGCGACCAGGAAACTGAGATCTTGGACCTAAAACACCAGCAATTTGCGACTGCCAGGTGAGCAGAATTCCTATGGTGGGGAAATGAAGTGGAAAAGTCCAAAGGACACCCAGCTATTCCCAGAAAAAACTCCAGAGGGAGACAGGCTACGCACAGCCTGGCTGGGCGCCTAAGCCACCATTTTGGGCTGGGGCACATGGTACCCCGGACGGACTGAGTTTCACCCAGATGCCGCAGGCTGCACTGCGCGGGCACACAACCCTCTGTGCCAGCAGCCAACACTTTGGGCTGGGGCACACAGTACCCCAGACAGACTGAGTTTCACCCAGATACCACGGGCTGCACTGCGTGGGTGCACAATCCTCTGCGCCAGCAGCCACCACTTCGGGCAGAGGTACACAGTACCCCGGATGGACTGAGTTTCACCCAGATACTGCAGGCTACACCGATCAGACACACACCCCTAGGCACACCCAGCCACCACCCCAGATTGGGACTCATAGTATCAGATCAAGACCGTGGTGCCCCCAAATACCATCTCAGACCTTGGTGCACAGCCCCTGACCCAGAAGGAGGCACCAAGGCTCCAGTCCAGAAGAGAGCACTTAGCAGCAAGCCCAGGACAGAGCTCGGAGCATCCTGACCAGAGCAGTGCCCCCAGGGGACATATCAAAGGGGGGCACGCAGCCTCTGGCACATAGTGAGGAGCCAAACCTCCAGACCAGAGGGGAGACCAGCCTGTGGTGCTCACAGCCTCTAGCACAGAGCATGAAGATGGGCACACAGATCCCACAACAGAGTTCAAATGAGTCAACAACACACACTCTCAAACCACTAGAACACCCTGATCTTCTTGAAGAATACTCCTGAAACAAGAGATTGGCAGTTCCAGTCTGAAGTTCAGCCTTAAATCACAAACAGCTCCTTGATTATATATAAACAAATGCCCAGAAATCGGTGTAAGAACTCACCCAACAATAATCAGGACACCATGGCCCCACCAGAAACACCCAACAGCAATAGAGATTTTAATTCAGCAGAGACACAGAAAAATTATATTAAAGCTATAATTATGCAGATATTAGAGGAACAAAAGGAGGCACAAAAGGAGGAAATGAACAAGGCCCTCAAAGAAATTAAGAAGGATTTAACTGCCCACATACAGGAACAATTAAAGATAGACAGAGAGGAAACAACCAAAATAGGAGTCTAAAGCTGGACCTCAACAACAACAGAAATAACAAACGGCCTGCACATTCATGGAAACTGAGCAATTTGCTACTCAAGGACAGCTTGGTTAGGGAAGAAATTAAGAAAGAAATTAAAGACTTCCTAGAATTCAATGAAAATGAAAGCACAACATACCCAAACTTATGGGACACAATGAAGGCAGTGCTAAGAGGAAAGTTCATAGCACGAAGTGCCTTCAAGAAAAAATTTGAAACATCTCATACAAGCAACTTAATGGCCCAACTGAAAGCTCTAGAGAAAAAAGAAACAGATACACCTAAGAGGAACAGACGGCTGAAAATAATCAAACTCAGGGCTGAAAAAAATCAATTAGAAACGAATAAAACAATTCAAAGAATCAATGAAACCAAGAGCTGGTTCTTTGAGAAAATCAACAAGATGGACAAACCCCTAGCCAAACAGAGGGCTAATATCCAGTATATATAAAGAACTCAAGAAGTTAAAAAGCAAGGAACCAAGTAATCCAATTAAAAAATGGGGTATGGAGCTGAAAACAGATCTGACTGTAGAGGATTATAGAATCGCAGAAAAACACTTAAAGAAATGCTCAATGTCCTTAGCCATCAGGGAGATGCAAATCAAAACAACTCTGAGATTTCACTGTACACCCACCAGATTGGCTAAGATCAAAACTGTAGTGACAAAGCATGCTGGAGAGGTTGTGGAGAAAGAGGAACCGTCCTCCATTGCTGGTGGGAATGCAAACTTTTACAACCACTCTGGAAATTAATTTGGTGTTCTCTTAGACAATTACGAATAGTGATTCCTTAAGACCCAGCTATACCACTTTTAGGCATATATCCAATGCTGAAGTACACAACAAGGAAATTTGCTTAACTATGTTCATGGCTGCTTTATTTGTAATAGCTAGAACCTGGAAACAACCCAGATGTCCCTCAGTTGAGGAATGAATACAGAAATTGTGGTACTTTTACACAATGGAATACTATTCAGCAATTCAAAAGGAGGAAATCATGAAATTTGCAGGCAAATGGTGGGACCTGGAAACGATCATCCTAAGTGAGGTATCCCAAAAGCAGAAAGAAACATATGGTATATACTCACTTATATAGACCTATAGGATAGGAAGTTCAAGCTGAAATGTACACATCTAGAGAGGATATACAGGAAGGAAGACCCACGTTGGTATGATCAATGCTCCTTTGGATGAACAAATGGAAAGGACATTGAGTGGAGTAGAAAAAAAGCAACAGGACAGGAGCATGTCAAGGAGGACCTCTGGGGGAATCAATGTAGAGATGTATCAGAGCAGGTATTAAGACTCGCGATCAAGCCTTTGGCCGAGGGTGAGAAGTGATGATAGAAACCGAGGAGGTTAGTGAGACTTGAAGAGAACAAGAGCTCCACAAAGACCAAACTGAGCAGGGCACAGGGGTCTTGTATGAGACCGTTTCTACAACCTAGGACTACGTGTGGATGTGGCCTGGAACCCCTGCTCTGATGGGGCCCATGATAGCTTGGTGTCGGACTGAAGACCCTAGTGAGGGAAACAGAGACTGTTTCAGTCTTGAACTTGATGGCTGACTCTTTGACCCTCCCCCATACAAGCCAGGGAGTGACAGACTGGCTAGATCCCAGGGGACTACATTGCAGCCAGCCCTGAGGGGACAGGATGAGCTGGGGTTGGATGGAAGGGGAGGAGGTCCTCCCCTGTTGGTGGTCTTGGAGGGGGCGGGGAGGAGATGAGGAAGGGTTGGGGAGGGTGGGAGGGAATGAGTGAGGGGGCTATGCTTGGGATGCAAAGTACCTAACCTGTGATTGATAACCAAAAATAAATTAATAAAATAAAACAATAAAAAAATAAAAAATTAAATACAATAAGAGAAATATAAAATCAAGCATGTATTAACTAAAGAGGAAATTAATGTGCCTTAGAAAGTTAATAAAGTTTAAGTTTACTACTTCAAATATTTGATTAAATTAAAATCATCAGAAAAAGAAGAGGATCCTCAGATCAATCCCACAGAAGAAAAATTACGATATTACCACTGATCATGTGAATTTTCAATATTCTGCACCTCCTTTTGAATCAATTGTTCACAAACTGAAAGATCCAGAATTATAAAGGTGCCAATTATCTCTTACTTTTTTATTGGAAGAGGGGTTGAGACCAGATCTGTCTACATAGCCCAAGCTGCCCTAGAACTCATCATGTAGGTAAGACTGACCAAGAAACCAGACAGATCCACCTGCTTCTGCTTCCCTAGTGCTGTGATTAAAGGCATGTGACATGCTCAGCTCAACTACACATTATTTTAAGTTCAGCTTTAAAATCATACCTGGAGATTCACCCGGAAATTCAAATCACAATTGAAAATATCAATTATGTGATTACCTACCAAAAAAAAAAAATCCAGTATACTGAAGTAAGGTAACAGTTAGGATTTTGGAACAAAACCTGCTTCTAGGTTACCTGGCAACTTATGATGTCATCTTGTGTCCCTGGCCAGGTGGCCACACCTGGAAGGCGTGGTTACCTTGGCCCTTAAAGAGACATCCTGATACTTGCTCGCCCTTCTTGGTTTTTTCTCTCTTGGCCTTTCTTGGTCCTTTCTCTATCAGGGTGACCTCCCTTCCCCTCCCCCTCTCTCTTTCTCCCCACCATGTCCTGCTTTCCACCTAATAAATGGCTTTCATATAAGATCTGTTGTGAGCCTCATTCACTCATAAATTGGTCCTAACATCAGTGCATTGTGAGTTTGCACTAAGCCCCAGCACGAAAAATTATCAGCTTAAAAAACTTGGCATGCTGCTTTAGGTAAGCAATCACTGGGAACCCTGTGCACACTCAAATGTCTTTAGATTGCACTCCTACCCCTGGCTCCATGGACGAGATTTGAAATTTCCCCAGGCATGCCTGTTGCTAGAGGCTGGCTTGCAGATAAGGGTTTCAGCTGTGCAGACTTCCATGATAAGCACACAGAGAGTTTTAAACCGGGCCAGGACAGCCCTGACCACCAGCAAGCACCTGGTATCAATGTGCCACCATAGTTGTGCATACACACCACACCGGCGAGTCGCCATATTAAAAAGGCCACACCATGTGGTCGCCCCTCCCCCAATCCTGCAAAGCTCCAAGCTGCGTGTTCTAAACTCCAGCTTCCAATAATTCTGACCCCTAAGGTGCTATTTCCAAGCTTTTAAAAAATCGAAAAATTTAAATATTATGAAAAAAAACATTGCAAAATATAAAATAAATAAAGGAAAGGAAACTTTTAACCTTATGTACCGAGCAAATGCCAGGTCTAGCAAACAGTGCTAGTCCTAGATTGTTTGATTTAAAACAACAAAAAATACAAAAAAAATAGTAAAATATAAAAACAAATTAATGTTTTATAGGCCCTGGGAAAAGAATTTTCAGCAAAGTACAAAAATTTAAAGCATTCCTTTCTTTAATTTTGTAATTCTTTACTGTGGAATAGCTTGGGATGTCAGTTCTGTTTCAAGTACAGAACTGATGACTGAGCAAGGAAATGTAATTTGGATTATAAAATTCTTGCTTTAATAAAAATTCCTTAAACAGTGAAAAAAAATTTTTCTTCCTGATTTCTGTATACTCTGCTCTCATATTTTAAATGCTTTAAATTCCTTATGTAATTCAAAATTATGTTTTACTATCTATAATTCAACCCTTCAAAATAAATTTTATACAATAATAAAATTTCAAAGTTATAAATATCTACTCAAGTTAAGTTGGTTTAAAATATATATCTAACTGCTTATGTCTCTTTCAGTTCTTAAATTCAGTTCTTAAATGTTGCTGTTTCTCCTACTATAATTGAGATTCACCACTAGGCTTTCTGGCTAATGGATTTGCTATAATAAATTCAAATATAATTTTAAAATTGCTTTATACTGTCCTACTATGTTGTTAGTTTTAAACTTATAACTCAGGGGTTCATTATTGCATACAAGTTGTTTACCAATATTATAAATTAAGATCTATTAATTTAAAAAATGTATTCATGTTAAAACTGAGTCATTGTGCTACATCTCTCCTATCAAAGGTTAAAATATGCTTTGTCTTATTTTCTAAAAATTGTTATTATTAGTCTATAGTATAGCCTTAGACTATAAACTTTCATATACTAAACCAAACAGAAAACTCTTGTGCTCTCACTTTAATGGACTATATTTGTAACTTTTAAGGTTCTAACTTAACAAGAACAAAACCTAAGTCCTAATATTTAATGGTTAACAAATACAAGTTAATAGACATCTCATAGATATCCAAATATATATATTTATAGCCCTACAAATGAAAACATGGTCTCACTGCAATTTTTAATAAACAGCTGAGGATGGTCATTAAATCACCATACAGGAGTTGGTAAAAATAATTGAGAGCCTTCCCAACTGGCTCATCCAGTCTGCACTAACTTCAACCACCAATTATATGGACTCCATCTCACACACCCTTTTTAACCTACTAATTCCATTTTCAAATTAGTTAGCTTCCATGCATGAAAAGCAGGTGCCAATTGTATTGTGTGCACATGGTTCATTTTGCTTAATATAAATGTCATTGAGTTTATCAATTTCACTGCAAATGACTTTTTCCTAGATTAATAAGGTTCCATTTTATATATGTGTAACATATGTCTGTGTCCCACCATCATACATATTACAGAAAGAAAAAAGAACATATACATGCATATGACTTAAGTCTTAGACATCTTTAATATAATATATAGAGAGATAGAGTATGTTACTCATATGGCATCATATTTTTCATCAACTCATTAAGAAATAGGTATATCAGAATAATGTATTGATTTTTAGCTGCTAATATAACGTGTTTGCTCCAACCTATTTGGATATTAGTAGAGGCACTATTCTTTTAATGTGAATCAAAATGGTAATATTTCAATAGTAATTCATTAAATAAATTAGACTAGACATTTTTATATTTTGCACAACTTTCATGTTTCAATGCTTATCATTAACATAAACTATGTTTGTCAAGGCCTTAGATGATTATAGTTACTGGACAATTTGATAGTGTAACTATTATATATTAAATACTAAAAACATTGATTATTCATTTGAGACTAACATATGAACAGTGCAGAAATAAAGCAGTAATTTTTAAATATTAGGTATCCTTTAACTACATAGACATTATTCTATGATTTTCCAATTTCCTATGTATTCTACATGCATCAAGTTAGCAGTTTACATCTGCTTGTTGTCATGATTAAATCCAGAATATGTTCGTGTGTTAGTTAGGGTTATTCAGAGACAGGATCCAATGTGTGCCTAACTAGATAAGCATGTCTATGAAGCGGGATGCACTGAAGAGCTGTCACACAGGCTGACCAGTCCCACCACAAACCACCTGGAAGTCAGAGGCTGGAGTGACAGACACACATCTCTTTACAAAAGAAAAGTCCTCAGAACTTGGGAAGCCCATGGTATGATCCTGTTTAAAGACACAAGACAGAGAAGTGTGGGATGCGGGAGAAGAGGGAAGAGTGGTTGTGTGAGTCTTCACATCCGGTGCCTGTACATTAGCAAGTTTGGTGTCTAAAGGCCGGAGAAGCAGATTACTAGCTAAGGGTAAATAAAAATCACCATCTCCGTGTGACTTTTGTTTCGTTGCGGCTTACTTCACTGAGTATAAGTCTCCCTCTCCCGCATTCATCTAACCAACTTACTTGTTGGTTTCTCCAGAATCAACCTTATGAAGCACCCAGAAGCACCTTATGAACTCTTAAGATCTTCTTTTATCTATCAAATTGAACCCAACAATTACCCATGATTACTTAAAATTTTTACCTTTTTGCTGATATTGGTCCAAGAATTCAAAGCAGCAAATAATGCTCTTGAAATATTTCTGAGTATTTCTCCACACAGAATTTACCTTCCATCTCTAGAAGTAATTCTCATGACTCCATGATGTCACAGAATATCAACTATGATTAAAAATAGTGTTAGTCAACTGGTTTAACATATTTTCCCCAGAAAAAAATAATCACCTTTGTTCATGTTCAGTGATTTTTTTTTTAAGTTTCCTTGGTGATTTATGGTGAGAATGGTGTCTGGGAAGGAAATGAGCCATAGGAAGGAAAATAAGCAATAAATGGGTAATTTTTAATTATTGACCCAGGTTCAAGGTGCCTTTTTCTTCAATTAACAATTTTTTTGTTTCTATTCTACTCCTTCTTTTCTTTGGATACCTTTTATAATTAAAATATTAGATTAAAATATAACTACATCATTACACTCCTTTGATTTTCTCCCTGAAACTCCTATTATTCCTCCTACCAAACCCTCCCATGTTCCCTTCACGCTCTCAGACTGATAACATGATTTTCTTTTATAATTATTGGCACATACATATGTATAAATTTATAAATACAATATTCTGAATCTGTTTAGTACAGGTTTTGTGTATATTATTTCAGGGCTGACAGTAGGTATTGGATATCCAGTACCGGGACTCATGTCGAGATAAGACTTAATCTCTCCCTCGAAACAGTTATTAGTTGCCTATAGTTGTTTGTCTAGCTGAGTTTCCATGAGATTTCCCTTCCATGTTGGATTGTTTATTTGTATTTTCATTTCTCAGGTTTTTCTTAGGAGGATTCACAGTGTGTTTTCTAAGATATACAGTCTCACAGTCAACTTCCTGGACCTCTGGACCTTAAAATTCATTTGCCTTCTTTTTTGTGATGTTCCCTGATCCTTAGTTGCAGGAGCTGTGCCACAGATGTATTTACTCAGACTGCAGTATTCACAATTTGCTGATATCTGCAGTGTGTCCAGTTGTGTTTTTTTCTGTAATGGTTTCTGTTAGTTGTATAAAGAAACTTCTTTGATGAAGGTTGATAATTACACCTTCTGTGGATATAAGATTTACTTTAGAATGCAGTTAGAAATTATGCTGGAGCTCTGTTGGCTGTGCTTCGGTTCCAGGATCATCGGGAAATATGGGACCCCCTATGGTGCCTCCCTCCAGAAGATGGTGAAGAATATTGAAATTAGCCAGCATTGATCATACCAATCTGGGTCCTCCTTCTTGTTTATCTTCCCTAGGTATATAGATTTCAGCATGATCTTCCTATCCTATAGGTCTATATAAGTGAGTATCAATGCTCATTTAGATGAACAAATGCGATGGGCATTGAATGGAGGAGAAAACAAGCAACAGAACAGGAGCCTACCAAAGAGGGCCTCTGAAAGAATCAATATAGCAATGTATCAAAGCAGATATTAAGACTCACAACCAAGCCTTCAGCAGAGGGCTGGGAATAATAATGAAAATAGGGGAAGTTAGTAAGACTTGGGGAGAACAAGAGCTCCACAAAGACCAAATTGAGCAGGGCACAGGGGTCTTTTATGAGACAGTTTCTCCAACCAAGGACCATGTATGGATATGGCCTAGAACCCCCGCTCAGATGTGGCCCATGGTAGCTCGGTGTCCAAATGAAGACCCTAGTAAGGAGAACAGGGACTGTTTCAGTCATGAACTCGATGGCTGGCTCTTTGACCCTCCCCCATACACGCCAGGGAGTAACAGCCTGGCTAGATCCCAGGGGAGGATATTGCAGCCAGCCCTGAGGAGACAAGATGAACTAGGGTCAGATGGAAGGGGAGGAGGTCTTCCCCTGTCGGTGGACTTGGAGGGGGTAGGTTGGAGATGAAGGAGGGATGGGGAGAGTGGGAGGGAAAGAGGGAGGGGGCTATGCCTGGGATGCAAAGTACCTGTGATTAATATAAAAATAAGTAAATTACAAAAAAAAAAAAAAAGAAATTAGCCAGCATGCCAAGTACTCTTCCTCCTTCTGTGACAAAACCAATATGAAGAACGAGCCGTCGGCATCTGACGCTGTGGATCCTGCATGAAAACAGTGGCTGGTGGGGCTTGGACCTACAACACCATTTCTGCCTTCACAGTGAAGTCTGCCATCAGAAGACTCTGAAGGACCAATAAACGCACTGCTATTTGAGACTTACCTAGTCTGCAATAAATGGGTTAATTTACATACAAAATTTGCTGGAATAGTAAAATGAGGGTAGCTGGTTCTCTTCTAATATCATGAGATTAGTAGTTCTGGGTATTGGCTAGGTTTCTTGTGTTATTGGTTCAGGAATAAGTGTATGCTGACCACTTGGACACCAGACAAAGATTGATGGAAGTTTACTGAACACTGGTTAAAGACTGACTAGTCAGGGACTCAGTTTGGATTTGGGAGATATACTGTGAGGGCACTCTATTTTTAAGACAGGATTTTTATAAAAAAAGAAGCAAACAAACAAGCAAGTAAGCCAAAACAAAGAAACAAATAATCTGAAACCAGGTAAAAACCATGTAAAGAGGTGTAAAAAGTAAGTGGAAGACAGAGTTACATCATGTTGACCAGCTAAGCAAAGCATTTCCAAGTACATTATATCTAGGTAGCTAGGCAAAGCATTTTAAGCTGATTGGCTACACTATACGCTTGGGGACTTTCCAGTTTCTCATCTTTACAGGAGGAAGGTTTATTGTGGTTTTGTTTAAGTAAAACACATATCATTAATTCAAACAGAAATTTCTACAAGTACTGAACTGTAAGTATAAGGGTATTCAGGTTCCCAGGCAGACAGAGCCTGAAAACCTGAACTTAATCTCCCCTTATGATCAAACCGAGACTGAAAAACAAAATGGCTTCTGTTATGCTAAAGATGACAGGTATTAACAGAGGGTGTTAACAAAGGAACTATAGGTATGCTAAAAACTAAAGCAGGTCTCAAAGGGGGTGGGGGATGATAACGTTTAAGCAGGTTACAACAACAACAGTACCAAGCAAAATTTCTGTTCTCTTCAGTGGGTGTTAACTGCAGTTAGCCAGCAGTTGCTTAAGATCAAAATATGAGTGTTACTATTACACCATCAAGGATATCTTGTCACACTCCTGCAGTTTAGCTTTCATAATATCAGGAAATGCTATATAAGCAGCCAGGGGAGGTAAGCAATTAACAGTCTTATCCAGCTGTGATGCCTAATAACTGTAACAATGACCAACTTACTCTTCTCTTTAGGACAGAATTTGATAGATCTTACTCAAAAGCTGATAATATCTAGGCATACAGGAAGAAGTATTTAGATTTTTGTGATAGTTTCAAATACTCTTAAAGGTTCCCTTCAAATTCCATCATTTCAAAAACTACAAACCCTCTAATACATTATTTTATTTTCCAAACACCACCATTTTATTTAAGCATCGTTTAATGGAAGATTATCACAACAAACGTGCCTATGTTTTCAATATGTGCACATACACACACACACAAACACACACCTTTGGGGATTTTAGGGATTAAATTTCAATGTATAAGGTTGGGGCTTTAGCTTTTGCAAAGAGATCTTAGGCACTGACACAGTTATTGGGAATAATAGGAACCGTTTTCTATTAAGGAACCTAAGAAAGTTGGTCTTCCAAAGGCACTTCAACAATTTTTAAATTCCAAAATTATTCATACATATTATATCATGGTAAGAAGACTTAGCATAGGATCTTCTTTTCTAAGAAATATTTAATTGTTTAGTAAATTATTCTTACTTGAATAAGCTCTCTTACTTCCTACCATCTTGGTACAGGCAGCCACTGTTATGTTCCTTAGTTTGACTAGTTTAAAGATATATGAGAAATGCAATCATTTTGGATGTGAGCATTGACGATTGGGCCAATGCTTTTTTTTGACATGGCTATGAGTTGAACATTACATCAAAAAAGTGAGTGAATCACTACCCAGGTGAACTTTTTATAAATTTCCATCTTCTCAAGATGATAAAGCTGCCTTCACTGAAATGGTTAAATTTCCATTGAGATCTGGGTCTGCATTTTTGTAATTCTTGTCTGAAAAGTTTTTGAAGTGACTACTGTATTATCTGAACCTCCAATGGATGCTTATCAGGCCCGAAGAAGATTATTAATACATTTTTCTACATTATGTGGTCTCTAATGTAGAGGAAAGTATGATTTGACCTGACTAGATTATTTACTGAGGTTTCCCTTCCTTCTTAGGTTATAACAACTAGTGATTTTTATAATCCTTTCCTTTTCCTCTGCACTATTAACATCTGCATCTAAACTTTGAAATTAAATTTATTCTACAGTCTGAAATATTTGTTTAAACTTTCAGTGCTATTCTCCTTATAGATACTTATATTTTATGAAGTTCAACTTAAGCATAGGGTGAAAGTTGTATAGTGGCATGATGTATATGGCATTGTCTTGAAGGAATAATGATTTTTCTCATTGTCAAATAGCAACAGTATGTGCTGACAGTTCTAGAAGTATTCTGTAGTATATTATGTGCCATTACAAATGAAAAGACATGGAAAGAAAAGAAGCAAATATCATGGCATAAATATTGTTACAAGAAAGCACAACATAAAAACTAACAAAATTGAAATGAAATGGGAAACTTATGTTCTATTTGATCTTGGATTGGTTTTCTTTCTATAAACATTTACATGACCTCATAAATCAAACACAGTATTTATAATCACCAGTTTAAAACTAATTAGTTCTCTTCCATACTGCACATGTTTACAAGAAATAAAGTATTCAATTCCTCAAAATCTTATTTGGATGAAGATTTTCTTTTTAAAACTGCTGTTTAAATCCCAAGTCTTCTTTGTAAAATGTCAGTGTCTTCTCAATCTTTCAAGAATTTCTCATTCTATAAGCTGTCGTTTTACACAGTTTGTGGAGTTTTGCAGAAATTGAGCATCTGGCTCTTTGCCTGAGCACCTGATGTTATCTCAAGAGAAATTATATAAACCAAAAGCAAACACAGAAGGGGACTTTTTTTAAACAATATATAATATTATATCCAAGATAGGAGGAGTAATAAACAGGAAAAGATGATTGGAATCAGTGGTCATAAGTATGGAAAGCAACAAAATGGTTAAATAATAAAAACATGACAGTCACTACCACCTAGATACACATCAATGTATAATAGATATGGAAATGTATGTATGTATGAACCCAGAAAAAGATCACAGTTATTTCATTTTTCTTATCCTACAGATAGGATGCTAACTACTAATTCTTTACTTTCTCCCTTTCTCAGATGTTTTGAAATGAGTGCAGCTTTGGCATAACTGCTAAAACATTTATCTTTATTTTTGTTGCATTTGCATTCCACAGAGCTGTTCTCCAACTTGAGATCGGTGTTTACTGCTTAAGTCTTAATCTGGTTGCTAGCAATAATATTTACAGGATACACACACACATATATAACATATTATGTGTACTATGTATATACGTATGTCAATATGTTAATATATTTACATTATGTAATATACTTAATATTATATATGTATTTAATGTTTTATATGTATAACATTATGTAGACTAGCTTACACATCTAAATAATTATGTTATTTATATGTATATTTTACATATATATTCTTATAGTCCTCTTGTGTCTTTCTTTGCCTTCCTATAATCTGTTCTCCCCTTCCCCCAATTTTTAAAATCTAGACATGAGATTTCAAGTTCAGAGAAGATAGCATGGCTTCTGAGTCTCCATGTTCCACGTGGTGTAAATGCAAGAGTCTACTCATTCAAAACTGGCTCCGTAGAGACAGTTGGACAAAGCTTTAAATGATGGAGTAGGATATAAAGATGATGCAAGCAAGTTAAAAACAGTACATTCTATCTCTGTTCTCACTAGGAGACACACAGATCTTCATAACAACAAATCTTAAAGTTAAAGAATTCAGATAAAGTTTAGGTTCTGAAATAGAATACAATATTGTGTGTCAACATCCATAGTGCCAGGTGAAGGTATTGTTCTTTTTGTATTTCAGGTTTATTTATTTTGTTGTATTAGGTGTGTATGTCTGTGTTAGAGTATGTAAGTGTATATGTGTGGTTTCAATATGTGTGTGGAGGTCAGAAGACCACTTAGAAAAGTTGGTCTTCTTTTACCATGTGCATTTTACAAATTAAACTCAGATCATCTAGCTTTACCATAAATTTCTTTATTACTGCTCTGTCTTGATGGCCCAAGGTTTGTGGTTTTATGAAGCATCCCTGCATCAAAATGTGTGTCATATCCATTGTCAAGAGCAGAGATATGAATGCACCATGTTGCCTGATTATCTGGACCCAGTTAGCTGTCTTCTTTTATATAGTTCAGGGCTGCCCCGTAAAATGCTGGCTCACACAATGGGCTGGGTTATTCTACATCAATTAACATTTAAAACAGTCCCTCCACAAACATGCCTTTACTATTCTCAATAATCCTCATGCAGACTCTCTTCCTAGTTGATAGTAGATTGTGGGAAATTAATACATATAACTAAGGAGCATACATTATTCTGTGAATCCATTTCAGGTTATCAGACTTTATCCAAGTACTTTACCTACTGAATGATGAAACTGACCACAAATTATACATTTTTCAAAAAGCATTCTAGATCACTTCAAAAGGGTCTTCCTGATTGGGTTTTTACCTGTGTAAAAGAAATGTTACATTGTTTAATACAGGATGCTTCCACATGTAAACTTTTAAGATATTTCAGTTTCTTATTTTCAGTAATTGTAAATAATACTTGATTGAATACATTTATGCATATGTATTAATTTCAGGCATGTAATCTAGAAGCTAGTGACAGGTAAAATATCATTTCTGTGAGGAGTCACAAGTGGCCTCTCTGTGCTGATTACACCAGAATGCATTATGTGAGTGGCTGTTACCATACAGTTCCACAAACACAGTGGTATGTCAACTTTAGAAATGGTACCCAGTGTAATTTCTTTTACCACCGAAGTTGAGCACCATCATTAGTAGACTTTGGGACAGTTTTGCCTTCCTTGCATTTACAGATGCACTAGCACCTTTTCAGTGCAGTGATTGATCTGGCATGCCTTAGCTTTAGTCTTCTAAATCCGGGTGATTCTGTGGCTGCTTAGAGTGCAGAAGACGACAGAGCTGACAGCTGAGTCTTTTTCATCCTTTCTCCTCTTCCACTTTCTCCCCTTCTTCTTTTTTGCCTAAGGGAGCTGCTTTGCTCAAAGCCATGTATCTTCTTTGATGATAACCAGTAAAGCTTCATGTTGGTGTGTTTAAGCACAGGAAGCATTGTTTGAATAGACATATCTGATGGGCCATTCCAATCTGGGGACTCTCTAAGAAATTATTTAAAATATATCTCTGTTCATAATTCTATGCCCGACTTGGTTCACTGACTTTTCCATATCCAAAAATGAGCTTAGATATCCAAAGAGCTACTAAAACTTTGTAAAGACAAATCTATGTCCCTGTATCTAATTCCTGGAGAACACAACCTAAGGCTATTTTCAAGAGGTGGGATTTCTGGATCTTGCCTCATTCTCCTACTTCTGATAACTCGCTTTGACCATCCCGTTACTCTTTTGACTTCCTGACATACTGTATTATAACCTAGAATGGTAAGCTAAATAGAGCCCTTCCTCTTCTGACTTATTTGTGATCAGAGGATTCTTTCACAGCCAATGGAAATGAAATGAGAAGAAATATAATTAAAAACATAAAATGAAAATACCTTGAATATAATGTTTATGGGCAGATAAGCATACAATGTCTTTTTTTAAATGTGTGGTTTACTGTTCACACATCAAGAAAAGGAAAACACCTCCCAGCAAAGAATCTAACAACCTACCAGTCTAGCTATAGGTGATGCTACCAATATCCAGAGGCAAAAGTCACTGAAAGACAGTGGGGAGAGGTGGTAAGAAGTAGGCTGTAGTTCTCAGTGCACAACAAGCCACCATGTCCATATCCACTGTTAGGAGAAATACCACAGTGGCTGCTGGCTTAAAGCAAATGATCCCTGTAAGGGAGTGAGGAACTTTGAGAGCAATGGAGGCAAGCTGGTTACTGACCCTGTTGCATTTAGTAGCTCAATCAACCAGGGTGTCCACTAGCTATGTACATTAGCAATAAGAAACATTTTCAGTGACATCATTGCCCAACAGTATCATCCGCCTTTAGCCATGTTTTAATATCAAGCTCCCTGGGTTGCTGGAAGCTAACATTCTAAATTAGTAGGTTCCAAATATTTTTTTATCTATTTGTCACAGGGTGGTAGTTTTGACACAAAAGTGGCCAAAAAGTGGCTTTTCCGTGGGGTAAAGCTATCCAAGATAAAGTGATTAGGCCTTTTAACAACATTCTAAGATCTTTATGTCAAAACAGTTTCAGTGAGTGATTTAGTTGTTTGCAGATACAGCTTCTTCCGAGAAATTCCCACTGAAGAAATAAATAAAAAAGTTTTAAAAACTACTAATATTATAAATGTAATGTTAAATATTAGTAGCATGGCACAGGCTAAAATTATCAAACAAAATATCAATGTTTATTCATTTATACTAATATAGTAATATAAATAAATGAATTAAAATAAAAATTTCTGGTAGTAGAATTCTATTTAAAATGGGCAGAAATGGTGACATAAAAAAAACACCATAATTTGAAACTCATGAATAATTGATTTAGGTAAAGCTCACCAGTGGGCACTAAGTACTAAGAAAAAACTTTATGAGAAACAGCATATTTTATAGAAACTCATAACCTCTCTGCAAAATAATTAAAAAGTATAAAACAACAATTTGATAGCAAAGAAAAACTGGCAGAATCCACCATAGAAATGTGATCCAAGTTAACGATCTCCTGATTGGAAAAACAAACATAATGACAGCAGGATGACAAGTAGGGAAGGGCATAACCTCCTAGCTAACAAGATACTGTTTCCCGCCCGTGTTCTGAACAAACATAACTGTCACCTGAATCTAGGTTCAAGGGACTGTTAGGGAGGACAACATGAGAGGCATTTCACTAAGTACCTGGCCGATTTTGTCAAAGTGGTGAATGAAATACTGAAAGATAGCTCTTAAGATGGCAGAACAGCAATGCTTCTCCAGAGGGGTCCAAAACCAGAAGGTTGAGCATCAGCTAATTTTCAGTTGGAATCACCAAATGTACCCCCCTCAAAAAAAAAATCAAAGAATCCAGTAAATCCCATCATCTCTCTCTAATACTGCCCCCTCTGAGGAAAGCCTCCAAGGCCTAGTTCTGTATTCCTGAAGGTTGTCACAACCTCCCTTACCTGAAGATACTAGCTACCTAAGCTCCCAGCCCAAATGGTCATATCCAGGCAGAAGTGAAGCCTGTAGGAGACATGTCATTTTCCTTTATCTACACTTGCTTTTTTTGTGTGATAATGTTTGGTGTCTGTGGGCACCTTTATTGGAACCATTGATTTAACTTTCCATACATTTGTAAATATTTCTCTTTTTTTATAATTTTTATTTTTTATGTTAATCACAGGTTATTTACTTTGTATCCCAGCCACAGCCCCCTCCCTCATTCTCTCTTAATCCCATCCTCCCTCCCTCATCTCCTCCCTGCCCCTTTACAAGTCCACTGATAGGGAGGTCCTCCTCCCCTTCCATCTGACCCTAGTTTATCAGGTATCTTCAGGACTGGCTTCCATGTCCTCCTCTGAGACCCACAAGTCTGCTCCTCCCTCGGGGGGGGGGGGGGGGAAGGGAGGAGGTCAAAGAGCCAGCCATTCACCATTGTTCTGGTGTGACTTCCTCTGGTTTATTCCCCTGAGGCTGCTGGACTCCCAGAAGCCCAGGTTTCCAAATAAATACTTTTAATCTCACTTGAGTTGGCTTATTTTGTCAACAGAGAAAAACCTATCACTAAGACAATTTTGGAAATGAAAATTCAAGGCCAAGCCTAGTATTTAATTGAATCCATTGAAACCTCTTAAAGGGCCTTGACAAATAACTGATAAAAAAAAAAAAAAAGAGAGAGAGAGAGAGAGAGAGAGAAACTCAGAGATTCAGAGATTGTCTTTTACAAATAGCTAAAGCAGACACAGTTGGAGACATTTTTAAAAAGTCTATAGATAAGATGATAGCATGAAATTATATTTATGTCCTCCTTGTGTGCAACAAATTATGATAAATTTACAGCACCGAGCGACAGCTTCTCACTGGGTCACAGCTCTCAAGGTCAGTAGTGTGTGTCCACAGCATGAATCAGGATTTTGTAAGGCTGGAATGATGTGACTGGCCAGTTTTTATTTCTATGTGGGGACTGAGGAAAAGCTACTTCTAATTCATTGTTGGAAGAACGCAGGTCTTTGTTCTTATGGAGCTGGAGTGCCATTTAAAGGCAGTGTGTCTTTCAGCTGCTTTTGATTTTCTTTTTGAGAAAAATGCCTGGGTACCTCTAAGGTAGCTTCCTCTACCTCCAGAGCCAATTACAAATGCAAACCTCCATTGCTCTGTAAATCTTTTTTTCTAATCTAGGCTTTAGGTTTAGGTCAATTCTAGCTGGATTATTTTCCTAAATTAAGGCCAACTACTTGGAACCTAGGCCTCATTGGCAAAGTCCCTTCATACCACTGTCTAACATAGTATTTCATTGTGCACTAGGGTAAGTAAAATTGGATGCCATTTAAACAATTATTACTATCCCCAAAAGCACCCTCCTGTATTCAAAACTATGTGGGTATACATAATTTTGACTTATTATTAAAAAATATACAAGCTAAATTATGTTGGCAATATACTCAAAATTATGTGGGTATACATAACTATATATTATTGTTAGGAAATATACAGCTAAATGTTTATAATAGATATTAAATGTAAGTCTTATACTCAAATGATTAGGCAAAAATGATCATTAACATAAACAGTTAACAGGACATTGCAGCCAGCCCTGAAGAGACAAGATAAACTAGGGTCAGATGGAAGGGGAGGAGGTCCTCCCCTATCAGTGGACTTGGAGGGGTGCAGGGAGGAGGTGAGGGAGGGATGAGGAGAGTGGGAGGGAATGAGGGAGGGGGCTATGACTGGGATACAAAGTACATAACCTGTGATTAATATAAAAATAAATAAATTACATTAAAAAATAAAGAGGTAAGACTATATAGATGGATAGATAAATGAATAGATATGGCAGATATGACAATTGGGAGTACAAATTAATACAAAGTCAGTTTGTCACACAGCTTTATGTAAGTAAATGAAGACAGAATACATACATATATGCATAAATAGACAGCATGAAGGTGGACATTCCTCTCTGGAAATGATGAAGAATTTCTCAGATATAGCTTATGCAAGTATTCAGATTCTCATAATACAAAATGCTCTTCTTTGTGTTTTTTCTAATCCCTGTGTGTACCACTAGTGTTTCAGGACTCATCAGTCCCTCTATCTTTGATAACCTGAAATACCAGCCTGCTGTGTCTATATGGACATCTCACCCTTCTAATTTCTATTTTCTTAGACTAGCCACAGAGCAACTTATTACGTTGTTTACACACTGAAGTATTCTAATTTCGTGATGGACCATTTCAATTCATTACCAAATTTTCTGTTAAATTTTGTGATGGTTTTTTTTTTTTCTTGTTGTTGTTGTTGTTATCTGTACACGTCCTAGTCTTTGTTCTATTGTTGTGAAGAGACACCATGAACAAGACAACTCTTAGAAAAAAATAGCATTTAATTGGCGGCATGCTTATAGTTTCAGAGGTATGGTCCAATATCTTAATAGGAAGGATGGTGGAACACATGGTGTTAGAACAGTAACTGAAAGCTAAATAGTAACATGAAGGCAAAGAGGGAGAGGGAGAAAGTACAGAGACACAGAGAGGTTGAGAGAGAGAGAGAAAGACCAGTCTTGACATGGGTTTTTGAAACCTCAAAGCCCATCTCCAGGGACACACTTCCTCCAAAAAGATCACACTTATATTCTAGTCATATCAAAGAGTGTTACTTCCTGGTGACTAAGCATTCAAATATAAGTCTATGGTGGGGATGGGGAGGCATTCTTATTCAGACCACCACATTCTGTTCTTTTGCCATCATAGGTTTGTACCAACACAATGATGCAAAAAAATACATTCAGGGGGCGGGGAGGAGGGAGAAGAGGGAGGGAGTGGGAGGGTAGGAGGGACTGAGGGAGGGGGCTATGCCTGGGATTCAAAGTACCTAACCTGTGATTGAGATAAAAATAAATAAATTAAAAAAAAAAAGAAAAAAAATACATTCAATCCAGCTCCAGTACTCACCATAGGCTTTCATAGTCTCAACATTATTTACAAGTCCAAAAAGTCTTCAAAACTCATGGCACTCTCTTAACTCTAACCACTTGTAAAACTAAAACAATAAAAATATCTCACACTTCTAATATGCACTACCATTCCAAGAGAGCAGTAGGGCATCATAATGAGGAAATACTGGACCAAAGACAGTCTTAAAGCCAGCAGGACAAATTCCAAATTCTGCATCTGTATGTCCAATATAAAAGGACAGCTCAGACTTCCAATTCCTCTCAGGTTTGTTGACTGCAGCATACTTCTCTCTCTTGGGCTGTTTCAAGGCCATGCCTGATCTGTCTTTTTCCTCAGCAGGGATCCCATGATTTCAGAATCTCCAAACTGCACAAGGATGTTATAGTTTTCTATATCATCTGAGCATTGCCTTTGTAGTTTACCTCAAGGGCCTCTCTGAGTATCCATGCAAGCACTCCTGACACATACTGTGCCTCAGTGACTTTCCTTGGCTGTGGAGGGAGAGTCCACAATGCTTTCCTTGTTTCTTAGACTCTAAAGTCAGAACCATATGGTTGAAGCTGTTACCTTTTCTTGCTTGATGAGTCTAGAACTTAGCACCATCCTTCAGTAACATTGACATCAGTTTTCTCTTGTGGATAGTTTTCCTCAATGCTTAAACTTTTCTTTATTTCCTCTTCCCAGTTTGAACCTTATGTGGGTGGGGTCTTGCCCTGAGATCACCATTCCCTTTATTCCATTTATCATTAGAATATTCATTAAACATTTTTTTTTTGTCTTCTGGAGCACTGGATACATTACGTTTCTTGGTAAAACTTTTCCTCTAAAACTAAATATTTTGCATTTTTCTTTGGTCAGCTTGTTTCCTTCAATTATAAATATTTTCATTATAGTGGCAGAAGAGTGACTATTAATAACACCATAACACAGTCAATTCTAGGCTATCTTAAAAGATGCTCTGCCAATGCCATTAAACTAACTCTTCAATTTAACATCAGGCTGATGTTTAGGACAAGGGCAGAGAAGTAGCCATATCCTTTGCCATAATATCACAGATTGGTCTCTAGTTCCTTTACTAATATTTTTTCTCTCTGAAACCTTTTCAAATAGGTCAGAAAATGTACTTTATTTTTAGTGCTACTGTCTTCCATGTTCCTATTAGAATAGCTCATTAAACATCACTTAAAGTGTGCAACTTCTTTTCTAGTCCAGAGTTCCTGATTCTTACATGTTCCTAAAAGGAACATCACGGTGAGTTCTGCCACAGCATTGCTCTAGTCCCCGATACCAATTTCTGTCCTGGGCACTGTTCTATTACTGCGAGAAAAACTGTGGTTAAGACAACTTTTAGGGGAAAAATCATTTAATTATAGGCTTGCTTATACTTTCAGAGGTTTAGTCCACTATCATAGTAGAGCACATGGCAGTATTCATGGTGCTGGAGCAGTAGCTGAGAGCAATATCCTGATACAAGGGTAGATATATGGGCTTTCCAAACCTCAAAGCCCATACCCTGTACCAAACTTCTTCCAACAAGACCACAGTTTCTAACCCTTCTAACTATCAAAAGAGTTCTACTCCTCGGTTACTAAGCATTCAAATAAGATTGTTGTGTCCGATTCATGAGACCCCAAAAGATGGCTAGGAGTCAAGCCCTTTGTAAAACACATGAAGACCTTTTTATTACAAACTATAGCTTGGGCTCACACCCTCACCACCACAGTGGTTGAGAACAGAGAGACACAGGGTAGGTGGTTGATTTAAAGATCCCATTCCCTCCCAGTGCACCCAAAACAGGGGAATTCCTGCTTTGGCAAGTGTCTGTTGGTTGAAACACAAAAGGGGATGTTGCATTTTGAATTGATTGGCTACACAAAGGCCCCCAAAACATTAATGGCTTGCCTCCCAATGTTTGGCTGTCCTAGGGGAAAGGGGCAATCTCAGCCAGTTTCCTAGCAACTGTATCTCTAGTGGGCAAGAAAAGAATGCAGTAAGACTGGTTCCTCCCCTCAGGTGGCTGGACATGTTTCCATCTATCTGGCCTTTGTTCAGGCTTGTGCTTTTAAACTTTAAACCTATACCCAAAAACTTAATTTTTGATTCATTGGTCCTTCAGAAACTATGTGTGCCAGCACAATATCAGTCATTTACATATGATGCATACAGGTCTTTTTACACTAGAAACTTGTATGTTTGATATAATATATAGCTGCCTCATGATTTTCTGTGGGCCTCTTGGACAGTGCCTCAGGGGAATTGGTAGAGAACTATTGATATGGAGAATGTTCAAACCGCAAAATATTACATTTAAGAGTTAAAAATCTCATCTTGAGAATGGAAGGTTTGGGACAAAACTCTGTCAATATTTTGAGTAGCTGACTGAAGAGCAAGTGATATAACTTCAAACTCACAGATAGTCAGTCACATGAGCTTTCATCCATTTAAATACAGCATTGCCAGCATCCTAGTTCCAGCCAAAGACATGCATTCATTGTCAAAACCTTTCTCCCACTGTCCAAAGACAACCTAAGACTATTCATTTATTCTGTGGAAAGAGGGATTCCCGCCTCACTAGCTATTCATCTCTGGACCTCCACACTTACGGTCAGACATTGCTGAGCAGTCACTTAAGCTCACCCAACCGATGTGATCAGACCTCAGTGCTCATCTGTTGGAGCATGCTGCTGGCTTTTGCAAGCTCCCGCCATTCATCTGCCAATCAGCACAGTTCGGTGTCTCTGTCTTTTGCCACTCCACCCTCCACAGTACCCATCTCTGGGGGCAAGCAGCTGTCTAGCTTCTTTGAGTCGGCCAGGTGCTCTGTGACCACCTACCCTGGTCTCAGAGCCTTGAGTTCTGGAACGTGCATTCTAACTGAAATCTGACCAGGCTCAGATATTCACCTGCATTGTTTGCCACTAATGCAGCCTTACGAAAAGAACTGTAACTTTCTGCATCTCTCTTTTTTTTAAATAATTTATTTATTTTTATATCAATCACAGGTTAGGTATTTTGCATCCCAGGCGTAGCCCCCTCCCTCATTCCCTCCCACCCTCCCACTCCCTCCCTCTTCTCCCTCCTCCCCGCCCCTCCAAGTCCACCAACAGGGGAGGACCTCCTCCCCTTCCATCCAACCCCAGCTCATCCTGTCTCCTCAGGGTTGGCTGCAATGTCCTCCCCTGGGATCTAGCCAGTCTGTCACTCCCCGGCTTTTATGGGGGAGGGTCAAAGAGTCAGCCATCAAGTTCATGACTGAAACAGTCCCTGTTTCCCTCACTAGGGTCTTCAGTCCTACACCGAGCTATCACGGGCCCCATCTGAGCGGGGGTTCCAGGCCACATCCACACGTGGTCCTTGATTGTAGAAACCGTCTCATACAGGACCCCTGTGCCCTTCTGCATCTCTTTTAAAAGAGTAGTAACACTTATTGCAGAAAAATTCTTATCTCCCACACCTCTGGCTAAACAGGATATCCTGTGATACTTTGTTGAGATATTCCAAAACAAGTCTTAAGATTTTTGTTATTCTCTATCATTTACTCCCATTATTTTCTGTATGTGATTGCCTTCTTTCCTCTTGCTCATTTTTTAAAAAAATTTATTCTCTTTTAACTATCACTCTGAAATTTATCTATGATGGTTTAATTTGGATAACATGGAACTTACTATATTTGAGGTGTTCTCAGCTTCTCAAATTGGTAGGTGCATATCTCTTGTCAAACATAAGAATTTTAAGCATTGTTCTTTTGGAAACACTTTTAAGCTTTACATTATTTTTCCTCTAATTAAGAATCCAAATGTATCACAATTTCTGCATCCATTCTTCAGTTGAGGGACATCTAGGTTGTTTCCAGATTCTGACTATTATGAATAATGCTGCTATGAACATAGTTGAGCAAATGTCCTTGTTGTATGATTTAGCACCTTTGGATATATGCCCAGGAGCAATATAGCTGGATCTTGAGGTAGCACTATTCCTAATTTTCTGAGAAAGCACCAGATTGATTTCCAAAGTGATTGTACAAGTTTACATTCCAAGCAGCAATGGAGGAGGGTTCCCCTTTCTCCACAACCTCTCCAGCATGTGCTGTCACTTGAGTTTTTGATCCTAGCCATTCTGATGGGTGTGGTTTTTAACTTCTTGAGTTCTTTATATATTCTGGATATTAGCCCTCTCTCAAATATAGTGTTGGTGAAGATCCTTTTCAAGTCTGTAGGCTGTTGTTTTGTTCTGGTGACAGTGTCCTTTGATGTACAGAAGCTTTTCCCTTTCATGAGATCTCATTTATTGATTTTCTCTCTTAGAGCCTATGCTGTTGGTGTTCTGTTCATGAAGTTGTCTCCTGTGCCAATGAGGTCAAAGCTCTTCTCCACATTTTCTTCTAACCAATTTAGTGTGTCTGGTTTTATTTTGAGGTGTTTGATTCACCTGGACTTTAAGGAAATCATGAAATTTGCAGGCAAATGGTGGGAACTAGAATAGATCATCCTGAGTGAGGTAACCCAGAAGCAGAAAAACACATATGGTATATATTCAATTTTAAGTGGATATTAGCTGTATAATATAGGCTAAACATACTTAAATCTATAGTCCTAAAGAAGCTGTACAATAAGGAAAACCTAGGGAACAGGCTGAAACATCACTCAGAAAGGCAAACAGGATAGACATCAGATGTAGGAGACAACAAGGAACAAGACAGGAGCCTTCCATAGGAGGCCTCAGAAAGACTCTACCTTTCAGGGAATGGAAGTAGCTACTGTAGCAAACACTGGGCAGAGTACAGGAAACCTTATGGAAGAAGAGAAAGATTGAAAGATCCAAAGAGGAAAGGAACCCCACAAGGACATCAACAGAGCCAAAAAAAAATCCTCAGCCCAAACTAGCCTGCAGAGACAAATACTCCAATGAAGGGCCATGCATGGAGATGACCTAGACCACTTGCTCAGTTTCCAAGTGGGTTCCCTAGCAGGGGGGCAGGGTCTGTCTCTGACATGAACTCAATGGTCGGCTCTTTGATCAGCTCCTCTTGAGGGGTGCAGCCTTGCCAGGCCATAGAGGAAAATGATATAGCCAGCCCTGATGATACTTGATAGACTAGGGTTGGAGAGAAGGGGAGAAGGTCCTCTCCTATCAGTGGACTAGGGAAGGGACATAGGGGGAGAAGAAGGAGGGTGGATCAGATTAGAAGGAGATAGAGGGGACTGTAGCTGTGATAAAAAGTGAATAAATTTTAATAAATAAACAAATACATAAAAATTAAAAAAGAACCCCAATGATTTGAATACTAATTCTTTTCAGTATTATTACTAAAGTTTCTAAGTTTTATTTTGTTTTAATTTTTTATTGTTATATCTCTAAGCCCGTTTTCTTTAAGAATGGGTAGATTATTTTGATCTGTACTCATGTTCAGTGACTGATTTACTTTAACTGTCACATTATTGTGAAACTCATACAGCAAGCCTCTATCTTCCCTTTGATATCATAATCAACTCAAAAAAAATCAGAAGCCCTCCTGTACACCAAAGACAAAAGGGCCGAAAAGGAAATTAGGGAAATAACACCCTTCACAATAGCCACTAATAACATAAAATACATTGGGGTGACTCCAACCAAGCAAGTGAAAGACCTATATGAAAAAACTTCAAATCTCTGAAGAAAGAAAATGAAGAAGATATCAGAAAATGGAAAGGCCTCCCCTGTTCATGGAATGGTAGGATTAACATAGTGAAAATGGCCATACTGCCAAAAGCAATCTACAGATTCAATGCAATTCCCATCAAAATACCTACACAATTCTTCACAGATCTTGAAAGAAAACTTCTCAACTTCATATGGAGAAACAAAAAACCCAGAATCTCCAAAACAATCCCCTACAAGGACAGATAATCTGGAGGTAACTCCATCCCTGACCTCAAGCTGTACTACAGAGCAATAGTAATAAAAACTGCATAGTATTGGCATAGAAACAGAATAGTGGATCAATGGAAATGAATAGAAGACCCAGAAATGAACCCATACACCTATGGAAACTTGATTTTTGACAAAGAAGCCAAAACCATTCAATGGAAAAAAGACAGCATCTTAAATGGTGCTGGTCCAACTGGATATCTTTATGTAGAAAAATGAAAATTGATCCATATTTATCACCTTGCACAAAGCTAAAGTCCAAGTGGATCAAAGATGTCAACATAAAACCAGATACCCTAAACCGGTTAGAAGAAAAAATGGGGAAGAACCTAGAACTCATTGGCACAGAAGACTACTTCCTGAATAGAACACCAACAGCACAGGCTCTAAGATTAACAGTCAATAAATGGGACCTCATGAAACTGAAAAGGTTCTGTAAAGCAAAAGACACTGTTATCAAAACCAAAGACAGCCTATAGACTGGGAAAGGATCTTCACCAACCCTATATTTGGCAGAGGGCTAATATCCAGTATATATAAAGAACTCAAGAAGTTAAAAGCAACATATCAAGTAATCCAATTAAAAAATTGGGTATGGAACTAAACAGAGAACTCTCTGTAGAGAACTGTAGAATGGCAGAAAAACACTTAAAGAAATGCTCAACATCCTTAGATATCAGGGAGATAAAAATCAAAATGCCCCTGAGATTTTACCTTACACCTGTCAGAATGGCTAAGATCAAAAACCCATGTGACAACACATTCTGGAGAGGATGTGGATAAAGAGGAACCCTCCTCCATTGCTGGTGGGAATGTAAGCTGGTACAACCACTCTGGAAATCAATTTGGCCTTTTCTTAGACAATTAAGAATAGTGATTCCTCACG
>CM053763.1:15505367-15517035 GCA_028658305.1 Pachyuromys duprasi
CAATATAGCAATGTATCAAAGCAGATATTAAGACTCACAACCAAGCCTTCGGCCGAGGGTGGGAAATAATAAAAATAGGGGAAGTTAATGAGACTTGTGGAGAACAAGAGCTCCACAAAGACCAAACTGAGCAGGGCACAGGGGTCTTCTATGGGACAGTTTCTCCAACCAAGGGCCATGTACGGATATTTTCTAGAACCCCCGCTCAGAAGTGGCCCATAGTAGCTCGGTATCCAACTGAAGACCCTAATAAGGGGAACAGGGACTGTTTCAGACATGAACTCGATGGCTGGCTCTTTGACCCTCCCCCATACACGCCAGGGAATAACAGCCTGGCTAGATCCCAGGGGAGGACATTGTAGCCAGCCCTGAGGAGACAAGATGAACTGGGGTTGGATGGAAGCAGAGGAGATCCTCTCCTGTAGGTGGACTTGGAGTGGGCGGGGAGGAGATGAGGGAGGGATGGGGGGAGTGGGAGGGAAAGAGGGAAGGGGCTACGCCGGGGATGCAAAGTACCTAACCTGTGATTGATATAAAAATAATAATAAAAAAGAATAGTGATTCCTCAAGACCCAGCTATACCACTCTTAGGCATATACCCAAAAGATGTTCAAGTACACAACAAGGCCATTTGCTCGACTATGTTTGTAGCTGCTTTATTCATAATAGCCGGAACCTGGAAAGAACCCAGATGCCCCTCTATTGAGGAATAGATACAGAAATTGTGATACTTTTACACAGTGGAATACTAATCAGCAATTAAAAATGATGAAATCATGAAATTTGCAGGCCAATGGTGGGACCTGAAAACGATCACCCTGAGTGAGGTATCCCCAAAGCAGAAAGACGCACATGGTATATACTCACTTATATAGAGCTATAAGATAGAATAAACATGCTGAAATGTATACACCTAAAGAAGATAAACAAGAAAGAGGACCTGGGGTAAAAGGATTAATCCTCACTTAGAAAGTCAAATGGGATGAACATTAGATGTAGGAGAAAACAAGTAACAGGACAAGAGCCTACCACAAAGGGTCTCGGAAAGACTCTACCTAGCAGGGTATCAAAGCAAATATTAAGACACATAACCAACCCTTTGGCAGAGTGCAGGGAATCATATGAAAGAAGGGGGAGTTAGTATGACCTGCAGAGGACAGGAGCTCTGCAAGAACCAAATATATCAGGGCACAGGGGTATTTTATGAGACTTTCTCTCTAACAAAGGACCAAGTATGGTTATAACCTAGAACCCCTGCTTGTATGTAGCAAATGGTAGCTCAATATCCAAGTGGGTACACCAGTAAGGGGAACAGGGATTATTTTGGACATGAACTCAATGGCTGGCTCTTCAACCTCCCCACCCTCCAAGGGAGGAGCAGCCTTGCTAGGCCACAGAAGAGGACATTGTATCCATTCCTGAAGAGACTTGATAAGCTAGAGTTAGATGGAAGGGGAGGAGGTCCTCCCCTATCAGTGGACTTGGAAAGGGCAGGGAGGAGATGAGGGATGGAAGTGTGGGATAGGGAGAGAATGCGGGAGGGGGCTACCTGGGATACAAAGTATATAACCTGTGATTAATGTAAAATAGAAATGTGAAAAATGAAAAAAAATTGTGGGAGTAAATATTAGAAAACAGGAAAATAAAATTCATCATTAATTGGAAAAAAATTCTATTTGGTTGTTTTAAAATGACTTATTTTTTTGCTGAGGTTTTATAGTTCTTTCCAAAATATAATTCAAAGTTCTTGAAGTAATATTATATTAACTACTTTAATAATTTTAAAGATATATATTGTCATATTGATGAATTTCATAGGACTATGACTGATATTTTCTCTAAAATAATTGAAAAGAGTACTAGGATGGGTAAAATAAAACATACAATTCTAAATTAAATGACCAAAGTCAGAATACCAGTATATTAGAGAGTTTTAATATACTAGTTATACCAATTTTTACATTTGGTTGAAATGTTACATAACAAAAATAATAGGCAATATTCCAAATATACATATTCCTATTAGAAATGATTACTATTCATTGTCATATATGTTACAAATACATTAAATTTTATAAATCATCCTGTATTCCATATATATTGTTGTTACTTGGATAAACCTTTCATTTTATTAGAGATAAAATGATATTTAATGTGAATACACAAGAAACTTAAAAATACAGCTTAAACTTTTGTTAATTGGAAGGGGGTTTTATTTGTTCTTAGAAAATAATTTTTATAATGGAAATCACTTGTGTTTTATCCCTTTGATTTGTAAGACTACAGGGAATCAACACCTTAAATTGAAAAGATTAACATTTTGTAAGAAAAATAATTTTATATGTATGATGATATATTCATATATCTGTTTGTATATCCATCTATATAAATGATTATGTATCCATAACATTTTTATTTTTATAAACAAACTATAAATGTTATATGAAAACTTTGATTCTATACTTTGTTTTTCTTCACAGCTTCTTTTCCCATGTCTTGCTTATTAACTGATACAGCCAATAAGACTTTTGGACATGTGGATTACATTATCTGCAGCGTTTGAGTATATTTTCTTAACTTCTACATGTTTCTTTTGTGTCTCTGAGATTACATAAAAGATAAGAAATTTAAGTTATAATAATTTCCCAAGCAAATTTTATTTTTCTGTTTCATGTATCAATTTACTTTTTAAAAATCATCCTCTTCTATAATATCTATAAGCACTGAATTGTTAATTGTTAACTGTAATTGTTACATGTTAACTGTGCTAAGTACAAAGCAACTGTGAAGACTGCAAGGGTTGATATTCTACAAGCTGCTTGGTACTTAGGCAAAACATCATACTCCCATCTGGCGAGGAAGACTGTCTCCAGTGAGCTGTGCTCTTGGGAAAGGCTTAGAGGAGAAGGTGCTCTTCTTCATGATATCCACCTCCTAAACTCTAGGGGAAGAAAGGCAACGGTGCAGAAGCTAACTGGAGGTCATTCAGAGGTGAGTAAAGTTCATGCAAAGGTAACTCATTCTGTGAGAAATTAATCAAGGGTACTTCAGGGGTAGCTACGCTAAGCCCAACCTGCCTGCCCTCATCTTTACACTTTAATCAGCTAACTAGTAGTTCCCCACTTAAGACTCAAGACTCATATTTATACACATTCAAAATAACCTGGACTAAGTGAAGCGTTCTTGAAAGCAAATTTAAACTTCTCATTAAAATACTAAATTTGAACATCTATCTTACTCAAGAGGAATTTTAGCTGCCTTATGGCAGAAATTATAGATGAGAGATCATTTTCAGGGAACATATTTCTAAAAATACCTTTCTGAGCACAAGAGTAGTTCATTAATAAGTGAATGAGTAAAATTGAGTGCCACAGTGCAGCTGTTACAGCCAAGCACTGCAAATAAAAAACAAACTACAGGAAATCTATATTTAAGCCTCAGAAAAAAAAGATGTATGAAATGATAACCTAAACATATACACAGATTAATAATTATTAAGAAATTCTTTAAAATCATTCATGAAAACATTATTAAAATCACAGTAAAACAATGTTAATCTTTGTAAAATTTAGGACTCCATAAATTTGGAAAAATCTTTTGACAGCTCTGCATGACATTTAGATTATTTTATTTCTATAATATATGATATATCTTATACGTGAAAACAGAATACCTCTAGATTATAGTAGCTTTTAGAATATTGATGATTGCTATATCTGATATTAATCATGTTGCACCAACATTCAGTACTAACATAGCTCCAGATCATAAAGCATTGACTTGTAGGAAAATTAAGCTATAAGCAGCCTACAATGGGGCTTGCAGCTTTGTAAATGATCTTTTTATGAATCAGTACCTGGATTCATATTCTGTATATGAGGTGGAAATAAAGCTTTGTTCTGTGTCCTCTTGGTACTCAGTGACAAGAGTTTCAGAAATTAGAAGGAATTCTTAACTTCCACTCCAATTTTGGTCACTATACTGTTGGAGACTAATTTGGTCAGTCTGCTAATAGACTTTGATATAAAGAATAACACTTTATTGAACAAGATCAATAGTCAGTGTAGGCTTGTGTGTAACTGAAAATCAGAGGTCATTTAATGTTGAACGCATTCACCGTCAATTTACCTAAGACTTCCATCTGCATCGATTTCTGGTCAAATAAAAAGACAATAAGATAAGTTTCCATGCAGATCATATATCCAGCTGGATTGCATTTAAGGTATTTTACTTCTAGTTTAATCTAAAACTGATTGTCAAGAAAGGAGTAATTATTTCAGGACAAATTCAAAATGTTCTGTGCTCCTGCCTGGAGATCTTTGTAAACTAACGTCCTCATAGAAATATCAAACTGTCATGCATTCAAGTTCATGAACATGAGAGAAGTTCCATATGGCATTCTCAACTCAATAAACAGGGATAGCCCCGGCAGTCCAGTAGAGCAGACACAATTCACATTTTCCCTAATCACATCCCCAGACTTTCTATAAATTCTGGAGAATCCAGATAATTATTTCCCTCAGCACACTTAAATCGGTGATGCTGTAAGATATATATCCATTATGAAAATCATAACTTAGTTTTATGCATTTATTTTTACCCCCAACATATTATATGTTTATTTATTTCTGAATTCAAAGTTTCACTTTATGAAATAGAAACATGATTTGTCTAACAGGGCATTATTAACTAATGAGTCCTGGCAAATAGTGTACATGGCTCACAGTATTTAAATGATGCATTTATTATAATAGATGAGAGATAGAGAGGTAGATAAATTATTACCTCAATTTATGTTATAAAATGTCTTCCTTATATGTGTGTGTTCTTTCAAGGACACAACTTGTAAGACTGCCTAGAGTTAAGTATATTAACTGTTGGCCAAATTGAAATTTTTATCCCCAAATTGTAGAATATTTGAAACTGTAATTTTTGTTGATTTTTTTAAATTATTTTTCTAATTAGCCAAATTTTTTAACTGATATTCATCATGTAAGTAGAAATATCTTCATGGTATTTACATGTGCTAAAGTAATAATTCATATTGTGTTTGCTTTTACTCTATGACTTTATTTCCTGGCATCCTTGAAATTTACAGTCAGTACAACTAAAACTTTGAGGTTTTAGGCTATACTCTGTAAAACACGACTTTTTAAAATAAATTAAATAATAATTAGCTTCCTCTTTTACTTCTTTTAGAACTTTTGGAATATTATACTTCCTAAATTTTATAATTAGCTATATGCTGCATATTAATATGAAACATAAGAAAAATAATTCTGGTCATCTAAATTTTTTGATCTGACACCTAAATGTTTATATAATAAATTACAAGCAATTAATTTTCTAAGAAATTGAAAGCTAATTAATCAATAAAATTAAATTATGTGCCATAACCAATGTCATAATAAAGACTTAAAGATTTCTTCAAGTTAATAAATATAGAAAAGACCAAATAAATGCATCATGTTTTTTTAAACATTGGCTCTAAAATATGATAGCACTTTTGTTGTATGTAATGTTGTTAATTACATCATATTGTATTATATGATGCAATTAACCATACTCATCACGCCATATCCCACAATGCATATTCTGTTATGTCAATGTCACATTCAATGCTCTTCCTTGGTGTTGCTTATATTGGTGGATGGATTCTAAATAGATTGTCCAAATAGTAATTTAATCTATGCCTGTGTCCTTAAGAAGGACCAGTGTATCCTATAAACAGGTATGTGTGAACAAGCAAAGGACTGGACTCCCTATATGCCTTTACTTGGGTACTTGTTGTACATCTTTGAGTTCTCAATCTTGTTAGATTATTACTGTTCTGAACAGTGGAATTTGTACCATGTCTGTATCATAAGATTATTGACAAAGATTACCAACTATTAAAAGTATTAGATATAATATATATAGGATAAAATCTTTGATTACTTGTATTAATTATCAACAAACTTAATATGGAAATATCCAAGGTACTCTTGGTGTTTATGACAGAGAGTTTCTCAATCAGATTAATTGAATTAAAATACCCTCAATGGGGCCAACATCATTCCATAGTTTAGGCTAATGCACTGAACTAAAATGATAAAAAGAGTTTATTACTTTCTGCTTGCTAACTGTGGCTGTAATATGCCAGCTACCTGATTCTTGCCATCAAATTTTCTCACCATAATGGTCTGTGTAATTAAAAGACATAATATAAACTGTACTACCTTAAGTATATTTTGTTAGGTATTTTGTCATAACAACTAGAAAAGTAATACAAACTATGAATTATAATTCTACTACTCTATATTATAAATTACATATGTCATTACTATTAATCCTGTTTTCAAAAGCCTTTATGCGTCTTTGTATCAAAATAAAATTCTGAAGTCTGTCTTGGAATGCTTTTGAAAGCCAATGCCAAGAACTTCAAGTGCAGATGGAATGTTGTGTGATGCATTGCTGAGCCTCATTCACTCATCCGTATTGCAAAACTAACGTTGGGGACAGAAGCTGCTGAGGCAGAATTATTTTTCCACTTCCTGGCTGTACCTTGCCTAGAGATAAAGGCCAGTTCAGTCTTAGTGTTATCTCTGCTTTCTTCTGTGTGTCACCTTGCGCCTTATTGCTCTAGTTTTCTACACCTCCTAAATAACAACTCTCACTGTTATGATCAACGAAATGATATGAACAGATTTTATATGAAAGAGGTTTATTAGATGGATATAAAGACAGAGAGAGAGAAGGAGATAGCAAAACATGATAGGGGGAAGGGAGAGACATGGCCTGACAGAGAAAAGGGAGAAAGCAGGAGAACAAGAGGGTAAAAGGACAAGAGAACGACAAAGTGGTGGGTTGATCCTTTTAAGGAGCAACTTAACCACACCTGCTAGGTGTGGCTACCTGGCAACACATGATGACATCGTAGGTTGTTAGGCAACCCAGAAGCAGGCTGCCTAAATACTAAACTTCATCCCATTTTCTACAATTAAAAAATGAGGAGCTTCAGCTGCTTCTCATGTAAGGTAAGTTAAGTATATAAATTTAGGTTCATTGGAAGCAGCTCTTGGTTGAAGGGGTTAAGAGAGAGAGAGGAAAAATATTAGCGACAAAATATCCAGATTACATGGTCAAGAGGAGGAGGGGAAGCCAGTGTCCTGGAAAGTTTGAGGTAGAGGGTTGCCAATAGAGAGTTGCCAGCCACGCAAAGCAGCAGGTAGGAACTGATGAATGCTGGGAGAACCTGGAGCTATTTGTTCTAGGCCTGAAGCACACAATTCTAGCCTTTTGCTAATAATAAGTGCAGAGATTAATAATACAGGCAGAGATTCTTTTCTGGCTACTTCCTGTTGATACTTGGGGTGCTGTAGGGAGGTCAAAAGGCTGAAATGCTGGCCAAGTCCAGGAAGAAAAAGCTGTTTTCATGCTGTCCAGGGTCTATGAGAACATTCATGGCTGGGAGGGAAAGTTCAGGACCAGTTTGACAGAAGTCTGTGAGGTCAGACTGGAACTTTTGTGGTAGCTGCTTTGGCACTGTCCTGGATATAGGAAACATCTGGGGCTGGCAGGGTGCATATATATATAAGCAGAAGATAGAGTTAAGTAAGTTATGGAGAAAACTTCTTTAGGTGTACATGTAAAACTTTTGGGAGAGTGAGCAGAGGTGGAAGAGGATCAAAGGGCCTTGAACATGGGAACCTCCATTTACCCAATCACTGGCAGTAATTGAAAAAGTTTTGCTTTGGATCTGTCATTTAAGGAAATTGAGGCCAAGTTTGATTACAGAGGTATGTAAGATTAGAGGCCCTTAAAGCAGGTACTAGGTGTAGAAATTTGAAATTCTCTAGAAGACATCCCAGAGGAGACTCTGGAGGAATGGATGAATGGACTATTCCCATTGGGCAGGTAGAAGTCAGTGACCTGTCAAAGCATCCTAAGAGCAAGGTTTGACTCAGTAGATTGGTATAATCTGTTTCAACAGCTCATCAGCATTGGTGAGAGACCAAGGACACAGTTGCCTGTAACAGACATGGTTTACCTAGTGCTAGGATTTTTATAGATGAGCAAGAGGGGGAGGGATAGAAACCATGCTAGTAGAGGTAAAAATCTTACCCAAGGGAAAAGAAGGTCCTAGATGAGGGGTTTGGATGTAGGTTGGCAAGATCAGTAGGAAGCGTTTGCACCAGAAGTGAAGACTCACCAATCGGCTGGTGTTGGGTGTACCAATATAGCAGTCAGTTGACAGGAATTGATACCAACCTGAAGGGAACACTGACCAATCAGCTGGTGTTAGATGTAAGACTGTAGCAATCAAGTATCCAAGAAAGGGGAGTAATCCCACCCTCTGATATAGGCAATAGGTGCAGTACTTATCTGGAACCCAATTGACCTGAGGGATGGATTCAGGTAGATTTCCTGCAGCTTACAGGAATCCCTTTTAAATTTTACAAAGGAGATAAAAGTATAGACATGTTAGTATCACAATTGTAATTTATACTGAAATGTACATTTTAAAAAAGGTAGTAGACATACACATTTGTGTTAACAGCATAAGCATTCTTTAAGGTGAGCTCTAGAAAGGCAGAAGCCTTTCAAGAAGTAGAAGGGACAAAAGCCCACTTGATCTTAACCTTTAGTATTATTATACATTATGTAGATTTAAAGGAGATTTAAAATCTGGATCTTGGAATCATGATAGTGGGTGGTATAGTAGAATGTTTTTATATTATATTTAGATTAATAAATAGATTAGTAAATAAGAGCTCTATTGATAAAAGTCAAATCTCTGGACAGTCAATATAACAGTAGCATAGCAACAGAAGGAAATGTTAAGCATTTTTACCTATTTAGGATAACTTAAATCACCTTAGACCTTGCAAACACTTTACCAACCTTAAAACACTTTCTCAACATTTTTCTTAGGCCTTTGTATCTAGTTATTTACTGTGAGACATAGGTGAGACTGCTATGAACATTTATTGTCCTTTTGCTACAGGGATAGTAAAAGGTTATATCTGAGACCTGTTTCTTCAGTCTGGCAACAAAGCATTCTGTGTCTAGACCTGACAGTAACAGCTCCAGTCCAGCTTAAGGCCTGGTTTCCAGCATATGAAGAGAACTGAACAGGCATCTAAAGTTTCCCAAGGTAGAAGTTGGCAATATGTCCATGGGGCCCAAGTGTGAGGCCAAATCAGACCTGCAATGTTACCCTGGGCTGGGCAATGGTGGTAGAGGTCAGTGAACTTAGGACCCATTTGTCCTCCACCAGGCCAAGGAGCTCGAAGGCTGGAAGTGACTGTGACTCTTGTGCTGGTTGAGCCTCCATCTCTAGACACATAAGAAAAGCCTGCATGTGAACATTCTGACTTCCGAAATCCACTCTACAGCAGGCAATGTGTGACTTGTGGAGGCAGCGATGGGACCAGTGTCCTCTTTGGCTGCATTTGAAATGGCTAGCTGGAGGAGCTGTCGACAGGATGGGGCATTGCAGACCTCTTGTTTCCTGTACGCGAATGCCAACAGCCTCAGAGCAGCAGCCAAGGTCTGAAGCATAGTTTTTGCTGTAGATAAGCCTATTGGGAAGACTCCTCTCTTATTATTTTTAACAACTCCTGTATAGTGACTCAGGGACCATTCTCAGCTGTTTAATTAAGCAGTGGGAACATGTCTGCATCTGTAGGACTATAAATATATTTTTGAAGATGTTAAAGGATTTGATCATCTATAAGATGACTGACTATTAACTTGCATTTGTTAACCATTAAATATTAGGACTTTAGGTTTTGTCCCTCTTAAGTTGGAGCCTTAAAAGTCATAAATATAGTCAATTAAATTGAAAGCATAACATTTTTCAGTATGATTTAGCATATAAAAAGTTCAAAGCTTATAAAAGTCTAAGGCTATACTGTAGATTAATAATGTTAACATTTTTAGAAAACAAGACCAAGCATATTTTAACTTTTTGATAGCTAACATAGAGCACAATGATCAAGTTTTAACATAAATACATTCCTCTAAAATTAATAGATCTTAATTTAGAGTATTGATAAAAACTTGACATACTAACCCCCGAGTTATGAGTTTTAAAACCAACAATATAGTAGAACAGCATAAAGCATTTTTAAAATTGCATTTAAACTTATTATAGCAAAAGTATTAGCCAGAAAGCGTAGTGGTGAATCTGGATCATAGGCAGCTCATGGCAGGAGAAACAGCATTTATTAATTTAGGAACTGATAAAGACGTAGGCAGTTAGATGTACATTTTAAATTGGCTTAATTTGAATAGACCTTTATAACTTTGAAATTTTAGTATTATATAAAAATAATTTTGAACCAGGGTTGAATCATAAATATTGTAAAATGTAACTTCGAATTTTTATAAAAATCCATACCAATTTAAAATGAGACTTGTTGCTGTCCTAGTCTAAAAGGAGATAAAATAAACAAAGTTAATTATGACTAAAGAAGTCTTATAAATATGAACCCATTGAGCAAATTATATAATTAGTTAGATAAGAATTTACTGTATTTAATTTTTTTTAATAGCAGAGTACACAGAAATCAGGAAAAAAAAGATTTTTAAAAGATGGGAAGTAGGGGCTTAGAGGTCAGAAATATTGGGAGAGCCAGTATTTTGTAGGAGTGGGGGAGGGGCAAGTGCATGGTGGCTTCTCTGTTCTAAAACCAACATGCTGGTTTGCCCTGTGAAGTGCACAACTGTGGAAGCACAGCGAGACCACTGCTTGCTGGTGGGGTGGCTATTCTGACCCAGCTCAAAACTCTCTGCATGTGCATGGCATGGCTGATCAGAAGTCTGCGAAACTGAAAACCCTCCTGCACAAGCCAGGCTCTCATGGCTGACATTCCACAGGAGATTTAAAACTTTGCCCTTCCGGCCTGAGGTAACATAAAGTCACCTAAAGCTATCTGTGTGTGCACAGGGTCCCCAGGAATTGCTTACCTAATGGCAATAGCTTAGGAGCAGGCTGGGTATGTGTATGAAGCAGCAGTTTCAGCATTTGGCATGAGTGTTTTAGTTTCCCCAAAAGGATTTTGGCACAGTGTGAGTGTCTCAGGTGCTAAGAGTTCATGACAGGACGTGGAGTCTAAGTGGCCATGAGCAGAGGGACAGTTGTGCGAGGTAAGGGCAGAGCAACTGACAGAAGTATAGGTTTTAAGGCGTATGTACTGGTTAGGCATAGGCAGATCAGAAGAAAAATCTGTGGCAGGCATCATGGTCCAAGTATGGGTTCCTGGTGTCAGCACATTGGGTGATACCAGGAGAGCCCTTCCCAGCCCAATGCACCAGTTCCATTGATCTGCCAATACCATGCAGTTTTTGTTACTATTGCTCTGTAGTACATCTTGAGGTCGGGGATGGAGATACCTCCAGATGATCTGTTGTTGTACAGGATCGTTTTGGAGATTCTGGGTTTTTTGTTCCTCCATATGAAGTTGAGAATTTTTCTTTCAAGGTCTGTAAAGCATTGTGTAGGTATTTTGACAGAGGGCTAATATCCAATATATATAAAGAACTCAAGAAGTTAAAAAGCAACAAATCAAGTAATCCAATTAAAAAATGGAGTATGGAGCTAAAAAGAGAACTCTCTGTAGAGTATTATAGAATGGCAGAAAAACACTTAAAGAAATGCTCAACATCCTTAGCCATCAGGGAG
>CM053763.1:15517135-15541086 GCA_028658305.1 Pachyuromys duprasi
AATTAGGAATAGTGATTCCTCAAGACCCAGCTATACCACTCTTAGGCATATATCCAAAAGATGCTCAAGTACACAACAAGGACATTTGCTCAACTATATTTGTAGCTGCTTTATTTGTAATAACCAGAACCTGGAAACAACCGAGATGTCCCTCAGTTGAAGAATGGATATAGAAATTATGGTACTTTTACACAATGGAATACTACTCAGCAATTAAAAAGGAGGAAACCATGAAATTTGCAGGCAAATGGTGGGATCTGGAAACGATCATCCTGAGTGAGGTATCCCAAAAGCAGAAAGAAACATATGGTATATACTCACTTATATAGACCTATAGGATACGAAGGTCATGCTGAAATCTATACACCTAGGGAAGGTAAACAAGAAGGAGGACCCAGGGTGGGATTATCAATACTTGTTTAAATGGACAAATGGGATGGACATTGAATGTAGGAGAAAACAAGCAACAGGACAGGAGCATACCATAGAGGGCCTCTGAAAGAATCATAAAAGCAATGTATCAAAGCAGATATTAAGACTCACAACCAAGCCTTCGGTAGAGAGCAGGGAATAAGATGAAAATAGGGGGAGTTAGTAAGACTTGGGGAGAACAAGAGCTCCACAAATACCAAAGAGATCAGGGCACAGGGGTCTTTTATGAGACTTTCTCCAACCAAGAACCATGTATGGATATAACCTAGAACCCCTATTCAGATGTGGCCCATGGTAGCTCAGTATCCAACTGGAGACCTAGTAAGGGGAACAGGGACTATTTCTGTCATGAACTCAATGGTGGCCTCTTTGACCCTCCCTCCGCCACCCCCATCCCCACATACCCAGGAGGAACAGCCTAGGTAGATTCCAGAAGAGGACATTGCAGTCAGCCCTGAAGAGACAAGATAAGCTAGGGTCAGATGGAAGGGGAGGAGGTTCTCCCCCATCAGTGGACTTGGAGGGGGACAGGGAGGAGATGAGGGAGGGATGGGGAGAGTGGGAGGGAATGAGAGAGGGGGCTATGACTGGGATACAAAGTACCTAACCCGTGATTGATATAAAAATATGTAAATTACATTAAAAAAGAAAGAATATTTCTAACTTGTGATGTCTTAGAGGAAATTTGATTCCTTCACAACTCTGAATTGTAAGTTAAATGGACACAATCCAAAGATTCACTTCTTAAAATTAGTGCAGCATAACAGTAAAATAAAATAACGTAACCTCCTTTCCCTTATTTGGTATAGATTATATTGCAGAGATTTGCTAACCCCAACATTTACAACTAGTAAAAAGAAAATAATGTGCCAGCCATACTTATTTGATATTATCCCCAAATAAATGAAACATTACCAACAAAGACATAAAACACAATGAAACACATTATTTTAAATAGACCTTTTAATTATTCAACAACTTAAGTATTTGTTTTGTCAACTAAAATATGCTGCATTTTGTAGATGGAAAAAATGGGAGATCAATTATGGGTTTCTAACATGAAAGCATGAATACTATAAAGTGAGAAATCTGTGCCTTTCTTTGAAAGAAAAATTCTGAGGAATAAGGAAAGAAGTTGCTGGAATCCAAGATTGTGTTTCTACAATGGGAACAACTTCCACCACTGCTGTAGCCTTTACATTCTTAGAGGCAGAGAACTACCTCAGTGTCTCATTTTGGCTTGAATCCATTGCTTTGCCATACATTAAAAATGCCATTAAAAGGGATTTGCATCACAATAGAGTGTTGTGAATAGAAGTACTGTGAACTTCTTCTCTGCCAAAAATCATAAAAATTACCCAAGAACAACCATTTGAAATCTCAGGAAATAATCTCAAAGCAAAGGGGAAAGATATCTTTCTAGGAGACATGGATATGAGCAGGTCTCATTTTGAATGCAGCTGTGTACAGCTATGCTTAAATTAAAAGTGAGTGTAGATGAAAGCAACTTTCTTATTCAACTGAAAGGACCAGGTCTGACCCTCTCCTCCAAAAGCCATCAGTCCCAATAACAAGGCCATAAAATTCCCTACCCAAGGAACATCTTGAGGATAATCACAAGAATGGAAAAGTATCCTATCTCAGGGTGGGACATCTGTGCTGGGCAGCCTACCCACTTAATGTTCCTGAAGTGTATAGATAGCTTACTCAATGTTAGTTATATGTTAGTTTGCCAATCACTTTGTAACAAGCTTGCCCTTGCTGAATGTCATCCAATCATCTAACTGCTGAGCTAGGAATTCAGCTTTCCTGCTCAAACCCCAAATAAAAACCGTGCCATGCAGGTGCTCAGGGCTCTCTTCTCTGATCTTCTGCACTGGTGAAGGTGGAGAGACCTAACTTTAGCCTGAATAAGGTGCTTTGCTCTTTGTTCTTTGCTCTTGCATACGTGATCCAGCTCCTGGTGGTCTTGGGGACCCTAAGATCTGGGCATAATATAACTACAAAGCACAATATGGAACATGTTCCCTGTTTTGGTACAAGCTTCAGTATACTAGGCTCTAATCATCCTTGTGAATGATATTATCATAAGAATCAAAAAATCTGAGCACAGGGCCCTTTCCTGAGTCTGACACTCCAACCAAGTACCATGCATGGAGATAACCCCTGTACAGATGTAGCCCATGGCAGTTCAGTGTCCAAGTGGGTTCCCTACTAATAGGAACAGGGACTGCCTCTGAAATGAACTGATTGGCTTGCTCTTTGATCACCTCACCCTGAGGGGGGGGGAGCGGCCTTACCAGGCCACAGAAGAAGACAATGCAGCCACTCCTGAAGACACCTAATAAACTAAGATCAGAAGGAAGGAAAAGAAGACCTCCTCTATCAGTGGGCTTTGGTAGGGGCATGTATGGAGAAGGGAGAGGAAGAAAGGGTTTGGGAGGGGAGGAGGCTGGGCACTACAGGGGGGATACAAAGTGAATAAATTGTAATTAATAAAAATTTAAAAAATTAGGTCACAAAAGAATCAGCAAGAAGATCTAACAATACAGCTCATTTGAAGTGTTCAATTCTAAAGGAAGAGAATAACTCAGATTCCCAGCTCCTTAGATGCAGTGAAGAGAAACAAGTCATAAATGAGTACTTAATCTCTTCCCAAATGTAACACATAAAAAAAAGAAAGAAATTTAGCCTAAAGCTCTCAGAAACAGTAAAACTGTAGAAAAGAATAAGGGGGAAATTTTTAGCAGGGTGTAACACATGGAAAGTGTGCAAGGTACTTTGTCTAAGGAAAAAAAAGGTGTGTATGGGGGAATACAACCAGGAGGAATTGACCTGTGAATTGACGTAAAATCTGAAAATCTCACTGTAACAAGGATTTTTCTCTTCTAAGATGTGTAAATTTGATTTAAAAAATGGTTTTTAGATCAATTTATGGTGAAATACATTGGTAAAACTACAGGTGAAACTTATAAAATAATAAATTGATAATTATTAGAAAACAAATGGATTAAAGCACATCTTAAAAAATAGTGAAAGAGAGCCTTGTGTATAACACTGTCCTATTAGAGCAACAGAGAAAGCCCAAGGCTGGGATGAAGATCACTTTGTTAAAGCTGCCATAACACAGGAGCTTAAAGTGATAGAAACATATTACCCTTAGGCATGGTTCTAGCAGTTCAGCATCTTGTACCCTTCAAGCTTTTGGAGCTTTGTTTTCACTTACTGTCCTTCCTTGTCTTATAAAAATCAGACTTGAATCCTTGATTACATCTTTACCTAATGTTCTGCACATGTACAGTTATGCTTCTAAAGTTGTATTTTAAATAAGAATACCATTTACTTTAGATTAGTGGTTTTACCCTGTTTCAATAATTATTGAACAAAATGTAACTAAATACATTTACAATGGCACTGTTTTCAGAATAGGCCACATTCTGAGGTGATGGTGGCACATCAATGTAAGTATTTGGAGTAGTGAGATGCAAGTTTCTCCATATCATCCTCTATGGGACTCAAGGCCCTGAGTTCTTATATGTGGGGGTATGATCAGGAGATAGCTCAGCCCATAGCAGTTTGCTTTGTAAACATGAAGACTTAAGATCAGAAGCCAAACATCCATGTGAAAGGCAGATGTGCTGATAGGCCGTTGGGACTCAAAAATGTGTGGTGGAGCAATTAAAGAAGATAAATGGTGTCAAAATCTAGCCTCCACATTCACACAGACACAAAGACAAACATGCACTTACGTATTTGCACTTACATATATACACTGACTTACAGCCTTTCAAAAGGCGAAAGATAAGAACAGTGTTCACTAAATTTATTCTGTACATAAATTAACAGGTAAACAATCAACAAATAAAAATACAAGTGCAGAGTTATTATAATGTATGATGAGAAAAACAAATGTAACAATCCTGTCTGCAAAAAAAAAAAATTAGGTAAGAGAATATGCCTGTAAGAATGACATGTTTCCAAATGAAAGAGTTAAACACTTCAAAGGACTATGATATAAAGACAGTGTCTCAGATTTTCCGAAATTACTCAATGATATAAAATGGAAAGAAATTTTTCTTTTTAACATATTTATTTTATTAATTTCAATTTGTTCACTTTGTATCCCAGCTGTAGCCCCCTCTCTTGTTCCCTCCCAATCCTACCCTCCCTCTTCTCCTTCCTTGCCCCTCCCCAACCCACTAATAAGGGCATCCTCCTCCCCTTCCATCTGACCCTAGCCTATCAGGTCTCATCAGGACTGGTTGCATTGTCTTCCTGGTAATTGCATAGTACTTTATTGTTAAGTAGGTTTTGTTTGTTTGTTTGTTTGTTTTTTCCTACATTTCATTCTTAATTTGTTGCTTTCTATTTGGAATGCCTGGTTGGTGGCTTCTTTGAATGAGATATTATTGTAGCCTCAGATTTCTTGTTTCTAAGGTGCTTGAATCCTTTCCATTTGCTGCATTCATAAACACATTCATGTGTGTGTGTGACAGTGTCAAGCATTATACATAATAGCAAAATGTGCAAAAAACTGAAATACTTTCAGTTTATATACAGATAATAGTGAAATCTTCATAGCATGGATACATTATGTAATGTATTGTTCAGGTTTAGTTACCCAAGTTTAACTATGTTCTGAAAACTAAAATAAAAAAAAAACATGAAAGGAAGAACTGATATCTTTTTAATTAAAACATGTTATTGGTAACACTTGAATCTTAGAGCATCTTTCTCTACCTTATAGAGACATCAATCACTCCTGTGGACACCATGACTAAAGTATGGAGACTTACTACCTCTTAGTGATTTTGTAGCCATTGGGGTTGTTGTACCCTCTGCCTGGTGGTGCAGGGTTTCTGCTCACATATATGTGAAACAGTACTTGCTGGAGCCAGGGAAGTTTACCTCCTTTGTCTGATATATAGGCTTGTATCATTTAAAATTATCATCAGAAAAAAGGTGCAGGTAGAATAAGATAATCTGCAAGACAGCATTCACTAACTTTGCTACAGTCCATTTTTATAGTTTTTCTATTTTATTAATATACCTTATTTAATTATCAGATTATATGTAATTATGCACCTATATGAAAACCAGAATATACATAGGTCTCAGTAATACCTGCTAGTTATGCCATTCACCAGCTATCATGGCATCCATTGCCCGTTGCTGGAGGGAAAGAGGCGAGGTGGTTTTCTTTTCATGTTTCAACATAGATGAACAATGAAAACCTCTTGCCACAAGAAAGAAATCAGTCACAAGAAAATATGTTATATAATTCTATTTGTGTGACATATCTATAACAGGCCAATATGGAGAGACAAAAATTCATATTAGCCCTTGATTACATTTAAGAGTCCAGGGAGTGCTTGCTAAATATCCCAACACTTCTTCATGAGACTATGGAAGAGTTTAATAAACAACATGGATGATAATTGAATATATCCATGAAAACACCAAACATTAAGTTATCCTCTTTAATGGGAGAATTCAATACAATGTGAAATATCCACACTATTACTTACTAGAAAGAGAAATAAGGAGTACTAATTTGCTGGAAATCTGCACTTATTTATATGTATGCAGCTACAGTTTCACTTATATTCATTTGCCATGAGTCTATTGTTTACTTTAAACTCTACGATATATGCTGACACTCAGCAATTTTGTTCTACTTACCACTTTGTGTGCATTTTGTACAATTTACAATATTGCTTGTCTTTTATGAGACTCAACTTCATATCTCAAATTCACCTAAAAGATGTGTGTATCTTACTGTTTTTATTTTGATGAAAAGGGGACTGACCATGTGAAGATGGTCCTATATTTGATAAGCTCTTCTTTTTCGTAAAAATAGGATGCATGTTCTTCATTTCAATGAGAAGATATAAATCAATTAAATATAAGTCACAACGTGACTTTGTTCTCTTTGCTTATGACAAATGAGAATAAGTAACTTGGATTAATCTGACTTCTTACCATTAATCTGTTGTCACAATGACAATAATAATAGTCATTAAATTTAGATTTTCTTAGTAACAAATTGAAAACCTAAATATGATTGAAGATAAAAACAAAATTTTAAGATGCATAAATCATAATTTTTATTAGATAGTCCTAAACAAATCATATACATTGTCTTACAGATGTTAGATTGGCTTGCCTATATTGTTGTGTGGTAAAAAAAAAATTAAGATATTTACTAGTTAGGAAGGATTAAATGTGTTTTATTGTTTTTATATAAAATAAACATGTTTATTTGCTGTATTCTATAGACTATAGTATTTTGTAAAACATTGATCATTTGTAAGCACTGATCATTTAGTCAGTGTGAAAAAAAGAAATAACAGATCAATTATTTTCAGAACCTAATTCAGCCTTTCTTAATGGATAATCGTATGTCTGTAGTCCTACAAATGATTACATTTTATTTTACAACATATAATTTTGAATTCATAACCAGCAATCTATTTGATGAGGAAGATTTATTCTCTTAGAACATAGAAAGAAGAATCTTATTTTAAGATATTTGAAAACAACATAGCCAAGCCTTTTACATTGCACACCTTTGCTTGACTAACACTTTGAGATTCCTTTGATTTCCGATTTTAACCCTTGTCCCTGTAGGTTGTCCCAGCACTGTGTGAGGGCCATTGTGTTTTACTGAATCCCCTTGACTTCTTGTTTCAGTTCCTTCTCCTCCTCTCAATAAACATTAATTGATGGCGATTCCACCATTGAAGCCTTTTCAAAGGGCAGAATTGTTTATCCTGTAATATTAATGGGCCACATCAAAACTATGACACATAACTCAGACTTTTTATTTCAGCAATTTTCTATCCTATTTACTTTAACTGGCACCCCTAGAGTTCATGTGCTTATTGGCTTACTTTCAATGTGCTATTGTTACTTATGAGTTAAGCAGGTAGGCTGATTGCATTAATAAAAATTGATAAGTAGGCAGGTTATCCTTCCTAATTTATTTCCATGGCAACAGACAAGCAATGGTGCCTTGTTTCTCAGGAGCAGAATGTTAATAATCAAATGTGCCTTACCCAGATGAATAGATAACACAGCTTACTAATATAAATGTCATGGCATTGTATATATTACTGAAGGAAAATGCACATTAGTTCTACATCGAAGTCACAGGGTAGATATGCTCAAGAGAATGAGAAAAATTGAGAACATTCTTTGGAAATATCAAAATTGGGTCATTAAAGTAATGTATTTTAAATAGTATAGACAGTGAACAATTTACTTTCTCTGACATTCATATTGTTTATTTGCTGGATGTGCTTATATCACAGAAAAATGTGGTATTACATAGTTACTTAGACGTCTCAGAAAATAATGGATCCTGCACAAGAGTTCAATTAAGCAATAATCCCTGGGAAAATGGTCATTACTAGCACTTAATGATTGGTTTGTTAGTTAATGGCCCAAGGCAAAGCTGAGGGCGGTTAAGGCTCTAACAAACGAGTTGTGAATTGCAGCAGAGAGGGGTTTTAAAGGATTTCCCCCTGGTTATAAACCAACTTTAATGGTTTATGATAGCCCTAATGTGCTTTTTAAGACTTATTATAACACATGACTATCTGAACTGATACTTGCAGTAAGCTAACTATTGATTTTCCACTGATGCCTCTCAATATTTTAAATTTGCAAGTGAATTCTTTTAAATAGTGAAGACTCTTTTACCTTTATATTTTTCATTTGTTACAGGGAAGTGCAGTGTTAACCAAGTTATAAATAACATACTCTTCCAGTGGTTTAAAAGGTTACAGACATTGTTTGGATTCCTATTTGTGATAATTATACATTTCTTTACGTTTCCTGTCTAGCACATGTCGACCTGTAATATTTTAAGTTTATCTTGAAATGAGATTGTCTACAGAGATTTTTCTTGAAGGCCTTAAAATTACAGAAACCGCATTCTGTAATTCCATGCATCTCACAGCTGCCACAGAAACATATCAATGGCTCCTTTGGTCTTCATCCATGTGCTCATGTGTTCATGAGCAATTTAACAGAATAAATGTGCTGTATACAAGATTTCTTTACCTAACATCAGTGATGTCTTATCACTTCTCTTTTTCTTAATCTTCAGGAAATTAGACTTCATTAGTTTGGGTACTTGCCTCACAAAACTGCCTGTAATGAAACAGTAATAGCTTCTGGGATATGGTGAGGCTTCATCTACCATCAGAAATGGGATTTTGTATTCAGTTTCAGTTAAACCAGGCAATGTATTAGTAACAATCACCACTGGTCAGTCGGTGAGCTGAATAATTATGAACATAACTATATTTGTGAATGAAATATATTAACCAACTTCTTTAAAAAGAGTTTTGTGATTAATGAAAGGACAGTTTTGTAGCTACTGAAACTGACTTGTGATATAGGTCATGGGGAAGAGAAATTTATCTATTCCTGCTTACATGAACTAGGCATATATTAACAATTAAATCATTTGATCAACATTCTACATATTCGGCATCTTGTTAAAATTTTCTCCTGTGTTTGTATGGATAATTTCCTTTTTGTAAATTATATCCCATGAGAGAATCTGTTTTTGTCTAAAAATAAAACAAAATCTCTCTCACCTCTCTCTCCCATTTTCTGAATGTTTACATACACGTAAACATACATGTATACACATATTACTGAGGAACTAATATTTGATAATAAAAATTTACTTTCTTAATTCTGGTCATGGGTTAAAAGAGAGCCACATACCTCAATGCTCTCTGTGCTATGGTATACATACATACATACATACATACATACATACATACATACATACATACATATATGGCTAAAGGGCCTCCAGAGGATGACCTAGTCATATATAGGGTTGGCACTAATTCATATACCTTGTGGTTTTGCACTGAGTATTTGAGAATTCATGAGTTTATAGAGTATTTTCCAAACATTCTTTTTTAGTTATACTATTTATTACTCATTGTTACTTTTGTCGCTTAATAATGTCTCTTTGTGTTTAGAAGAGACAAAATACTTTGGATAAAGAATTGATGATCCGTAAATAATGACTATTAGTATAATAAACGCTGTCAGCAGAATTTTTTCTGTCTCTTTCCAACTTAATTGGGAATGCAATGCAGTGTGTACATTATGTTGCTCCAATTAATTCAAATCATTCTTAATTGGGATCTCTTAAATAACTCCCTCCTGCGTCTAGAGGGGAAATTGAATGAAACATTAAATCAGGAAGTCAACTCTGTCTTTAAATATATTGTTATTCATAATCAAATATGCTGATGGTGGTAGTACCAAGAAAAACTCTATTCTTATTCATTGTAATTGAGGTAATATTGGTTAGTTGAAATTATGGCTAAACAATAGTTGTGAAAAAAGCTGAAAATTTATATGAATATCAATTATTGTGGAAAAATAGTATACTTAGAGTATTTAGGATAGAGAATTGGTGAGTGAAATTCAAACCTGGCAAAATAAACTAACTATGTAAGTAAAATAGACCCATTACTATATGTGATGATGCAGAGAAAGTGATAAGAACATGGTATCCCCAGGAAAATATGTAATTGGAAGAATGGTTAATTCCCAAATGGTAGTAATAATTATGTGTGAAAAGAGGCCTCACTTTGCAGGATTAGCCACAATGGAAAAAGAAATAAAGGAAATGTTTGTGACCAAAAACATTCTTCCTCTATTGTTTATAGCACACCTTGGTAATAATATCTTCTAAGGGTTATATTTTCAGAAAGCATGGACAATACAGTCTCCAGATAAAACACCATGTAAGAGACATGTAAAGAACTTGTGATTATTAATTGTAAAGCATGAGTTGGTCGTTAAGAAATATTTTAATGTGATTTGAAAGAATATTACATTTATATTATTTCCCCTAGACTTCTTTATTTTTCCCCCAGACTTCTTTTAGAAAACAATACATAGGAATTAAATGGAGGCGAATTTAGCTGAATGAAGACATATTATTTTTACCATTAGAAAAACAATATCCAGTTCCCAGCATTTTCCTGCAAATTCATGATTTCCTTGTTTTTAATAGCTGAGTAGTATTCCATGGTGTAAATATACCACAATTTCTGTATCCATTCCTCAGCTGAGGGACATCTGGGTTGTTTACAGGTTCTGGCTATTATGAATAAAGCTGCTGCAAACATGGATGAGCAAATGTCCTTGTTGTATGCTTGAGCATAGTTTGGATATATTCCTATGAGTGGTGTAGATGGATCTTGAGGAATCACTATTCCTAATTGTCTGAGAAAGTACTAGATTGATTCCCAAAGTGGTTGTACAAGTTTATATTACCACCATCAATGGAGGAGGGATCTCCTTTCTCCACTTCCTCTCCAAACAAGGACCATGCATGGAGACAACCTAGAACTGTTGGTCAGATGTAGCCCGTTGCAGCTCAGTCTCCAAGTCTGGTCCCTAGTAAGGGGAACACAGCCTGTCTATGACCTGAACTCAGTGTCGAGCTCTTTGACTGCCTCCCCTGGATGGGGGAGCAGCCTTGCCAAGCCATAAAAGAGGACAATGCAGTTAGTTTGGATGAGACCTGATAAGCTAGGGTCAGATGGAAGGGGAGGAGGACCTCCCCTATTTGTGTACTTGAAGAAGGGCATAAAAGGAGATGAGAAAAGGAGGGTGGGATTTGGGGGGTGGGGACGGAGAGGGTTACAGCTGGGATACAAAGTGAATAAACTGTAATTAATATAAAAATAAAAACATAGATAAAAATGAAATTTTGAATTATGAAGAGACAATGGGCCTTTAACAATTAAAATTTTGAATAATGTAGCTCAGCAAGGACCAAATATATCAGGATACAGGGGTCTTTTATGAGACTGTTTTTCCAACCAAGGACCATGTATGGATATAACCTAGAACTCCTGCTTGAATGTAGCAAATGATAGCTCAATATCCAAGTGGGTACCCTAGTAAGGGGAACAGGGACTATTTCAGACATGAACTCAATGGCTGGCTCTTCGACCCCCTTGCCCCCCAAGGGAGGAGCAGCCTTGCTAGGCCACAGAATAGGACATTGCAGCCATTCCTGAAGAGACCTGATAAGCTAGAGTTAGATGGAAGGAGAAGAGCTCCTCCCCTATCAGTGGACTTGGAAATGAGGGAGGAATGGGGGGGGGATAGGGAAGGAATACGGGAGGGGGCTACAGCTGGGATACAAAGTACATAACCTGTGATTAATATAAAATAAAAATGTTAAAAAATAAAAGGGACTGTGGAATAAAAAAATTGAATAATTAACAGTAACTATATTAACTTTGGAAAAGTTACAAAGCAGATAAATTAGCATATGTTCCAGGTACATGACATTGTGTTATTTGTGTCTCTTTCTAGGTGTACAGCTAAATCAATTTTCTTTAATGTATCTATTGTAAATGTTGCCAACTCAAATTTTAAGGCCATAGTCAAAAAATTTTCAAGTTCAGGGTTATGTGTTGCCTTTGCATTGCCATATAATTTATGATAATGAACCATTGCTTTTCCATACAACCAAGAAACACTTAAAAGCAGAAGTTACCCCAAATATTCTCTGTCCACTAATCAACTTGCTTCTGAAATCTTTCAGTTTGATCATTCATATCTGATTGACATTCAACTTAAAAAGTAATATGCATTTCAAATGTTTCAAATGTTTCCCTTAATATACAGCTTTTGGAGGATGAAGATGTAAACAGGAAACTCTTAGGATTCTTCCTTGGATTTCTACATACAGCATGTCAGAGGCAGCTTCTGCTGCAGATTTCTTTTTATAGTCTTGTTTTAGAGGTAATCATTATTTCTATTACTTAGTATATTCCCAAACTTGATATTTAAGATGCTTCCCCTTTGTAGTGGGAGATGAGTAATTTTCTATGTAGATACCTCTGCTTTTAAGCTTTAGTATAGTTGTATAAAAATATGTGCAACTCACAAAGGTACTGATGCTCATCTTAGGTACCCTTCAAGAATAATGTCATACTAGCAGTCATGATTCTTGCTGCTAAGAGAAATACCTAAAGAAACAATTCCTAAGGGGGAAAGATTTATTTTGGCTCAAAATTTTAGTATGTTCTGTTGAAAGTTGGTTGGACACAATGCTTTAAATCTTATGTGAAACCATGGCAGTGGGTCAGATATTTCTTACATCATTCAGACAAGAAAATTGTGAAAAGGAGTGAATAAAAAAGACAAGCAACAATTAACAGCTTCTTAGGACATAACTCCATTGCCATACTCTCTCCACATAGCACCTACTTTCAATCATCTCCCAATATATTTTGAATCCATCAATAAATCAATGCGTTGATAAAGCCAATGTTTACAGTATCTATAAAAGCCCAGAAGCTGGCATCAATGTCCTTATTACATAATAAGCTTTTTATTAAAAATGGATTTTTTTCCTCGCAGAATATATTCTGAATAGTTTTCCTCCCTTTGTTTTTGCTAGTTCCTCTCTTTTTCCCTTCCAACCAAATCTACCATTTCCTGTCACATTATAAAATAAGTACTTTTCTTAGGGATAAAAGTATAATAATGTAAAATAGTGTTACATAATCTATAGTATAGTATAATGTAGTAAAATAGAACAAAAACTAACACCTGGGAATAGGACAAAGCAAAACAAAACAAACAAATGAACAAAAGAGCCTAAGAAGAGGCACAAGAAAGAAATATAGACATGGTGCCTCTTAGGAATTCCATAAAAGCAGTAAACTGGAAGCCATAATATGTCTTCAGAGAACCTGTGGCATGAAAAGAGATAGTAGAAATTGTGTGTATGTAATTATTACGTATAATAAAAATAAGAAAACCTTTAAAAATAAAAAGGAAAAGCTCTGACATTACGTTATTAGACAAAGAACTTCCAAAGAACCTACTAAATTACTATTACTAAATTAAACTTCCAAATTTGTTGTTGAATTCATTTGTCTGCATGTTGCTTGGCACTCAGACTACCAGTTTATAGCAATCAGTACTCCCCATAACAGTTTTCTCCAATAGAGTCATTCTTAAAATACTCTTATCTCATTTGATCCATTCAAAAGTGCTTCTATATTTCTAAAATCTAAACTGTAACTTCAGAATTATATCACATATAGCATGAGTTTTGAAAATTATACAGTTATGTATTTATTAATTCTTTGACATGTGACTAGTGGAGCTTAAACATGTTTACCCTTGTTAACCTTTTCTACCCTACTCTTTCTCACCTAAAATCCTATCTCCCATAAAATCTTCTGTTTTAAGAGATATTATTATTTTTTCATTTATTCATTGATAATTGTGCAGATAGTAAATTCTGCGTACTTTACAGAACTCTCTAATCTCTCTCTCATTCTTATTCTTCTCCCCTCTTCCTGTAAGTCCCATTTCCACATGTACTTTTTTGTTGTTTGGTTTTGCTTTTTGTTTGTTTATTTGTTTGTTTTCTTAAACCCATTGTTGCCAGGATTATATCTGTGACCATGGGTTTGGAATTACTCACTAGACTTGGTGGTATCCCTAATGGTTATATAGTTGAAGGCAATAATTATTCCTCTCCCAGAGTGAATCAGAAGTCATTGACTCATCAAGGAACACAGGGCCCCCATGAGAACTTCCCTGATACATGATTGACTTGAGAGTCCCAATCTTGTGTAGATCCAATGTGTGAAGCCACAAGTTCTCTAAAGACATGACTACATTTTTTATCTCATTCCAAAAATAGAACATTTCACATCTTCATCCTATCTTCAGACTTTTATATCTTCTTTGTGTTCTCTTCCATAATGTTCTGAGCCTTAGATGCTTGGTATAGTAGCCATGGTTCTTTACACTAATGACTATTACAAAGAAAAAAATTAAAAGGAATAGTGGTATTTGTATATGGCTATAAATATATATGGCTATAAAGTTAGCCATATACTCATAACTTAGAAAGTATCTTAGTCCACTGACAATTTAACTCAACAATAATTGTAACACCTAAATTTACCTAAGTTGCTTTTTTTTCTCAAGGTATTCAGTAATACTTATAGCTTTTCTCTTCTAAAATAATCCTCAAATTTAATCAAAGTGTGGCTTCTCCCAAAGTAGTTTTGCCCCTAATTCACTTGGGGTTATATCTAGTCTGTTGGGTTAATGCTGTATTTCATAGCTTTCACAGCTGGACAAGACTGTTGGCACCCCTTTTCCTCCAGCATCCAGTGCATACATTATCCTTTAGTATTATGAAAGCTAGCCAGAAGGGAGAAAATGTGCAACTCAGTTATAGCTTACTTTCTTTAAAGACTTGCAACCAAGATATGTGATTATCTTCAGCAATGTTATCCTATCAATTACATCTAGTAAACAGAAAAAAAAAAGTGACAAGAGCCTGTATTGTTATGGAGACTCAGAAATTCCAAGTTCTGTCTTGTTGTACATGTGTGACCTACTAAATTAAATAGAGGGTTGCTTACTTGAGTATTGGTGGGAGGTTATTTAATGGATCATGACCTACTATTTTAGTGAGTAAACCCCTGATGAAAAAATACTGTTTTTCTTCTGAACTATTAAATCCCAATATTCCCTTGGGGCAGGAAAGTCCTTATATGGGTTTCTCTGAAGTCTAAAAAAACAGATAAAGTACCTACTTAGTATAAATTTTTAAAGAAATTAATGACACTCTTTCATGTATTTATCCCAGTAATGTCTGCCTTTCTATTTTTGTCCTCTTTTCTCTTTGAAGATGGAAATGTATGTGCCTGCTTTTGTATATCATTTATTCTGTCTGTTTCTACTATTATACAGATAAAAAGATTTTCAGAATCTTGTATTCATTGTTTTAATTTGGGGAGATCAGGTCCTCTTCACCTATTCTCACAACATTTTTTTTTGTATTTTTCTAAGTCAAACCTCATATCTTACTTTTTTCTTTTCACATGTATCTCAGGATTTGTGTTTGTTAAAAGACAGCACTGGGTATTCTCGACATTTACCTTATTTTTTTTAGGAGGATAGCCATGCATTATATTTGCTCCCATTCACTCAGAATTCAGAATGTTAAGTATTAAGAAGCTGAACAGAGAAAAAAACAATGGTAAGGGAAAAGGAAAGGTGAGCATAAAACCACAGTACGGTGTATATATGTAAGAATTTGTCAAACCTTGAGAAATTGCTGGAGCCCTCCAGCAGAGTCAAACAGTTCCTGAGTAGGGAGTGAGTACTGAAAAAAACAAACCACAATTCACAAGGGTTTGGCTGGAGAGGGCTGTCAGTAAAAACTGTTGCAGCCTGGTTTATTCCATGCCTCCTCTCTTTAGTCAGAACAAAGCACCTCAATACAATGAAAGAGTTCCATGAGAAGTCTAACTTGTTTACCTTGACCACCTCTCTGTGTAATCCTCACATAAGTAAATTGAAGGAACTTTACAAAACATGCTGCTTATCTGTGTCTCAAGGTGAAGGCTATGTTTTTTGCTGAAAACTCAATGACAAACAACCTGACAAACAAGCAGCTCTCCATAAGAAATAATAAAATATCTCTCTGGTACCAGAAAGATTTAGTGTTTCCTTTTGAGCAGAAATTAAGGCGCATCAATAAATGATTCCAACTTTCCAATCAAATCTCTCTCAGGTATGCCCTTAAACATTTTAAAGCATATTCCTAAACTAAAGAATTTTTTTGTACATGGACTTCATTTATCATCTATCTATCTACTATGTATCTATCTACTATCTATCTATAATAAACTACATACAGTAAGAAGAGTTATGAAACAACAGGAAAACCATATGTAAAAAATGCAATAAAAATGTTTAGCTCATCTGTTTTTGGCAACCTTGAAGATAATACTGTCTATCCTATCTAGGTTAGTCTAACGTTCTATATCTAAATTCATCTCTATCATGTCTTCTAAAAATCAACTTAAAAATATGTTTCTAATAGAAACATTTTTTAATCCTAAACAACTTAAACCAAAACGTGAAACTCTATCTAGTCTTCAACCCCAAAAGAGACTTGAGAAGGTATATCATAACTTAATTAGGTAGTGCAGACAAGCAGCTTCCAAACTAAGGATAGCTTAAACAGTTTACTGCCTGGTCAATGATATTTTTAATTGTTTTATATCAACTTGTTTTCAGTTCCTCTTCTATGAATGCCAAATTAATTTTGAAGAAAAGTTACTATTTTTTTAAGTTGTTAGCAGTTCTTACCAACCTAGTGAAATCTCAATGATTTTATATTTGTAGAATATAGATTATTTGTAAAATTTTTGTGCCATTAAGAATATTTTCCTGAAATATTACCTTTGGGAGGTAGGCCAGGGTAATAATAAAAGTTCTACATTATAGTAGAAAGAATTTTGCGTCATGAACAATATCCTGCTAGGTCGGATTGTGTACAATTACTAAGCATCGAAGAGGACCTCTCTTTCCCTTTAGTAGTATGTACTACATAAACATGATTAAGTCTGTCTTTGCAAATAGTTGTGAATGCATCTTTAGGTATTTTCTCTTCTGGATTGCAGTGGTGGTATATCATCTCTCTTTGAATATATGCCAACAAAAATATTAAAATGATCCACGAGTTTTCCTGGCCATTATAGGAATATTCTGACTATTCAAACATGGTAGCTCATTGTGATTGACCACACGTGGTTAGGTGAACTTAGAGCCAAATAGCTCTCTATACCTTCTGGATTGGGGTTCTCAACAGGAATAATACTGTCATAAATGCAATATACTTGGGTGGTATCTATATTCTAGTCAACAATACCACCCTTTCCATAGCATGTTCTTCAATATTATACCCCAAGGAGGAATGTGAATTTGAGGTACATAATCTGGCACAAGCAGTCTTTCCAAATTCTTTGGATTTGTGACTTACATGGTGAGCATAATCCTGAATCCATATTCTTTTCAATATTCATGAATTCTGGAGGTTAGTTTACTGTCCATTACTGCCTATGTGGAGTTTATTAATATGCTTCATTTGTCCATAGATATGTTCCATACTGGTAGTAATTAGTACAGAGTGGCTTCTAGTCCACATGTACTAGCATCAGAAATCATTGCTAACAGCATCTCTCTGGATATGGATCCAGGCCAAGTTTTCTGAAACAGTGCATTTCTATATCATGCTGCCAGAATAGTGCTTTTGTACCAAGCATCCTTTCACAACAAAGAACCCTTTTCCTATTTTACTAATGCTACTTACATGGAAACATTATTAACCTATGTTTCTATTTCATCTCTCTTACAGAGACCAATTCTGTTCACTGACCCATGATTTCCTGGTCAGCCTCTTCCACTAGAACTCCCCAAATCAGATGCAATTCAAGTTGTGTGCACCCACTGAAACTTTGCAAGTACAAGGGAAAGTATTGAAATGGTCAGGGTGTTCAGCTTCTCCTTAATTGGGTTTCAGTGTTAATTTGAAGTAGATATAGCTCAGTGATTGAAAATCAAGCTGTATTTTGTACATGTTCTTCATGCAACAGAATTACATTTTCAATGATGGAGAGAGGTTTACAGAGAAAAAGAAGCATGTCTAATGGGTATTGAAATGCAATTTCACAGACATTCTTGGAACAGTTCCTCTAATAATATTACTTTTCACTTAGTTAATTTATTTGCCTAATAAGAAGTTAAAAGAAAACTAATATCAAAAAAATAAAAATATGCCATTTCCTCACATAAATCATGACTAAAACAAAATGTGTATGTACATATGCAGATATGTGCACACATATATAAGAATAAGAAATCACTCTATATGCTTGGATACAAGTTTAGTTTTATCAGCCTATAATTGCTATACATAGATATTTGCAGCTTTTGATAGATTATTATGTGATATAGATTAGTATCAAAAAGCATTTTCTATAAGGCTGTGGTTTATTTTATTTTTATTTTTATATTAATCACAGGTTATTTACTTTGTATCCCAACTGTAGCTCCCTCTCTCACTCTCTCCAAACTCTACCCTCCCTCCCTCATCTCCTCCCTGCCCCTTTCCAAGTCCAATGCTAGGGAAGGTCCTCCTCCCCTTCCAACTGACCCTAGCTTATCAGGTCTCTTCAGGACTGGCTGCCATGTTCTCCTCTCTGGCCTAGCAAGGCTATTCCTCTCTCAGGGGGAGGGAGGTAAAGGAGCCAGTCATTGAGTTCATTTCAGAAATAGTTTCTGTTCCCCTTACTAGGGAAACCACTTGAATACTGAGCTATCATAGACTACATCTGAGCAGAGGTTCTAGGTTATATGTGTACCTAAGGAAGATAAATAAGAGAGAGGACCCAGGGCAAGATGATCAATCCTCATTTAGAAAAACAAATGGGATGGACATGGGAAGTAGGAGAAAACAAGTAACAGAACAAGAGCCTACCCCAGAGGGCTTCTGAAAGACTCTATCTAGCAGTGTATCAAAGCAGATACTAAGACTTATAACTAAACCTTTGGCAGAGTACAGGGAATCATACGATAAAAGGGGGAGGTAATATGACAGGGAGAGAACAGGAGCTCCACAAGGACAAAATATATCAAGGCACAGGGGTCTTCTATGACACTGTATCTCCAACCAAGGACCATGTATGGATATAACCTAGAAGAAAGCTGTGTTTTATAGTGTCAATGATTCCAAGATAGCTTTGATTTTTGAGGCATGACTTCCTACAATACACGGAACAAAGAGTCACAACTGGGAAATATCAAGAAATAATATGCACATAATGCGGTAAAAATATCCAACATAAACAGGGAAATAAGTATCCTTTAGAATGCCAATTTTAAAGTAGAAACAAAAAAGAAAAGATCAACCCCAATATTTATTTATGAGATTAAATAGTATCTTTTCAATATTACTCACTAAAAGACAGAGGGTCATGCTTCTTTTCCTTTTTAAAGCTTTTTGAGATTATAATATATTCCCAATATGTCTCCCTTTCCTTGCCTACCTCCAAACCCTGTCACATACTTTTTTCCACTTTCAAAATCATGAATGTTTTCTTCACTAATTATTATTGCATGAATATATATATATATATGTACATAAAAATCTTCCTAAGCATAATGTACTCAGTCTGTATAATTTTACTCATATGTATGATTTCATGGCTGACTGTTTGCACTTGACATCCAATTGGTGTTCTCTTTTCTGGGAAATCCCACCTCTTCCATTCCCAGCTTTCCTCAGTTGCCTGTAATTCCTTGTGGAAAAGTTAATGCTTCATGGGCTTTTACTGAGTACTTTGGCTTATGCATTAGTGTTATCTTCATTCAGCTAGCACATGGACAGTCATGTCTGTGCAGTGGACATGTGCATTGTTGTGACTTTTGATATTATGAAGATACATAATATCACAGAAAACTCCCTGATTATCTGGGAGAATCCTCTTCCACAATGATCCCTAAGTCTTAGGCGTGGGACTGTTTGTTGAAGTTTACATTTAGCACTTTGTAAGTTTCCAAAGAGGGAGGTAAACAACAATCCTACACAGCTATGGGTCCTATGACCTACATCAATGACCATCATGGCAAAGTAACTGTAAGGGTACAGTAATGACATGTATACCTTGGTGATAACCAGTAGCTCTTTAAGTGGACCTGCCTGCTAAAAAGAGAAAAACCATAGCTACCAGTATTGGACACCAAACTAACTACTAATTATTAGTGAACTTATATTTGTTGGAGGAGAATATAGAACCTCTATTTTACCAAACCAACATAATCTCTAACAAAAATCTATATTTGTCTTTAATATCACAGATAAGTGTAGCCTTCATTTCTCATCAATAAAAAACTTCTCTTTGTCATGTTTTAAATTAAATAAAAGATTAGAAAAACATGTGAAGATTTAGAATTTCATGGGTGCTTCCTTAGTAAAACATCAATGGTTATACTGTTAAAGGGATGAAAGATTTAGCCAAATGCTGTGGGGTAATAAAAGGGGCAGAGAGCAATTACACTGAAGTTTTCTAACACTCTTCTTGTCCCTAAGTTGCCAGGGTACTGAATAAGAAATTCTTACTCTGCAGCAAACAATATTTATAAAAAGACTGATTTTAGGAGGTCCTCCCCCGTTCGTGAACTTGGAGGGGGCGGGGAGGAGATGAGGGAGGGTTGAGGAGTGTGGGAGGGAATGAGGGAGGGGGCTACACCTGGGATGCAAAGTACCTAACCTGTGATTGATATAAAAATAAATAAATTACATAAAAAGACTGATTTTATAAGATTTATTTATTTATTTTTAGTTTTTGAGGCAGGGTTTCTCTCTGTGTAGCACTGGCTGTCCTGGAATCACTCTGTACTAGACTGGTGTCAAACTCACAAAGATCCATTTGCTTCTGCCTCCTGAGTGTTGGGATTAAAGGAATGCACCACCTTTGCCTGGCAAGATTGATTTTGTTTTTAATTTTCAGTGTTCTTTGTATGTTTTGTAAAATCTGGCCTGAAGAAATTACATTGGTTCTGTAATCTACATTTGAGGTTATATGAAAGCTACTACTATATTACTACTACTATAGTATTATCAACAGGCTTTTCCAATAGATCATATTTACAGTAGCTCACACTGAGTATTATGAGTTTGAAATAACAAATTGTTTTGAGACAGTTTCTGACATTATCACCCTGGTTGGGCTTGAACTCATGCTGTTGACAGTACTGATCTTGAACTCATAGAGATTCACCTGTTTCTGCCTCTTGAATGCTGGGCTAAATGTGTAGGTTACTACTCTGATTGAGACAAAATTTTATTACAAAAGTTTGACATACAATAGTACCAATACTTGTCAACAGATGTACATATGCTCATATTGACTTTTTTCTAATTCCCTCTTATTCTGACTTTCTAAACTAATATTGTAAATTAACTATCACAATGAGTAAAATACTTATTACTCATATTATCTGGTTTATTTTTATTCACAAAAGTATGCAAAGTATGTATGTGTTCTTTATTGAACATATATTTTCTTAACCCTGTTTTGTAGTAAATTTCTATTTATGTAGCCTTTTTAATCTACATCTATATTATATGTTTGTATCATTTTCGTAATTGCTGTGATGAATTAACTAACAAAACAATTTAAGCAAAGCCCAAATTATTCTTTCTGTTTGAGAAGGTGTGATCCTTAATGACCAGGGAGGCATGCCCATAAATATAAGGCATCTGTTTACATTGTATCCAGAGTCCAAAAAAGCAGAGATAGATCAATGCTAAACCACACCTGCTTCATGTTGTTTTTTCCTTATATAGGAATTCGATCCTTGTAGCTAATCACAGCATGTAGCTACCCACTTTCACAATGAGTTTTTCCTCCTGAGTTACTGGAAACACTGTGGAAGATACTATTTGACCTCCACCTTGGAATGTTTGCCTTTGAAATCAGAAAATGAGTTTTATTGAAGTTTTGATCTGCAGATCAAGAATTAAACAAATTTTATTGTTGTCAAAGACAAATTTTAGTTAGCATATTAGGTGTGGGCTATTAAAGGGATAAAAGGATCTAAAGACAATTTAACCATACTCTACCGTTTAGGTTGGGACACTTAGGTCTCAGAAGTGAAGTTACTTTCTTAATAATGTTGATATATATTTGTGGATGCCTCATATACATGTAATAGTTTCATGAACTGCAGCAAATAATAACAATTGTTTATCAGGTTGTATTAACTTATATCATAGATAAACATCTGATAAAATCTTTCATAAGTGTAATCCTCTCAAAGAAGAAATGAGTTGCAAATAATTTTTACCTTTCCATTACTTGATGTATAACATTACACTTAGTATTGAGGCAAATAGACATATTAGCTATGACATTTTCTCACTTAGAACTTGAAAATAAGTAAGTGAAATCTGGGACCTGCCTGGATCTCAGAATATTTTAGCCTTAGAGACAGCTTTATCACAGTGTAGGCTGCTGGCATAATTCTTGGAAAAAGTGTGTGTGCATGCGTTTTTTGGTTTTTGGTTTTTTTTTTTTTTGTCGTTGTTTTGTTTTGTCTTAACTGAAAGAAGCAGCAAAGAAAGTTCATGCTATATTTATTTGTTTTTCTATTTACCTAGAAATAAGTGAATTGGTGCCAATTCTCTATGCATATATTGATTATTATATAAACAGTCTCAGAAAATGAGTAGCTGAATACTGTGGAAGATGGTTACAAATATTTCCTGAAAAACCTTCTGAGATTTTCATGTATTAATTTTATTTCAACACTATATTCTAGTTTCTAATACTTAAAAAAAGCAAGATCTAATTAAAATCAGATTCAGCTCTTTTTACTTCATAATTCAAAGAGTTCAATGATCTTAATGGTTTATTTTAGAGAAAGCCCACAGTTGGAAATTATGGTTCAAGTGTCAAAATTTATATCTAATTCTCTCAAATCCATGATTGTATTTTTGATGAATATTGTTAAACTATTTTTTAAATAAAATGGAACTGCTAGTCCTATTTTCTTCCTTATATTTTTTTTACTATAAAGCATAATTAGTGAGTCACTGTAATTGTGGCAGGTAGGTAGAGTGGCCCTCAGTTGATTGGAATAAGTAGTTATTCACAGGAATAGCTTTCAGAAAACATCCCTAACTGGCCATGGTGTAAATAAATTTCAGGTTTCCATCTCTATCTTCAATTAGTTCATTGAGATATTGAAAATATTTATAAATTGTAGAAAATTAAGAATACATAAACTGTATTACAGTTACTCAATGGTCCTATGAATACATATAGTGAATATGAATCTGATTGTTATTAGTACATAATACTAGAGATTGGGTATTGCCTTAAAAATGAATGCCTTTTCATACATAACACAATACTCCTTGGGCAAAATGTGAAGCAACAAAATAGACTATTATAAAACATTCAACTTAAAATTCAAACTATGTCCTATTCAAAATAAATTTGTTTCTGAATTTGAGTCATTTCCTCATGCCATTTTGTAGGACTAAGTAAAAAAGGCTGGCAATTTCTGCTCATTATAGTGAAGAGGTTTATTTGTTCCTTGTGGAGCTCCTGTACTCTCCAGGTCATACTAACTCCCCCTTCTTTCATATGATTCCCTGCACTCTGCCAAAGGGTTGATTATGTTTCTTAATATTTGCTTTGATACCCTGCTAGGTAAAGTGTTTCCAAGGCCCTCTGTGATAGGCTTTTGTCCTGCTACTTGTTTTCTCCTACATCCAATGTCCATCCCATTTGTCTTTCTAAGTAAGGATTAACCCTCTTACCCCAGGTCTTCTTTCTTGTTTATCTCCTCTAGACGTATAGATTTCAGTATGTTTATCCTATCTTATAAGTCTATATAAGTGAGTATATACCATGTGTGTCTTTCTGCTTTTGGGATAACTCACTGAGCATGATCTTTTCAAGGTCCCACCATTTGCCTGCAAATTTCATGATTTCCTCCTTTTTAATTGCTGAGTAGTATTCCATTGTGTAAAAGTACCACAATTTCTGTATCCATTCCTAAACTGAGGGGCATCTGGGTTCTTTCCAGGTTCTGGCTATTATGAATAAAGCAGCTACAAA
>CM053763.1:15541186-15553843 GCA_028658305.1 Pachyuromys duprasi
GAGTTTTTTATGTTAGCCATTCTGACAGGTGTAAGGTGAAATCTCAGGGAACAGGGGTCTTTTATGAGACTGTCTCTCCAACCAAGGACCATGTATGGTTATAACCTAGAACCCCTGCTTGTATGTAGCAAGTGTTAGCTCAATACCCAAGTGGGTACACTAGTAAGGGGAACAGGGACTATTTTGGACATGAACTCAATGGTTGGCTCTTCAACCTCCCTGCCCCTGAGGGAGGAGCATCCTTGCTAGGCCACAGAAGAGGACATTGCAGCCACTCCTGAAGAGACCAGATAAGCTAGAGTTAGATGGAAGGGGAGGAGGTCCTCCCCTATCAGTGGACTTGGAAAGGGGCAGGGAGGAGATGAGGGAGGGAAGGGGGGAGGATAGGGAGGAAATGTGGGAGGGGGCTATGGATGGGATACAAAGTACATAACCTGTGATTAATATAAAATAAAAATGTTAAAATTAAAAAAAATAATGAAGAGGTTTTCCTGGGACCTACAGAAGTGTTTCAAGAACCTCTGAAGAGATATGTGACTTACTTGTCAAATTTTTAAAAATACTACATTTTATATCTATCTATCTCTGTACCTATCTTTCTATCTATCTATTTATTGTTTATGTGTGGGGTAGTTTTTGTACATGGATGTCTGTGTATCCTGCACTGCTTGCGAAGGCCTGAAAAAGGCTTCAGATACTCTAGAATTGAAGGAGTCGATAATTGTTAGTTGTCATGAAGGTTCTATGAAAAAGCAGCCAGTGCTCTTCTTCTCTGAGCCATTTCTCCAATCTCACTTTCCAAAACGTATTTATAACAAAAATATCCATATTTATAACAAAAAATATCCATATTGGTTTCTTAGGTGTTCAATATCTAGTTCTACTAAGCAAACTGGTTTTATTTTAATTTTTTAAATTTACGTTACATCCGGGGTGTCGCTCCATCTCTCCTCCCTCTCAGTTTCTCCCTCTCCCCTCTTTTTTTCCCCTCCCCTTTACCACTGAAAAGAGGAGATACCTTACCTTTCCTCCCCAGCTTCAGGACTGAGCTTGTCTTCTTCCCCTGTGGCCTGGCAAGGCATCCTACGAGAGAGAAGTGATCAACAAGCTGGCAAGTGAGTCCCTGTTAGATTCAGTCCCCACTTCCTTTACCAAAGGACCCACAAGAAGCCTACGCTGCCCCACTGCTATCTCTTTGTAGGGGGCCTAGGTCCAGTTCACACATGGTCCTTGGTTGATTCTTCAGTCTCAGCAAGCCCCACTGGGTCCTGGTTAGTTGGCTCTGTTGGTCTTCTTGTGGAATTCCTGTGACCTCCAGGTCCCTTTTTCTTCCCTTCCATTTTCCTGCAAGATGCCTTACACATTGCCCAATGTTTGGCTGTGAGTCTCAGCATCTGTTTTGAAGCACTACTGGGTAGAGTCTCTCCAAGGACAACTCTGGCAGGCTCCTGTCTGCAGGCTTAGCAGAGTATAGTTTATACTGTCAGGGATTGGCACTCTCCCATAGAGTGGGTCTTTGTTTGGTTTAGGCATTGGCTGAGCATTCCCTCAATCTCTGCTCTTGTAGACAGGGTAGAATTTGGATCGAAGTTTTTGTGTGTTGTTGTTCATCTCTCTCTGCTTATAGACTAGTCTAGTTAGGCGAAGTACTCTTCAGTTTCTATGGCCTCTGTTACTAGGAATCTCTCCTTGAATTGCCCTCATATCCACCCAGGAGCCTACTCTGACTACAAGGACACTAACCATAAAACAAGGACAATTTCTCAAGTATGTATATAAGCAGCTTTATTCATAATTGCTAGAGTCTGGACATGATCAACATTTCATTCAACTGAGAGTGAGGAGCGCTGATGGACTAGGTGATCAATAGACTTTATGCTTTTCTGTTATTCTTCCTTTTGTCATATTCCATTCACATCTCTCTTTACTCTCTTCCCTTTGCTTCACAAGATAGGATTAAGAGATAGAGCATAGGACACCAAGCCAAGGCTGTGTCAGAACAAGGGAGCTGGGTGAATATAATCCCATGTGCTTGCTCATGAAGCAGAACAACATGTTCAGAGAAAACTGTATTATTTCATTTTGTAAACATTAGAAACCACTCATCATCTTTAGATTAGTCCAGCAACTGAATAAATAAATAAGTTTTTATTGAAATTTTATGATCATAATTACTTTCATGATTTAAGAAAAAAACAATTTGTACTTAAATAGAAACAGCAAAGGGAAGACAATAAAAGAGTTTTATGCTTTATTTTTCATGTTTTTTAATCCATTGATGCCCAGATGAAGCTATTTTAGTGTCTTTCTAATGTAGAAGATTGATCCAACTCTTCTATTTATCTTTGTCTTTTGACTTCCATTTCATTCCATTTAGAACTTTCCACATTCTAAATATGAGTAAAATTTTAAAATGAGTATCCATTGAAATCCTTGTTTTCAAAATATAGTTCTACACAGTATGCCTGGCACATACGTATTAGAGAGGCTGGAAGACTGATAGATACTTTTTTTATAATCTAATTTTAATAAAGAAGCAAACAAATAAAATCTAATCTTCAAAATATAATATGATTTTAGTTCATATTGATTTAATTGCTAAAGACCAGCAGTGAAATTAACCAAATAGTAAGAGAATTTTGTATATAAAGATAATAAGACTGGGATAATTTTAGTATGAGGCCATAACTTTTGACTTTAAAGCTTTAGTGAGATTTGGTTTTCAATTTTAACTTTCAGTTACTCATTAGCCTAATTATCACATTTCTGCATATCACAATTTTTTTGTTAAGGTTGTTGCTTACCCTATTTCCTAGTTAGCACATTTATTTTATTTTTGTATCTTTCAAACACATACACATTTTAAAATGGTATGTTTCCATATGTGTATTTTATTGTTTCTGTTTATCAACAAAGCTATCAATCATGTCTCATCTTTAAAATATAGAAGTTGCTTCCTTCTTCATAGTGTGCGTTTCTCACTCACCTTAGCTATCAAACATCCTCAAAACATACAAAAAACCTCATGTTATGCTTTGTCTCAATCTTACCTCAAGTTTGTATGTTGTTCATTATATGAATTAAAAGTGTGAGCTTTGTGAACCCAAGAATAACTTTCTTTTTATCTCTAAATTTATCTCCATCACGTTTTTCTTCTTAAAAATTTCTCTTGACAACTACAAAACTTGTCTATATTTAGATACAGTACAAATATATTTTGAATCAAATGTTTACACAGGCCTTCATTTATGACAAAAGACCAAAGTACAGTAGCTTTGAGTAATTCAGAGAAACATGATATGCTATATAATTTTCTATGTAGCAACTTGCAAAGATCCAAAAATTAACATGAAATTTCACAGAACACTATTTGAAAATCAGCCAGTTGCCAAACCTAAAAGTATTTTACATTACCTTGGCTTCTAAACCAGGGAAAAAAAGGTGAAGAAGAAAGAACACAGAAAGACAGACATAGCTAGAGAGAGCTTAACTTTCTATTTCTTGTCACTCAGTCAACAGCACAGCCATGCAGTGTTTAACACTCTCTCTTCAGCGTTCCCTCCACCTGCACATTTTACACCCAGTGGTCCTTAGTCTGATTTTTAGTATCCCTTTCATTCACTGATGGAAGTTATTAATTTTTCAACTTAGTTTGCTCACATTATGCTGGACATAGATTCCATAAGCAGAGTAGAAACATCAACTGAATTAATTGAGAAACAAGGAGGCTGTTTTTTTAGAGCTGAAATAATTTACTTTTATTTATTGCTTATTCTTTTTCCAGTAGTTTATTTCTTTGTTCATTTATTATAATTTATTCACTTTGTATCTTGGCTATAGCCTCCTCTATCTCCTCCCTGTCTGACCCACCCTCCATCCTCTCCTCCTATGCCCCTTTTCTAGTCCACTTTTAGGGGAAGTCCTCTTTCCCTTCTATCTGACCCTAGCCTATCAAGCCTAATCAGGCCTAGCTACATCATCTTCCTCTGTGAACTGGCAAGGCTGCACCCCCAAGGGGGGGGGGTGATCAAAGAGCTGGCCACTGAGTTCATGTCAGAGATAGCCCTGGCACCCCTTACTAGGGAACCCACTTGGAAACTGAGCAAGGGGGCTAGGTCTTCTCCATACATGGTCCTTGGTTGCAGTATTGGTCTCTGCAGGCCCCCTGGGCCCAGGATTTTTGGCCCCATTGGTCTCTTTGTGGAGTTCCTGTCCCTTTCAAGTATTTGTAGCTCTCTCTTCTTTTATAAGGTTTCCTGCACTGTGTCCAAAGTTTGGCTATGAGTCTCAGTAAATCTTTTCGTACCCTATGGATAGAGTCTTCAGAGGCCCCGTGTAAAGGCTTATGTTCTGGAGGAACCAATAGTTAATCAACAGAATAACGGCATGAATTAAAGGTAAATTTAATTTTTATTAATTAGTGGAATAAACAGTATGTGGCATAACTCCTCTGAGAGGCATCATCCATTAGTTGATGGTAACAGATGCAGAGACCCACAGCTTAACATATACAGCTCAGGGAATCTCATGGAAGAGTTGGGGAAAATGAGTGAGGAAGCCAGAGGTTCAAGGAATTCATGGGAAGATCCACATAGTCAACTAAACTGGACCCATGGAGACACACAGAGACTGAACCACCAACCTAAGAGTATGCATGGACTGGTCCTAGGCCTCCTGCACATATGAAGCAGATATGCAGCTTGGCCTTCATGTGGATCCTCCAATAACTGGAGAGAGGGCCCTCTCTGGCTTTGGCTCCTCCCTTTGGAACTCATTCCTCTAACAAGGCTGCTTTGTTTGGGAAAGGATGGGTCTAATTCTGCAGTGAATTAATGTGCCAGGGCAGATTAATACCCATTGGGACTTTTCACTTCTCTGAGGAGGAGGAGAATGGGTGGAGAGGTGTGCAAGGGAGGACTGAGAGGAGAAAAAGGGGCTTGTAATCAGAATGTAAAGTCAATAAAACGTTTTTTTTTTTTAAATAGGCGATTTCAGTTCTCCTCTGCAGTTTGTCTAGTACTGAATTCATTTTTATATTAATTTTTATTTTTTAAATATTAATCACGGGTTGTTTATTTTTCATCCCAGCTATAGCCCCCTCCTTCATTACCTCCCAATCCCATGCTCCCTTCTCTCTGTCCCTTTCCAAGTCCAATAGGGGAGGTCCTCTTCCCCTTCCATCAGACCCTTGCTTATCAGGTATCTTCAGGACTGGCTGCAATGTCCTCCTCTGTGGCCTAGCAAGGCTGTTCCTCCCTCAGGGGGCAGGAGCAGGTAAAGGAGCCAGTCACTGAGTTCATATCAGAAATAGTTCCTGTTCCCATTACTAGGGAAACCTAATGGGATACTGAGCTATCATGGGCTACATCCCAGCAGGGGTTGTAGGTTATATCCATACATGGTCCTTGGTTGGAGAAACAATCTCATAGAGGACCCCTGTGCCCTGATATATTTTGTCCTTCTGGAGCTCCTGTCCTCTCCTAGTCATACTAACTTCCTCTTTTATCATATGATTCCCTGCACTCTGATTATGAGTCTCAGCATCTGCTTTGATACACTGCTAGGTAGAGTTTTTCAGAGGCCCTCTGTGGTAGGCTCCTGTCTTGTTTCTTGTTTTCTCCTACTTCCCATGTCCATCTCATTTGTCTTTCTAAGTGAGGATTGGTCATCTTACCCCAGGTACTCTTTCTTGTTTATCTTCTTCAGGTGTACATATTTTAGTATATTTATCCTATCTTATGGAACTATATAAATGAGTATATACCATGTGTGTCTTTCTGCTCCTGGGATACCTCACTCAAGATGATCTTTTCTAGATCCCACCATTTGCCTGAAAATTTCACGATTTCCTTTTTTTTCAATGCTGAGTAGTATTCCATTGTGTAAAAGTACCACAATTTCGGTATCCATTCCTATACTGAGGGACATCTGGGTTCTTTCCAGGTTCTGGCTATTATGAATAAAGCTGCTACAAATATGGTTGAGCAAATGTACTTCTTGTGTACTTGAGCATCTTTTAGATATATGCCTAGGAGTGGTATAGCTGGATCTTGAGGAAGCACTATTCCTAATGGTCTGAGAAAGCACCAGATTGTTTTCCAAAGTGGTTGTACCAGTTTACATTCCCACTAGCAATGGAGGAGGGTTCCTCTTTCTTCACATCCTCTCCAGCATGTGTCACTTGAGTTTTTAAAATTTGCCATTCTAACAGGTGTAAGGTGGAATCTCAGAGTCATTTTGATTTGCATCTCTCTGATGGCAATGGACATTGAGCATCTCTTTAGGTGTTTCTCTGCCATTCTATATTCCTATACAGAGAATTCTCTGTTTAGCTCCATACCCCATTTTTAATTGGATTGCTTGATTTATTGCTTTTTAATTTCTTTAGTTCTTTGTATGTTCTTCATATCAGCCCTCTGTCAAATTTAGTGTTGGTGAAGATCCTTTCCCAGTCTGTAGGCTGTCATTTTGTTCTGATGACAATGCCTTTTCCTTTACAGAAGGTTTTCAGTTTCATGAGGTTCCATTTACCAACTGTTGCTCTTAGAGTCTGTGCTGTTGGTGTTCTGTTCAGGAATTTGTCTCCAGTGCCAATGAGTTTCAAAGGCTTCCCCACTTTTTCTTTTAAGAGATTAAGTATATCTGGTTTTATGTTGACATATTTGATCCACTTGGACTTTGTTTTTGTGCAGGGTGATAAACATGGATATATTTTTATCTTTCTGCATGTAGACAACCAGTTGGACCAGCACCATTTGTTAAAGATGCTTTCTTTTTTTTTTTTCATTGATTGGATTCTTTGTCGAAAATCAAGTCTTCATACTTGTTTGGGTTTATTTCTGGGTCTTCTATTCGGTTCTATCTATCTACTATTCTGCTTCTATGCGAATACTATGCCGTTTTTGTTACTATTGCTCTGTACTACAGCTTGAGATCAGGGATGGAGATCCCTCCAGGTGATCTGTTGTTGTATAGGATCCTTATGGAATTTCTGGCTTTTTTCTTTCTCCATATAAAGTTGAGAATTTTTCTTTCAAGGTCTGTGAGGAATTGTGAAGGTATTTTGTTGGGAATTTTGTTAAATCTGTAGATTGCTTTTGGAAGGATGGCCATTTTCACTATGTTAATCCTACCAATCCATGAGCATGGGAGATCTTTCCATCTTCTGATATCCTCTTCAATTTCTTTCTTCAGAGATCTGAAGTTTTTTTTTTTCAAACAGATCTTTCACTTGCTTGGTTAGAGTCACCCCAAGGTACTTTATGTTTTTAGTGGCTATTGTGGAGGGTGTTTTTTCCCTGATTTCTTTCTCAGCCCTTTTGTCTTTAGTATACAGGAGAGCTTCTGATATTTTGAGTTAATTTTGTATCCAGCCACTTTGCTAAAGGTGTTTATCAGATGAAGGACTTCTCTGGTTGAATTTTTGGGGCAGCTCATGTATACTATCATATCATTTGCGAATAGTGACACTTTGACCTCTTCCTTTCTGATTTGTATCACCTTGATCTCCTTTAGTTGACATATTGCTTTAGCTAGGACTCTAAGTAATATGTTGAAGAGATATGGAGAGAGTGGAAAGCCTTCCTTTGTCCCTGATTTCAGTAGGATTGATTTAAGTTTCTCTCCATTGAGTTTGATGTTGGCTATAGGCTTGCTGTATATTGCCTTTACTATATTTAGGTATGCACCTTTTATTCCTGATCTCTCCAAGACTTAAAACATGAATGCATGTTGGACTTTGTCAAATGCTTTTTCAGCCTCTAGGGGGAGGATCATGTGCTTTTTCTTCTTCAGTTTGTTTACATGGTGGATTACAATGATGGATTTCCATATACTGAACCATCCTTGCATGCCTGGGATGAAGCCTACTTGGTCATGGTGAATGATATCTTTTATGTGTTCTTGGATTTGGTTTGTAAGTATGTTGTTGAATATATTTTCATCAATGATCATAAGAAAAATAGGTCTGAAGTTCTCTTTTTTTTTGTTGGGTGTTTGTGTGGTTTAGGTATCGAGGTGACTGTAGCTTCATAAAATGAGTTTGGTAATGTTCCTTCTCTTTCTATTTTGTGGAATAGTTTATAGAGAATTGCAATTAGCACTCCTTTGAAGGTCTGGTAGAGTTCTGCACTAGAATCTCTGCTGGGATATAGCCCATGGTAGCTCAGTATCCAAGTAGGTACCCTAGTAAGGGGAACAGGGACTATTTCTAACATGAACTCAATGGCAGGTTCTTTGACCTCTTGTCCCCCACCCTCTCCAAGGGAGGAGTAGCCCTGCCAGGCCACAGAGGAAGACTTTGCAGCCAGTCCTGAAGACACCTGATAAACCAGGGTCAGATAAAAGGGGAGGAGGTCCTCCCCCATGAGTGGATTTGGAAAGGGGCAGGGAGGAGATGATGGAGGGAGGGCAGGATGGGGAGGGAATGAGGGAGTGGGATACACCAGGGATACAAAGTTAATAAACTGTAACTAATAAAATATAAATATAAATAAATATGAAAAAAGAAACAATCCTCCCAATAAAACCCAATAAAATTATGTCTTTTGAATAAAAAAAAAAGAATTCTGCACTGAATCAATCTGCCCCAGGACTTTTTTAGGAAGGGAGACTGTTGTTGACTGCTTCTAATTCCTTGGGAGATATAGGGATATTCTATCTTTCTCCCTGATCCTGACTTAATTTTGGCATATGGAATCTATCTAGAAAATATTCCATTTCTTTTAGATTTTCAAATTTTGTGGCATATAGGCTTTGGTAGTATGACCTGATGATTGTTTGGATTTCCTCAGTGTCTCTAGTTTTTTCCTTCTTTTCATTTCTGATTTTTCTAATTTGAATAGTTTCTCTCTGCCCTTTAGTTTGTTTGGCTAAGGGTTTGTCTATCTTCTTGATTTTATCAAAGAACCATCTCTTGCTTTCATTGATTCTTTGAATAGTTTCATTTGTTTCTAATTGATTGATTTCATCCCTGAGATTGATTATTTCTAGCTGTCTGTTCCTTTTGGTTGTATCTGCTTCCTTTTTTTCCCAGGGCTTTCAGTTGGACCATTAAGTTGCTTGTATGAGATGTTACAAATTTCTTCTCGAAGGCACTTAGTGCTATCAATATTCCTCTGAGCACTGCTTTCTTTGTGTCCCATGAATTTGGGTATATTGTATCTTCATTTTCATTGAATTCTAAGAAGTCTTTAATTTATTTCTTTATTTCTTCCTTAACCCAGCTGTCATTGAGTAGCGAGTTGTTCAGTTTCCATGTGTGTGTAGGCTATATATTATTTCTATTGTTGTTGAGGTCCAGCTTTAAGTCCATAGTGGTCAGATAGAATACAGAAGATTATTTCAATCTTGTATCTGTTGAGGCATGCTTTTTGACCAACTATATGATCTATTTTGGAGACAGTTTCATGAGGTGCTGAAAAGAAGGTATACTCTTTTGAGTTTGGGTGAAAAGTTCTGTAGACATCTATTAGGTCCATTTGAAGTAGGGCCTCTGTAAGTGCCTTTGTTTCCCTGTTTGGCTTCTGTCCAGATTATCTATCCCTTAGTCAGAGTGGGGTGTTAAAGTCTCCCACTATTAAGGTGTTGGGATCAATGAGTGATTTAAGCTTTAATAATGTTTCCTTTATAAATACAGGTGCTCTTGTATTTGGGGCATAGATATTCAAAATTGTGATGTCCTCTTGGTGGATTTTTTCCTTTGATGAGAATGCAGTGCCCCTCCTCATATTTTTTGATTAATTTTGGTTGAAAGTCTATTTTATTAGATAATAGGATTGCTACCCCAGCTTGTTTTCTGGTCTATTTGCTTGGAAAACACTTTTCCAGCCCTTTATTTTGAGGTAGTGTTTATCTTTGTTGAAGAGGTGCGGTTCTTAGATGCAGCAGAATGTTGGATCCTGTTTCCACACCAATTCTGTTAGTCTGTGTCTTTTAATTGGAGAATCGATTCCATTGATATTGATAGTTAAGAGTGACCAATGAACATTAGTTTCTTTTTTTTGTGTGTGGTGTTGGTGGTCTTACTGTGATTCATTCCTTGTTTTCTTTTAATTTTTGTAGGGACATTATCTGTTTCCTATGTTTTCTTGGGTATAGTTTTTTGTTGTTGTTGTTGTTGTTGTTGGATTGGAGTTTTCCTTCTAGTATCTTTTGTTGGACTGGTTTTCTATGCAGAAATTGCTTAAATTTAGTTTTATCATGGAATATTTTGTTTTCTCCATGTATGTTGATTGAAAGCTTTGCTAGGTAGAGCAGTCTCGGATGGCATCTGTATTCTCTTAAAGCCTGCATGACCTCTGCCCAGGCCCTTCTGGCTTTCATAGTTTCTGATGAGAAGCCTGGTGTGACTCTGATAGGTCTACCTTTATATGTTAATTGGCCTTTTCCCCTTGCTGCTGTTAATATCTTGTTCTGTATATTTAATGTTTCAACAATGTTGTGACATGAGGATTTTCTTTTCTGCTCTAGTCTATTTGGTGTTCTTTAGGCCTCATGTGTGTTTATGGACATCTCTTTCTTTAAATTGGGGAAATTTTCTTCTATGATTTTCTTGAAGATATTTTCTGGACCTTAGAGACTGGAGTTTTCTTTTTCATTAATTCCTATTATTCTTAGATTTTCCCTTTTCAAGGCATCTTTGATTTCTTGGATGTTTTTTGTTTAGGACCTTTCTCATTTTGCTTTTCTTTGATAGAAGTATCAATTTTTGCAAGCATATCTTCAGCACCGGAAATTCTCTCTTTCATCTATTGTATTCTGTTGGTGATACTGACTTTTGTGGTTCTTGATCTTTTCTCTAAGTTCTCCAGCTCCAGGGTTTTCTCTGCTTGTGTTTTCTTTATTGATCCTAATTCTATTTTTATGTCTTGTATCATTTCCTTCATCTGTTTGAATATGGCTTCCTGTCTCTATATGATGGCCTCTATTTTTTTTTGTTTGTTTCTTCTCTATATGCCACTAATTTTGCCTCTACTTGTCCCTCTATTTGCATAGCTATTTCTCTGATTTGTTTGTTTCCTCTTTATGTGACTCTAATAACTGGATAAGCATATCTTTAAGGTCATTTTCTTGGTTTTTGAAGAATTGGAGTATCCATTATTTTGGGGGTTCCTGGTGAAGATATGATTTCCTGATTTTTGTTCGGTGTGTTCTTTTGCCTACCTCTGGCCATTTCTTTATCTGTAACCTTCACTGTTTGTTCTTGGATTCTGCAGTTCAGATTGGTATTGTCTTTCTCTGGTGTGTGGAAAAATATTCAGGCAGATGAGAGAGGTCTAATGTTTTCAGCTTGTGCGGTGGTGATTCAGTTGTACCTGTAGGAGGGAAGTCTATGGGCACAGAAGGACAAATGCAGGCAAGGGTTTATGCATGCTTGTGCATGGAATTTTGCTTTGAGGGACAGGGTGCTAGAGAATGTAGAGGCCTTCAGTGTGGGGGAAGGGTGCCTTGCGGTCACCAAAGGGGTCGTGGGTGCTGAAGTTATCCCATAAGCTAGTGATTATTGTGTGTGCAAATTTCCCGGATATGTCATTGGCTTGCAGGCTACTGGTATTTGTCTCTGAGCTCCAGGAGTTATTTGCCTAATCTCCACTGGTGGTGCCACAGAGCTGGGGTTTCCATGTCCCAAGATACCCTCTGTTTCCCGAAGTGGATGTGTAGGTGGGAGATTTCTGATGTCTGGCAGCTAGCTTAGAAGCACCCTGGATCTGGGGCTCCACATGCACTTGGGGGTGCACTCACTCTCTGGCAGGTCAAATCGTAAAGCACAGGGGTTCTTCCTGTTCTCTACTGGTAGGTTTGGATCTGCTTAGCCAAATGTGTGCTCAGACAGCTTTATGGTGTTGTAGCTCCTGTACCTGAGAGTCCAGCTGTGGCTGCAGAACTGGGGTGTCCAGGTAGCTGCCAGGAAGTCCTGTGGAGCTAGTACCTTGGCTCGGTGCTTGGCACACCTGGGTGGCTTTGCAGGTCTGCCACACAGCGTGCTGCACAGCCCGCTATCTGCCACTGAGAGACTGAGCATCCCATACAGTAAGGTCAGGCTCTGCGGGGTCCGTACAGCCGGCTGCTCTTGGGCATGGGACCCAGGCAGGCTTTCACTGCAGATCTTGGGCTCGGCAAGAGGGTTAGGCAGGCTGCTGAGGCTGAGGCGCTAGTATTCCCACCTCTGCTGTCTCAATTCTCAGGCAGCAAGATCTGTGTCATTGGCTATGTCCTTCAGCTCCTCTGGGGAGGAGGGAGGCCGGAAGTAGGAAAGTGCCCCTTTCCGTTCACAGAGAAGTCTGTGTCTGACCTGAATCAAAGAGTTCTCTGCTTCTGTGCTGTCCCCCCTCCTTCAGGAAGCCACAATGTTGATTTTCTGGCTTCAGGTGCTCCTCCACTCACCAATTTCGGAGTTTCGAATACTCTGGCTCTCAGAAATGGTGCGAGCTGATCGCCACCTTCTTGCCCCTCTGAATAGAAACATTATTTATTAAAAGTTTAGATATTAACCTAGAACCCCTGCTCAGACATAGCCCATGAGAGCTCATTATCCGAGTGGGTTCCCTAGTAAGAGGAAGAGGGACTGTCTCTGACATGAACTCAGTGGCTGACTCTTGACCTTCCCCCCCCCCCCCCCGAAGGAGAAGGGAGAAGCAGCCTTGCTAGGCCACAGAG
>CM053763.1:15554343-15592968 GCA_028658305.1 Pachyuromys duprasi
TGAGGTAGATAGATTTCCTTTTTTCTGAGACACTGTGGTTCATTTCCAAAGTATTTGTACAAGTTTGCACTCGCACCAAAAATGGAGGAGTTTTCCCATTATACCACATCCTTAGTATCATGAGCTATCTCTTGTGTTTTGATCTTAGCCGTACTGAAAGGTGTAACATGAACCTCAGAGTTGTTTTGATTTGCATTTCCATGATGTCTAAGTATGTTTAAGACATTTTAAAGTGTTTCTTGGCCATTTGAAATTCCTCAACTGAGAATTTACATCTGTACCATATTTATTACTTTGATTAGTTTGTTGATTTCTAGTTCTTTGAGTTCTTTTTATATTTTGGATATTAACCTTCACTCAGATGTAGAGTTGGTGAAGATCTTTTCCCATTTTATAGGCTGCCCTTTTGTCTTATTGACAGTGTCCTCTGTTTTATGGCAGCTTTTCCGGTTCAGGAGGTCCCATTTACTAATTGTTGATCTTGGTGCCTGGTGCTCTATTCAGGAAGTTTATCTTGTGCCAGTATATTCAAGATTATTCCCCACTTTCTCTTCTATCAGGTTTGGCATATCTGTTTTACACTGTGGTCTTTGATTTACTTGGACTTGAGCTTTTTGCATGGGTTATAGATGTGGATCTATTTACATTCTTCTACAAACAGACATACAGTTAGAACAGCACCATTTGTTGAAGATTCTTTATTTTGTCTATTTTATATTTTGTCTTGCTTCTTTCAATGACTTCTTCTGTTTCCTTCCAGTTATAGGTCAATTTAAATGTTTATCTAATCTTCATTTAAATTTAAGTGATATTTATCAAGAAAACTGTCACACACAGGGCATATACTCACTCATAAGTGGATATTAGACATATATTATAGGATAAACATACTAAAATCTGTATACCTAAGGAAGCTAATCATGAAAGAGGACTCTGGCTAAGATGTCCAATCCCCATTCAGAAAGGCAAAGAGGATGACATTGGAGGAGGGAGAAAACGGGAAACAGGATAGGTGCCTATCACAGAGGACCTCTGAAAGTCTCTACCCTGGAGGGTATTGAGGCAGATGCTGACTCATAGCCAAACTTTGGGCAGAATGCAGGGAATCTTATGAAGGAAGTGGGACATAGTAAGACCTTGAGAGGACAAGAGCTCCACAAGGACAGAAACAGACACAAAACGTCTGAGCACAGGCATCTTTTCTGAGACTGATACTCCAGTCAAGGACCAGTCATGAAGATGGCCTGGAATCTCTGCACAGAGGTGGCCTACAGCAGTTCAATATCCAAGTGGGTTCCATAGTAATGGGGACAGGGAGTGTCTCTGACAGGAACTGGTTGGCCTGCTCTTTGATCACCTCCCCCTGAGGTAGGGAGCAGCCTTATCAGGCCACAGAAGAAGATAATGCAGCCACTCCTGATGAGACCTGATAGACTAGTATTACAGGGAAGGGGAGGAGGACCTCCCTTATCAGTGGACTGGGAGAGGGACAGAGGTGGGGAAGAAGAGGGGTAGGATTGGGAGGGAAAGTGGGAGGAAGGTACAGGGGGAGGATACAAAGTGAATAAACTATAATTACTAAAAATAAAAATAATTTTTAAAAAATTGTTCATTACTTTTAGATTTTCCAATTTTGTGGAGTATAGGTTTTTGAAGTAAGACCTAATCATTCTTTGGATTTCCTCAGTGTCTGTTGTTATGACTGCCTTTTGTTTCTCAATATGTTAATTTGGATATTTTCTTAATGTCTTTTAGTTAGTTTGGATAAGGGTTTGTCAATCTTGATTTTTTTTCAAAGAACCAAATCTTTGTTTTGTTGATTCTTTGTATGGTTCTCTTTGTTTCTATTTTATTGATTTCGGCCCGAGTTTGATTATTCCCTACCATTCACTCCACTTCGGTGTGTTAGTTTCTTTTTCTTCTAGAGCTTTCAGTATCAAAATCTCTAGTATGAGATCTCAGTAACTTCTCTATGAAAGCACATAGTAATAAGCACTTTTTTCTCAGCACTGTTTTTACTATGACTCAAAAATATGGGTATGTTGTGCATTCCTTTTCATTGAATCCTAGGAAGTTTTAAATTTCTTTCATTTCTGTCTTGACCCTGAAGTTGTTCAGTATACAGTTATTTAATTTTCATGAGTTTGTAGGCTTTCTGTTGTTTCAGTTGTTGTTGATACCTGGCTATAATCTGTAGTGGCCTGATAAGATACAAGAGCTATTTAAATGTTCTTCTATTTTGAGACTTGTTTTGTGACTGAGTATATGGTCAATTTTTGAAAATGTTCCATTTTTGTGCCCAGAGCTGGGAGTCTTGAGTTAATTCTCTTCCTTTAGAATTGAGTACTTCCTGTTCAAGGGAATGAGCTGTATTGTTAGATCTTGCTGATTCTTATTATAATATGGATTCACAAGGATGATTAGAGCTTAGTATTCTGAAGCTTGTACCAACACAGGGAACATGTTCCATATTGTTCTTTGTGGTTGTATTATGCCCAGATCTTAAGGTCTCCAAAGACTACCAGGAGCTGCACCACTTATGCAAGAGCAAGGAGCTTTATTCAGGATTAAGCTTGGTCTCTCCACCTCCACTTTCACCTTCAGAGAGGTGAGCCTCAAGCAGCTGCATAGCTAGGTTTTTATTTGGGGTTTGAGCAAGAACCCTGAATTCCCAGCTTAGCAGTTACATGATTGGATTATATTCAACAATAACAAACTTGTTATAAAGTGATTGGCTAAATATCATGACTAACATTGAGGGAGCTATCTATAGACCTTAGGAATGTTAGGTGGGTGGACTGCCCAGCACAGATGCCCCACCCTGAGATAAGGTACCTTCTCATTCCTGTGGTTACCTCCAGGCTTTTCCTTGGGTAGGGAATTTCCAATTCCTGGAATTGGTGACCTATGATTTAGTTCCAGGGACTGATGACTTTTAGGGTAAGAGGTCATGCCTAGTCCTTTCACCATCAAGTGCTGAGAAGGTATATTCCTTTCTCTTTTGGTGAAATATTTTGTAGGTATCTGTTAAATCCATTTGATGCATATTTTCGTTAGCTCCATTATTTCTCTGTTTAATTTCTCTGTCCACTTGTGAGAGTGACTTGTTGATGTCTCCTACGATTAATGTGTGTGGTTTGGTGTGTGATTTAAGCTTTAGTTATATTAGTTTTGTTTATTTAGAAATGTTGTGTTTGAGATATAGATGTTAAGAACTGAAGCATCATCATGTTGGACTTTTCCTTTCATGAATATAAAATAACCTTCTCTATCTGTTTTGATTAAATATGGTTTGAGATGTAGATGTTAAGAACTGAAACATCATCTTGTTGGACTTTTCATTTCCTCAGTATGAAATATCCTCTCCATCTGTTTTGATTAAATATGTTTTGAAGTCTATTTTCTTAGATATTAAATTAACTACACCAGTGTGTTTCTTGGATCCATTTGGTTGGAAAACCTTTTTCCAACTCTTTACTTGAAGGCAATATCTATTTTTGAAGTTGAGATGCATTTTATGTATTCAGGAGAAGGAGGGATCATGTTTCCATATTCATTCTGTTAGTCAGTATACTTTTATTGGGGAATTGAGTCCACTGATAATGAGATATATTAATGACCGATACTTCTTAATTTTTATTATTTTGTTGTTGGTTTTGCTTTTAGTGTGCATGTATATTTCTCTCCTTTGGGTTTACTTGTATGAGATTATTTACTGTCTATGTTTTCATGGATTTAGTCAATCTCCTTGGTTTGGAGTTTTCTTTCTAGTACTTTCTGTAGGGCTGGATTTGTAGATAGAAATTGTTTAAGTTTTACTTTGTCTTGAAATATATTGTTTTCTCCGTCTAAAGTGATTGTACATTTTTGTAGGTTTAAAACTTTGGGCTGCAAATTTTGATGAAATTTTGCAGGCAAATGGTGGGGCCTGGAAATGATCATCCTGAGTGAGGTATCCCAAAAGCAGAAAGAAACACTTGGTATATACTCACTTATATAGACCTATAGGATAGGATGGACATGCTGAAATCTCTACACCTAAGGAAGATAAGCAAGAAGGAGGACCCAGGGTGGGATGATCAATCCTCGCTTAGATGGACAAATGGGATGGACATTGAATGTAGAGAAAACAAGCAACAGGACAGGAGCCTACCACAGAGGGCCTCTGAAAGACTCTAATTAGCAATGTATCAAAGAAAATAAGACTCATAACCAAGCCTTCGGCAGAGTGCAGGGAATCATATGAAAAAAGGGGGTTAGAAAGACTTGGTGAGGACAAGATCTCCACAAAGATCAAATAGATCAGGGCACAGGGGTCTTTTATGAGACTGTTTCTCCAACTAAGGACCATGTATGTTTATAAACTAGAACCCCTGCTCGGATGTGGCCCATGGTAGCTCAGTACCCAACTGGGTACCCTAGTAAGGGGAACAGAACTATTCCTGTCATGAACTCAATGGCTGGCTTGTTGACCATCCAACTCCCCCCCACCCCTGCCCGAGGGAGGAGCAGCCTAGCTAGATCCCAGAAGAGGACATTGCAGCCAGCCCTGAAGAGACATGATAAGCTAGGTTCAGACGGAAGGGGTGAAGGTCCTCCCCTATCAGTGGACTTGGGGGAGGCAGGGAGGAGATGAGGGAGGGATGGGGAGAGTGGAAGGGAATGTGGGACGGGGCTATGGCTGGGATACAAAGTATATAACCTGTGATTAATATAAAAATAAATAAATTACTTAAAAAAAAAACATTGGGATGGCATTTATGGTCTCAGAGTCTGAAAGACATCAATCTAGGCCCTTCTGGCTTGAGTTTCAGTTAAAAACTTGGATGATTTTTTTCCTTTTTCTGTTTTCTTTTTTTTTAATTTTTTTTATTCACTTTATATTCTTGTAGCTCCTTCACTCTTCCCCTCCCAGTCTGACCCTCCATTCCACTCTCTATTTCCCCTCCCCATCCTCCAAGCCTATTCCTCAGAAAGGAGGAGTTCCCTACCCCATCTATACCAGCGCATCAAGTTGTCCCCTTTCCCTGTGGCCAGGAAAGGCAGTCTCACCAGGGGAAGTGATCAAAAAGCCAGTAGGAGAGTCACTGTCAGATCAATCCCCACTTCTATTACTACAGGACCCACATGAAGCCTAAGCTACCCATTTGCTATACCTTTGTAGGAGGCCTAGGTCCAGTTCCTGCGTGGGCCTCGGTTGATTTGTTTCAATCTGAGCAATCCCCTCTGCACCCTGGTTATTTGGCCCTGTTGCTCCTCTTGTGGAACATCTGTCACCTATAGGTCTTTTTTCTCCCACTTTTCTACAAAAGTCCCTACTCATCACCCAATGATTTGCTGTGAGTTCCGGCAACTGTTTTGGGGCACTGTTTGGTAGCACCAATAACAGGATAAGTCTTTCAGGCTTCTATCTGCAAGTTTAGCAGAGGATCCTCCATAGTGTCAGAGATTGGTGTTCTTCCATAGGGTGGGTTTTTAGTTGGTCTAGGAAGTCGTTGGGTATTCCCTCAATCTCTCTTCTATTTTTATCCCTGCACATCTTGTAGGCAGGATAAATTCTGAGTCAAAGTTTTGTGGATGGGTTGGTGGTCTCCTCCCTCTGCTAGGAGTCTAGTCTAGTAGACATATGTCTTCTTCAGTCTCTATGGCCTCTGCTACTCAAAGTTGCTGCTTGAGTACCATTCATATGCTCCCAGGAAAGTACCCTGACTTAGGTATCACCTACCAAACTTAAACAAAAATCAGGTAAATAGTTTTAACAGTCCTATAACCCCTAAGGAAGAGATGCAGTCATCAAAAGTTTCCCAACCAAAAACAGCACAGGGATACATGGTTTGATTGCAGAATTCTACCTGACTTTCAAAGAAGAGCTAACACCAATACTTCTAAAACTATTCTATAAAATAAAAAAAAAAGGGTTTGCCAAAGTCATTCTTTGAGGCCAAAGTCACCCTGATACACAAACCGCACAAAGACTCAACAAAGAGAGAGAATTTCAGACCAATTTCTCTCATAAACATAAATGAAAAAAATCTCTAAAATAATCACAAACTGAATCCAAGATCACATCAAATACATCACCCACCATGGTCAAAGAGGCTTCATCTCAGTGATTCAGATATGGGTCAACATAAGAAAATCGATCAATGTAATTCACCATATTAAACTCAAAGAAATAAACTCAAAACATCATCTCATTCGATGTAGAAAAAAACCTTTGACAAAATCCAATACCCCTTTATCATTAAAGACTTGAAGAGATCAGAGATATAAGACTCATGCCTAAACATAATAAAGGCTATATAGAGCAAACTAATAGCCAACAGCAAATTAAATGGAGAGAAATTCAAAGCAATCATACTAAAATCAGGTACAAGACAAGTTTGCTAACACTCTTTATATCTCTTCAATATATTACTAGAAGTTCTATTTAGAACAATTAGCAAACTAAAAGAGATCAGGGGAATACAAATTAGAAATGAAGAGATTAAAGTATTGTTTTTGCAGAAGATGTGATAGTATATATAAGTCACCCCCAAAATTATATCAGAGAACTCTTACAGCTGATAAACACTTTCAGAAAAGTGTCTGGGGCTGGAAAGATGACTCAGTGGTCAAGAGCAGTGTCTGCTCTTGCAGAGGTCCTGAGTTCAATTCCCAGTAACCACAGGTGGTTCACAACCATCTATATTGAGATCTGATACCCTCTTCTGGCATGCAGGCATACATGCAATAGCACACTCATATATGTAAAATAAATAAACAAATTTTTTATAAAAAAGTGTCTGGATACAAGATTAATTCACAAAAAATTCAGTAGCCCCCTCCTGTATACAAAAGATGAATGGGCTGAGAAAGAAATTAGGGAAACCACACTCTTCACAATCGCCAAAAATAATATAAAGTATCTAGGTGTAACTGCAACCAAGCAAGTCAAAAACCTGTATGAAAAGAACTTTATGTTTCTAAAAAAATATCAGAAGATGGAAAGATTTCCCATGCTCATGGATCCATAGCATTAACACAATAAAAATGGCCATTTTACCAATAACAATCTACATATTCAATGCAATTCCCATAAAAATACCAACAAAATTTTTTTACAAACCTTGAAAGAACAATTCTAATCTTTATATGAAAAACAAACAAACTAACGAAACAAACACCACAGAATAGCTAGAACAAACCTATACAATAATAGAACTTCTGGAGGTATCTCTATTTCTGATCTCAAGCTATATTTCAGAGCAATAATTCTAAAAACTGCATGATACTGGCATAGACATTGTCTTGTTAATCAATGGAGTTGAATCAAATACACAGAAATAAACCCATACACCTATGGACAACTCATTTTTTTTTTTTTTTACTTAAGAGCAAAAACCATACAATGAAAAAAGACAGCATCTCCAACAAATAGTTGTGTTTTAACTGGATGTCTGTATATAGAAAAATACAAATAGATCCATATTTATCACCTTGCACAAAATTCAAGCTCAAGTGGATCAAAGACTTCAACATAAAGGCAGATACACTAAATCTGTTAGAGGAGAAAGTAGGAAAGAGCCTTAAGTTCATTGACACAAGAGACAACTCAGGCTCAGGCTCTAAGATCAACAATTAATAATTGGGACCTCTTGCAACTAAAAAATCTCCTGTAAGTCAAAGGACACTGACAATGGAACGAAATGACAATCTATAGACTGGGAAAGATCTTTACCAATCCTACATCTGACAAAGGGATAATATCCAAAATATGTAAAGAACTTAACGAACTAAATACCAACAAACCAAATAATCTAATTAAAAATGGGGTACAGAGTTAAACAGAGAATTCTCAACAAAGGTATCTTGAAAAGCCAAGAGGCACTTAAAGAAATGGCCAACCTTAGTCATCAGGGAAATGCAAATCAAAATGATACTCTGCCATGCTTACAGACAGAAACTTGGCTTAATTGTTTTCTGAGAGGTTTCATTCAGCAGCTGGAAGCAGATGCAGAGACACAGAGCCAAACAATAATCTAAGCTTGGGAAGCTTGGGAATAAAATGGGAGGAAGGACTGAAGAAACCAGAGGGGTCAAGGATGACAGGAGAAGACCTACAGAGTTAACTAACCCGGGCCCATGGGGGCACACATAGACTGAACCACCAAGCTAAGAGCTAGCATAGACTGGACCTAGACACCCTGTGCATATGTAGTAAATGTACAGCTTGGTCAGTGTTGGTCTCCTAACAATGGCAATAGGGGCTGTCTCTGACTTTGTTCTCTCCATCTTTTTCCTCTCACTTGGCTGCTTTGTCAGGACTCAGTGGAAGAGGATACATTTATTTCTGCCTTGAGTTAAGCTGCCAGGGTGAATTAGTACCTTTTGGGTGCCTCCTCTTCTCTGAGAAGAAAGAGAGAGGGAAGTCTGGAGACATATGTGAGGGTGGGACTCAGAGGAGAGGAGAAACAGGGTTGAAATCAGGTCGTAAAGTGACTAAATAAATAGAAAATTAAACTAAAATAATATAAAAATATATTCCCTTACACATTTAAACCATTTATGTGAATCCTGTTCTATAATGATTACAAACATTACATTAAAAATCAAGCACTGATGTATCATTTAAAATATGTACATATATAATTTATATATTTTTCAGCATATTAGTTCATCCTTCACATTAAGATCAATCTATATGAACATGTATAATATTTTTCATGAAAACCAGTTGTATTCTATAATAGTGTTATTTTCAAGTGTTTTACTTCAAATAACATTTGTGTTAAAACAAATTGTATAAATATAAGGGAATTGTTTTCTCTAATGGAAAAAAAATGAGTAACTAAGCTATGTTACCTTGTGAATCTACCTATAGATAATCCTTTCTCAACAACACATTCAACAAGTGTATAGATAACAACGAGAAATAAATATATATTTTCAAGATAAAAAGTGGGAAGTAAAAAAAAAACAGATGCATTGACAGGAATATAGATAATCACCCAGAGGTAAATATATTCTCCCTAGGACTGTGTGTGATAAAGAAAAGTGACTATCTCTACCTAACTAGTCTGTATTTGAATTTTGAATTTATTTTAATAATTCAAGCTGCAAAAGAATCCTGCAGATGTTTTCTAATTTGGTCACTAGCAAATTTTTAAAGGAGCATCCCGGTGCTTTAGACTGTGCACATGCAGCATTTCTGAGTGCTTTTCTAAGAAGAAACTCTTAATTTGAAAAATTACTGACAGGACTGATTTGAGTGTGACAGCATATGCACACTATGTCTTGTCTCCCTTGGATCTGTACACATTGTATTTTGTTTTTGTTTTTCTTGTGGATGTGTTTTTCAAGGATGAGTTAGGTCACCTTTAGCAGGAGAGATCAGCATGTGACTACCAGATACAGGAGGCAGATGAGTCATTGTTACACAGACTACAAATTATTCATGCTGGATCAATCCATATTCATGTTTGAGTTTGACCTAAGCTTCAACTTTAAAAATAGATTTAACAAAAATTATATGGAAATTCAAAAATTGTTTTGCTAGGAAGCAAACAAGTTATGCAATGCAATTTAGAAAAAAGAATGTTCCCTCTGCTAGAAAGAGATCACATTAGCAATGAAATACTATATGTCAGTCTGAGCTTAAGCCCAAATTCAAGAACATATTGTACACAAAAGTTCTGAAATCTATTTATCTGCTGTGTGATTGATAGCTATTGCTGCAGCTCAGAGACCTTAGGGCAATACTCACTCCCCATTGTTTGTCAGTAAAGAATATTATTTGGATGGAAAGCTGTGTCTCTTTCACAGTTTGTGGAAAAAAAGCCAAGGTATCTGAGCTTTGGATAAAGTCTAACAACAAGAGTTCAATAGCCAAAGGAATTTTTTCTTTTCTTTTTCTTTCACTACTAAGTTCATTCAAACTATACCTGTGATATTTTATTCATGTATAAAACATGAATGTGTTGACACCTATTACAAGGGGCAAAGTTATCTGATATAGCTTTTTGCTTAATAGTCCTACACACACGCACACATACACACCTATAATATAAATGTATATATATATATATGATTTTTCTGTTTTTTCTAATTATGTTTTGTTTGTTCTACTAAGAATAAGCCTGCTCTGTGCTGACTCTTGTTTTGTATATCATTTCATTCCAAGATCTCAGAAACATTTGCTTGCTCTGTTTCCAAATCAGACATATTGTAGAAATAAGTCTCTTTTTAACAGAGAGCTTCAATACACTTAGAAAAACAAATCATCAGAAAGCAAGGGTACAAAATGTATCAAAGACTGTCTCATAGTGGACTTCTTAGTCCTTTGCTCTTATGATCATTCTGTGCACTCCTTCAGGCCCTCTGAGCCTTAGGTCTACTATTTGTGTTGTAAACATATCAGTCAGAGCTACACACCCATGAGCAGCTGTTCTCTGTACTTTGAACAGATTTTGGCTTTCTCTAATTATCTGAATTTTCTATAAAATGAATTTTTAAAGAGGAGCAAGAGCTTCGCATATCTGTGGATATAGAACAAATATTTAAAATGCTGTTAGAGATTTTGTTAATCCAGAAAAGTGGTAGTAGATTGTTCTCTTGTATAGTTCATGGCCTTACCAGCCATGGGCAGTTGGCTATATTTACAGTACCAGATATTTAAGTCCAATTAGATGGCTGTTGGTTACCCGCAAGATGTTAGTGCCATTATTTAAATCTTGGGAATACCAAGTCATTCTCATCATTATTGTAGTTCTGAGGATTTGTAAGACTGAACCATTAACTCCTTTCTTCAATGCCAGAATACATAACATTTTGAATAATACGAGACTTAGCTCCCAGGAAGGAAGTTTCCAGGTTAGTTTCAGCTCATTCCTCCAAGTCCATTGTTCAAAGAATTGATACCTTAGGCAATAGGGTCTTTACCTCAAATTATAGAAGGCAGCCAAGAAAAGTCAATAGTCTACATGGTTTGAGGAGTCTTTTGGATTTTTATGACAAAAACTTGATGGTAACTTAATTGTGTGTTTCTCTCTCTCTTTCACTCTCTCTTTCTGTGTTTACGTGAGAGAGAGAGTGCACATAAATTTTTGTCCATGTCTTTTTTAGGTATTTTTCAAAAAGTATGTAAATAGATTTTTGTTTTCTCTTGTCTTGCCTTGTTTTCAGCTAGTGTCTCTAGCAGCTGTCTGGACAGGCTTGAAATTTCTAGCTAATCCAAACTAGAATTTCTCCATCTTCTACCTGCTGAGCTCTTGGATAAAAAGTGTGTGAAGCCAGAATACATTTTGAAAACAGTTCAGTGTATTTTCCCTTTGACTTAAAGTCCTTGAATAGCTCCTTAAATTACTGAGATATTTTGATTTATGCAAACATCTCTCTATAATCTTCATATAGTTTACATATATTCACCTTACACCCTTCTTGTAGCCTCAACCCTCCTCCCCTTCTAGTCCTCCCAACTTTTGACCTCTGTTTTTTTTTTTTTTTTCCAATGCACATCAGCTCATCAGTTTCATCAGGACTGAGCAAGTCCCTTTTCCCTTTGGCATGGCAAAGCAGTCCCACTATGGGGAAGTGATTAAAATGCTGGCAAGGGAGGCCATGTCAGATGCAGTCCCCACTTCTCTTACTAGAGGATGCACATGAGACCTAAGCTGCCTATCAGCTACTTCTTTGTAGGGGGTCAAGATCCAGCTCATGGATGGTCCTTAGTTGGTTTCAGTCTTAGCAAGCCCCTTTGGGCCCTGGTTAGTTGGCTCTGTAGACTTTCTTGTGGAGCTCCTGTCACCTCCAGGTCCTTTTCTTTGTCCTCCCACTTTTCTACAAAACTCCATATACACTGCCCAGTGCTTGGCTATGAGTCTCAGTATCTGTTTTGAGACATTGTTGGGTAGAGGACAACTCTGTATCAGAGGACAACTCTGTCAGGCTCCTGTCTGCAAGTTTAGCACAGCATCATTTATAATGTCTGGGCTTGTCTCTCTCCCATAGTATAGGTCTTTGGTTGGGCTAGGCTTTGGTTGGACATTCCTTAAATCTCTGCTTTTTCTTCTCTATCTTTATCCCTGTACATCTTGTAGGCAGTGTAGAATTTGTGTCAAAGATTTGTGGATGGGTTGGTGTCCCCCTCCCTCTGCTACGAGACCAGTCTAGTAAGCAGGCGTCCTCTTCAATCTCTATGGCCTCTGCTATTAAGAGTCTCTGCTAGAGTTACCCTCATATCTTCCCAGAAGCCTACCCTAACTTAGGTCCCCAGCTCATCACAGAGATATCCTGATTCTCAGTTTTTATTTTCTCTACAGGTTTTCTGTTCTCTTGCCCTTGCTCTCTCCAGGTCTGCTCTCTGTCCTCTTAACTCTTGGTGCCTCCTCTCCTACTTTGTTCCCCCTCTTCAGCCATTACCTCTGTCTATTTTATCTCCCCTTCCTAGTGATATTTATGCATCCTCACTTGGACCCTATGTTACTTATCTTCTTTGAGTCTGTACCTCCTATTATGCTTCTCATGTACTATATTGCTAAAATCCACTTATAAGTGAGTACATACCATGTGTGTCTTTCTGGGTCTGGGTTACCTCACTGAGATGGAACTCTTCTAGTTCCATTCATTTGCCTACAAATTTCATGATTTTTTTTTTATTTTTAATAGTGGAATAGTATTCCATTGATTAAATGTGCCATAGTTTCTTTAATTATTCCTTAGTTGAGGGACATCTATGTTGTTTCCAGATTCTGGCTATTGTGAATAAAGCTGCTATAAACATAGATGAACAAGTGTCCATGTTGTATGGTGGAGTTTTTTGGGTATATAGCCAGGAGTGGTAGATCTGGTTCTTTAGGTAAAGCTATTCCTAATTTTCTGAGAGAATGACAGATTGATTTCCAAAGTGTTTGTACAAATTTACATTCCCACCAGCAATGGAGGAGTGTTCCTGTTTCTGCACATCCTTGCCAGCTGGAGTTGTCACCTGAGATTTTGATCTTAGCCATTCTGTATAGTGTGAGATGGAATCTCAGGGTTGTTTTGATTTACATTCCCTATTGACTAAGAAAGTTGAGCATTTCTTTAAGTGCTTCTTGGCTATTCAATATTCCTCTGTTGAGAACTGTCTTTTAGGTTCTGGTTCCCATATTTTAAAATTGGGTTATTTGTTTATGGGTGTTTGATTTCTTGAGTTAATTATATATTTTCGATATTAGCCCTTTGTCAGATGTAGAATTGGTGAAGAACTTTTCCCAATCTATAGACTATCATTTCGTTTGACTGACACTATCCTTTGCCTTACAGAAGCTTTAAATTACAATAGGTCCCATTTACTGATTATTGATCTGCATGCCTAAGCTGTTGGTGTTCTGTTCAGGAAGTTGTTTCTTGCACCAATGAGTTTGAGGCTCTTTCCCACTTTCCTTTCTACTAGATTTCATGTATCTGTTGTTATATTCGGTTCTTTAATCCACTTTGGTTTAGGTTTTCTGCAGAGAACTAAATATGAACTAAGGAGACAGAAACATGCAATGGAAAAAATACAACATCTTCAACAAATGATGGTGATTTAACTGATGTCTACATGTAGAAAAATGATTTATCTTCTCATTTCTCTGCCTATTCCACATATTTCCACCACTCTATATCATCAAGGTGGGTATATTTCTCTTGTTAGTGTTTTGAACATCACATTTCACATTTTAGATTTTCTCATTCTAACCACTAATAATTTACATTATTTTAGTAAAATTTGCAGATAATATGGCTGTATAATTTTTTGTTGAACAATGACAGAATATTTGAATTTTAACATCATTATTTTATGCCATAAGCATACTATTTTTATATTAATTAGAGTTTATTCACTTTGTATCCCAGCTGTGGCCCCCTCCCCTTATTCGCTCCCAATCCTACCCTCCCTCCCTCATTTCCTCCAATGACCCTCTCCAAGTCCATTGTTAGGGGAGGTCTTCCTCCACTTCCATCTGACCCTAGCCTATCAGGTCTAACCAGGGCTGTCTACATTGTCTTCCTCTGTGGCTTGGTAAGCTGCTCCCCTCTTAGGGGGAGGTGATAAAAGAGCCAGCCACTGAGTTTATGTCAGAGAGAGCCAGTGTTCTCCTTACTAGGGAACCCACTTGGAGACTGAGTTGCCATGGGCTACATCTATGCAGGAGTTCTAGATTATCTCCATGAATGATCCTTGGTTGGAGTATCAGTCTCAGAAAAGACCCCTGTGCCCAGATTTCCTGGTACTGTTGCTGTGCTTGTGGAGTTCCTGTCCCCTCCAGGTCTCTCCCTTCTTTCATAAGATTTCCTGCAGTCTGCCCAAGTTTGGCTATGAGTCTCAGCATATGCTTTGATACTCTGTTAGGTAGTCTTTCAGAGGCCCTATGTGGTAGGTTCCCATCCTGTTCCCTGTTTTCTCCCTCTTCTGATGTCTGTCCAGTTTGCCTTTCTGAGTGGGGATTGATCATCTTACCCAGGGACATCCTTCTTGCTTAGCTTCTTTAGATGTACAGATTTTAGTGTGTTTATCCTATATTATTTGTCTAACAACCACTTGTAAGTGAATATATACCATGTGTGTCTTTCTGTTTCTGAAATACCTCACTCAGAAGGATTCCACCATTTGCCTGCAAATTGCTTGATTTCCTTAATTTAATTGCTGAGTAGTATCTGTTCGAAGAAAAAGTGAGGAAGAGTCTTGAATGCATTGGCACAGGAGACAACTTCCTGAACAGAACACCAACAGCGCAGGCTCCAAGATCAACAATCAATAAATGGGACCTCATGAAACTGAAAAGTTTCTGTAAAGCAAAGGATACTGTCATCAGAACAAAACAACAGCCTACAGACTGGGAAAGGATCTTCACCAACCCTACATCTGACTGAAGGCTAATATCCAGAATATATATATATATATATAACTCAGGGAATTAAAAAGCCACAAATCAAGTAATCCATTTAAAAAATGAGGCACAGAGCTAAACAGAATTCTCAATAAAGGAATATCAAATGTTGGAGAAACACTTAAAGAAATGCTCAGCATCCTCGACCCTGAGATTTCACCTTTAACTCATCAGAATGGCTAAGATCAAGAACTCAAGTGACAACACATGCTGGAGAGGTTGTGGAGAAAGGGGAACCCTCCTCCACTGTTGGTGGGAATGTAAACTTGTTCAAATACTTTGGAAATCAATGTGGTGCTTTCTCAGACAATTAGGAACAGTGCTTCCCCAAGATCCAGCTATAGCACTCTTAGGCATATATCCAAAATATGCTGAAGTACACAACAAGGACATTTGCTTAACCATGTTCGTAGCAGCTTTATTTGTAGCAGCCAAAATCTGGAAACAACACAGATGTCCCTCAATAGTGAAATGGATACAGAAATTATGGTTCATTTACAAGGCATACTATTAATATCCAATCTTTAGTGAAACTTTCTTTTTTATCCAATATCAGAATTTGAATAATTATTTTAATTAATCAGGAATTATTTGTTTTTGTTGTGTACTTGCTTTTTAAAATTTTGTTAGCTGGTCCTATTACATCGTCATTCTTTACCTTTCTTCTTGGTTTAAATTCCTTCATTTAGGTTTTAGGTGTTCTGTTGGAGTTTGTATATGAAAGTCTTTAACAAGTAATTTCTGCTTTTTTAAGATGATTGATCTTTAAAAAAGTATTTGGTCAATCTGTATTTTTAAACTATTTTATAAATGACCACAGGATTTTTAGCTTTTAAAAAACATGGCATCAGGGCTGGAGAGATAGCTCAGTGGTTAAAGGCACTGTCTGCTGTTCCAAAGCACCCAAGTTCAATTCCCAGCACCCACATAGCAGCTCACAACTGTTTGTAATGCCAGTTCCAAGGGATCTGACACCTTTACTTTTATGGACATAAAATAAATTAAAAAAAAACACATGACATCAATTTTTGTGCATTTTTTATTTTCTTTCTTTCTTTCTTTCCTTTTTTCTTTTGCGTGGCCCAAGATAATTGTTTTTAATTGAAAGAGGGAAAATGATATTCTTTACATCTTAAAATAAAAGACAATACATACAGCAAAGAAAGCAAATGCAATGTCACATGCTCTCTCTCTCTCTGAATTTACTACATACAACCAATACATGTGTTCAATGCATCTATTATTTTTACTGAGAGGAAAAGTTCTCTTGTTACATAAATTTATATAGTTTCCACACTACCAAAATACTTTCTTTTTTGTTTTTTGTATTTTTTAACATTTTTATTTTATTTTATATTAATCACAGGTTATGTACTTTGTGTCCCAGCCATAGCCCCCTCCCACATTTCCTCCCTATCATCCCCATCCCTCCCTCATCTCCTCCTTGCCCCTTTACAAGTCCACTGATAGGGGAGGACCTCCTCTCCTTCCATCTGACCCTTGCTTATCAGGTCTCTTCAGGACTGGCTGCAATGTCCTCTTCTGTGGCCTAGCAAGGCTGCTCCTCCCTGGGGGGGGGGCGGTTGAAGAGCCAGCCCTTGAGTTCATGTCGGAAATAGTCCCTTTTCCCCTTATTAGGGTACCCACTTGGATATTGAGCTACCATTTACTACATTCAAGCCGGGGTTCTAGGTTATTCTATTTCTGACTCTTCTCTTTTTCTAATTAGCTGCAAGTGGACAAAAATAAGAGATTTGTGGTTTTGAATCATAGCATTTTGGGTTTTGTGAGTTTTTATGTTTTATAAATATTGAAGCCACTACATATATTTAGTATTTATGTACTGATTCAGAAAACACAGATTATATAAGAAAAAAATGACTATTTCCATGAAGATGTTCTCTTTTTGGTTAAAATAATGTGCTGTGATATTCTTACTATGCCCCAAGTTCAGGCCATATGGTATAATACAATCTTTGTTTATTTTTAGTTTCTAGTCCATCATAGAATTATTTAGAATTCACTTTGAATACTGCTATTGTAAATAGGCATCTCAGTTACACCTCTCCAACATTTTCAGGTGTTACCTCTTTATGAATACCTACAGATACTCAAATTTTTAAATTTTACATGATAAGCAATACCCTACCATGATTTTTTTGCTTGATTTTCATTTACCCCTAAAAAAAATTCTTTTACCCATTGTGGATTTTTCTGAGAAAATTTCAGACCAAATATTTTGTAACATTGAAAAGAAAGTTCTGAGCCCTTGATTTTATTAAGATAACACCAATATATATTGGGCAAAAACATCTCATTTTGAGTAAAAATTTTGCTTTTTATATTGCTTTTATAAACTGTTATTCATACCCTGCCACTTTTTCCTAATAGTACTTGAAGATCAAAAGAAAAGAAAAATAAAAGTTGTGGTCGAGTACGATGAAAGCTTGCAAAAGAGACAAAATAATAAGAAATACATAGAAAATACACTGTGAATGTCCAGTGTGTATGTCACACACAGTGGGATTTATTAAACACCACTTAATAACTACAGACTAAACCAACTTGTCACTCAGTCACTTAAACTGAACTTCATAATACAAGAGATGTATTTATGGTAAGATCTATATGACAAGAGATATCACCTGGGAACAAAAAGAACTGTTTTCACTCTTCACATTGGTTCTTAAAATATGAATTTTAATTGACTGCTGAGTTTAAGATTTGAATATGTCTAGCATAATTTTACATCAAAAATAATACTTCAGTTTCTAAAAAGTAAAAAAGAAAATGCATTTTCAAGATATAATAGTATTCAAAACATATTGAAGATTTTCAATTTTCCCATCTTTATTGACAAACCATATTTAATCATTTAGTGCAAACACAATGTACATGGTGTATTCTGGATAAAAAGAAAATTATACAAAACTAATATTTTCTTTTCATGCTTCATATACTATATAAAGTATAATAATAATAAACGGGCATTAACTTTAATACATATTTGTTATAAGAACATGATGCAAAGCATGAGTGGTCAGAAATGTTTTGAGTCATGTTACTACATGAAGTCAAATTTATGTTTTCTAAGAAAATGGTATCCATTCTTAGAATACATTTTCAGCACAATGAGAGTCATATGCCATACATGGATGATGTCATATGAATGTGGAAAGTAGAGTTTTAGGAAGGTGCACATATTATACAGATGTCTAAGCAGTTACAATGATAAAGCCAAAATATTTACAGAAAACATTTAGTAAGATAATGATTAAATGTCAGATTCAGAGAGGAAACAATATCATCAAGACCCTTGTCATATTAGCTTCTTTGCAATGAAAATTAGAGGAAGGCAAAGAAGTTTCTAGCACCTTGAAGGCTAGAAACATATATGTGACTCCAAGATATTTACTGGGTTATTTAGCAATCTAAGGTTAGAATCAATTGGTAGGAACTCTTGTAGTTCCAACCTGCACTTGAGAAAAAAAAATCAAACAAACAAAGCAAGCCCATTCTTGTAAAATGGAGTTAGCTGATTTGTTGCTGGGATGGTTGAGACCTGTAAGCTCACACCAGCCGCATGAAATTCCTTTCAAGGCACTGAGCTACAATGTAGATCACTCATTTTTGTAGAATCTAAAATGAGACTGAAAGTAGCTATAAGTCTACTAGTGAGATTTGTTAGAAAACAGGAAAAACTGGCTCATTCATGAAATGGAGTATTTTGTAACTCTATTTCATGATAAGGTATAATAACCAGACTGTCATCACATCTTTTTCTTTTTCATTTATCATCTTTATTATTTTTCTCAAACCACATTATTGAAAAAATAATATTTACCAAGAGAAGGAAGAGCAAAACCTGTCTTTTAGAACAAGACATTGTTTAAAATTGGGAGGAGTAATGCTTTTAATTTTTTTATTAATTATTATTACAATGTACTCACTTTATATCCAAGCTTTGGCCCCACTATCTCATCCCCTCCCAGCCCTCCCTCCTACCTTCTCTTCTTATGCCCCTCCCCTATTCCATTGATAGGGAAGGTCCTCCTCCCTTCCAATATTCTAAATTAAGATCTATTAATTTCAGAGGTATTTATGTTAAAGCTTGGTCATTGTGCTCTATCTTTACTATCAAAAGGTTAAAATATGCTTCATCTTTTTTTCTAAAATGATATTATTATTAATCTATAGCATAGCCTTAGACTTTTATAAGCTATGAATTTTTATATACTAAATCATACATAAAACCTCTGTACTCTCACTTTAATGGACTATATTTATGACTTTTAAGGCTCCAACTTAACAGGGACAAAACCTGAAGTCCCAATATTTAACAATTAATACATGCAAGTTAATAGTCATCTCATGAATGTCCAAATATACATTATAGTCCTACAGATGCAAATATGGTCTCACTGCCATTTTTAATAAACAGGTGAGGATGGTCCTTGAGTCGCCATACAGGAGTTGGTAAAAATAATAAGAAAGGAGCCTTCCCAACAGCCTAATCTACAGCAAAAAGTATGCTCCAGACCTTAGCTGTTGCTCTGAGGCTGGTGGCATTTCCACACACACACAAAAAGATGTCTTACCCTGGGTCCTCTTTTTTGTAACAGGACAGAGTTCTACCACACAGGGCCCCTGAAAGACTCTACATAGCAGTGTATCAAAGCAGAAACTGAGACTCATAACCAAACCTTCAGCCGATGCCAGGGAGTCATATGAAAGAAGGGGGAGTTAATATGACCTGGAGAGGATAGGAGCTCCACAAGGACCAAATATATCTGGGCACAGGGGTCCTATATGAAAGTGTTTCTGCAACCAATGACCATAGGTGGAGATAACCTAGAACCTCTGCTTGCCTGTAGCCCTTGGTAGCTCAGTATTCAAGTGGGTACCCTAGTAAGGGAAATAGGAACTATTTCTGACATGAACTCAATGGTGGACTCTTTGACCTCCCCACTCAGCAAGGGAGGAGCAGCCCTCCTAGGCCACAGTGTACTTTGCTGCCAGTCCTGAAGAGACCTGATAAACCAGGGCCAGATGAAAGGGGAAGAGGTCCTCCCCTATCAGTGGATTGGAAAGGGACAGGGAGTAGACGAGGGAGGGAGGGAGGCGGGATGGGATTGGGAGAGAATGAGGGAGTGGAATTCACTTAGGATACAGAGTTAATAAAATGTAAGTAATAATAATAAAAAAATTAAAAAAAAAACACAAGATGGCTGCAGTATCCCAAAAATCAGTTCCTCCAGGTGACTGTTTCAAATGCATCCAAAGGGTACATTGGTTCCGCAGCTGCGGCAGCCAACAAGCCATGGCTGCCTGCAGGTAGACTGGCCACTGGAAGTCAAAATGCTCCTATGCAGGTTTGTCCTCTGTGCCCAGACATGGAGGCTCAATCAACACAAGAGCAATATACACTTACAGTCTTCCAGCTCCTTGGCCTGGTGGAGGACAAATGGTTCTTTGATTCAGCGATCTCCACCACCCTCACCCAGCCCAGGGTAACATTCCAGGCCTGTTTTGGCCTCACAATGGGGTCCCACAGACATGTTGTCAACTTCTTTCTTGGGAGACTTCAGATACCTTCTCAGTTCTCTTAATATGCAGAAGACCAGGCCTTAAGCCTGAGTCCTAGAGCTGCTATTATCAGGCCTAGACACAATATGCCTTGTTGCTAGACTCAAGAAACAGGCATAAATAAAACCTTTTTACCAGCCCTTTATTTAGCTAAAGGACAATAAATGTTCATAGCAGTCTCTTTTATGTCTCCTGGTAAATAACTGGATACAAAGTCCAAAAATAAATGTTATTTGAGGGTCTAAATATATGTTAAGGTTGGTAAATGCAAGATACGCATATTTGAGAGTCTACAAAAGTTTCTTAAGATTGGTAAACACCAGTTATATATGTTTGAACGTCTAAAAAGTGTCTTAAGGTTGGCAAATGCAAGTTTTAAAGGTTGCAAGGTCTAAATTGATTTAAGGTATCCTAAATAGGTTAAAAGGCCTAGTATTTCCTCCTGTTGCTATGCTACTCTTGTATTGACTGTCCAGTGCTTTGACCTTTATCAACAGAGCTCTAATTTATTAATCTAACTCTAACACTAAAACATTCCACTATACCACCCACTATCATTGTTCCAAGTAGAAGATTTTAAGTCTCCATAATAAGTACTTATACTAAAGGTTAAGATCAAGTGAGCTTTTGTCCCTTCTATTTCTAGAAAGGCTTCTGACTTTTCAGAGTTCACCTTAAAGAATGCTTATGCTGTTAACATAAATGTGAATGTTTACTGCCTTTTCTACAATGTATATTTCAGTGCATGTTACAACTGTGATGCTAAGATGTCTGAAGTTTAATCTCCTTCGTAAAACTTAAAAGTAATTCTTGTAAGCTGCAGTAAATCCACCTGAATCCACCTCTCAGGTCAATTGGGCTCCAGATAAATACTGCACTTATGCCTATCTCAGAGGCTGGGATTCCTCCCCTTTTTCTGGTTTTGGGAATTCCCTTTCCTAGCTCCTTGATTGCTACCTTCTATATGCAACACTGGCTGGATTGGTGAATTGTCCTCATTGGCCAGCCACTGGATTTGGTGAGTTCCCCTCATTAATCAAAATAAAATGGCACTCTTGGTAGGGGAAGCTTGACGATTGAGCATCCGGGAACTTCCTGTTACCTTTTGAGATGGAGGGACCCACCAACCATGGTCTTCACAGGCTACAGTTGACCCTTTTTGCTGACCTCCATTTAGGACTTCCTTTGGAAGAGATTTTTTTCCCCTCTATGTGCACAGTTTCTTCCCCTCATGCTCACCTATGAAAGTCCTAGTGCTGGGTAAACTGTGTCTCCTAATGGTAGCTGTGCCCTTGGTCTCGAGCCAAAGATGACAAACTGTTAGATCAGGTAGGATCATTTCTACTAGGTTAAACCTTGCCCTTGGGATGCCTTGACATGTCAATGATTCCTACCCTTCCCATGGGAATAGTCCGTTCATCCGTTCCTCCACATTATCCTCTGGGATATCTTCAAGAGAATTTCAGGTTTCTACACTTAATGCCTGCTTTAAGGGCCTCTAAGCTTATGCACTTCTGTAACCAAACTTGGCCTCAATTTCCTTAGATGACAGATAGAAAGCAAAGCCTTTTTAATTACCACCAGCGATTGGGTAAATGGAGGTTCCCATGTTCAAGTCTCTTTGATCCAAACCTTCCACATCTGTTTGCTCTCCCAAAAAGTTTTAAATGTACACCTAAAGGATTTTCTCCATAACCTACTTAACCTTATCTTTTGCCTACATGTATGTTTCAGTATCCTGCCAGACATAGATGCTTCCTTTATCCACCACAGCACCAAAGCAGCTACCACAGGTTTTCCAGTCCGACAGAATTCCATCAAGCCGGACCTGCACTTTCCCTCCCAGCCATGGATGTTCTTACAGACCCTGGACAGCATCAAAAAAGCCTGTTCTTCTTGGACTTGACTAGCATTTCAGCCTTTGATCACCCTACAGCATCCCCCCCAGTGTCAGCAGGAAGTAGCCAGAAGAGAATCTACACCAGTTATTCAATTATTATTAACAAAAGGCTGTAATGGTGTGCTTCAGGACCAGGACAAGCAGCTCCAGATTCTCCCAGCATTCCTTAGTCCCTACTTGCTGCTTTGCATGGCTTGCAACTCTCTACTGGCAACCTTTTACCTTGAACTTTCCAGGGCAGGGGCTTGCCCTCCTCCCCTTAACCATGTAATCTGGACATTTTGTTGCTTTTATTTTTTCTTTCTCTCCTACTTCCTTTCATAGCAATCAAGAGCTGCTTACAATGAACCTAAATTTAAATATTTTAACTTGTCTCACATGAGAAGCAGCCCAAGTTCCTCATTTTTTTTAATTATAGATAAAGGGAGGAATGTTAGTATTATGGCAGCTGCTTCTTGGTTGCCAAGCAACCAATGATTTCATCATGTGTCCCAGGCCAGGTAGCCCTGGCTGGCTGGTTATGTTGCTCCTTAAAGGGACCAACCTGTCACGCTGTCCCTCTATTGGCCCTCCTGGTTCTCTTGGCTCTTGCCTTCTGTCGCCCTCTCCCCTCTCTCTGTTGGGGTGCCCCTCTTTTTCTTCCCCCTATCATGTCCTGCTCTCTCCTTCTTCCTCTTTTCATCTACATCAATTAATCTCTTTCATATAAAATCTGTTGTGCTTTATCATTGTTTTATTTGGTCCTAACACTGTGGAAGTCTCCAGGGATTGAGTGTGGTGAATATTCAAGTCCTCTCTCCCCCAAACACTGGTCTCCCTGCTCAGTGGAGGCTGCAATGGTTGTCCCAAGCACTAATCTCTGTGCTGGTGACTGAGATGACAGAGGTAGGCCTCCCAGATCTGCTGCTGTGGCGGGGTGGCTACAGCAGGCAGCACCCAGCCCAAGCAGTACCCTCCTGCTCTGTGATTGAGACAGCAAAGGCAGCTACCCCAAGTATGGGTCTCTCTCCCCGTTGGCCAAACAGTGGACACCACTAAGAAGATGGATCTCCTCTACTCTTATTTGCCCCTGAGGGACCAAATCTGAGAGTAGAGAACAGGTGGAAACCCCTGTGCTATCCAGTTAGGCCTGCTAGTGAGTAAGTGAGCCTTCAAGTGAGTGCATGCAGAGCCCCAGATCTAGGGTTTCCCTACACCAACAGCCAGACATAGGCTTCCTCCCACCCACATCCCATTGTGGGCAACATAGGGATCCTTGGGACAGCATTCTCAACAGTGATGCCCCTGATCTGTGAGTCTACCAGTGGGATGAAGGCAAGCAACTCATGGAGCCCAGGTAGATCTGAATACTAGGAGGACAGTTAAGCATTTCTTTAAGGGCTTCTCTGCCTTCCAAGATTCCTCTGTTTATAATTTTCTGTTTAGTTCTTTTCCTTATTTTTTTAGTGAAGGAAAGTTTTACTTAGGTAAAATTTGTGAATTTTTTCCTATTATCATTTATTACAATTTTTTATATTTGTATCCTGGCTGTGGTCCCCTCACTTATGTCCTCCCTATCCCATCATCCTTCCCTATTCTCCTTCTAGTCCACTGATAGGGGTGGCCCTTGTCCCCTTCTATTTGACCCTAGGCTATCAGGTCTCATCAGGACTGGTTGTATTTTCTTCCTCTGTGGCCTGGCAAGGCTGCACCTGCTGGGAGCAGTTGATCAGAGAGCCTGCCACTGAGTTCATGCCAGAGAAAGTCCCTGTTCCCCTTACTATAAAACCCACTCAGAGACTGAGTCTATGGGCTACATCTGAGTCAGCTTTGCCTCATTTTTCGATTGGGTTATTTTGTTTATTGGTGTTTGATATCTTGAGTCTGTTATATAGTTTGTATATTAACTCTTTGTCAGCTGTAGGATTGGTGAAAATCTTTTCCCAATCTGTAGACTGTCATTTCTTTTGATTGATAGTGTTCTTTGCCTGACAGAAGCTTTTCAGTTTCAAGAGGTCCCATTTATTAATTGTTATACTTAGAGCCTGAGCTGTTGGTGCTCTCTTCGGGAAGTTGTCTTCTGTGCCAATGAGTTTGAGACTCTTCTCAGCTTCTTCTTCTAATACATTTAGTGTACCTTTTAGTAGAGGGAGGGGAACAACAACCCACCAACAAAAGCAAGTTTTACCCTGCCTATAATATGTGCAGGGATAAACATAGAGCAGAGATTGAGGAAATATCCAACCAATGCCTGGCCCAATCAAAGGCCCATCTTATGGGAAAGTGACAACCCCTGACACTATTAATGATACTCTACGAAGCCTGTAGACACAGACCTATCATAGTTGTCCCCTGAGAGTCTCTACCCAGCAACACCTCAAAATAGATACTAAGACTCACAGCCAAACATTGCGTGATGTGTAAGGAGTCTTGTGAAAAAGTGGGAGAAAAAAAGAAAAGGATCATCAAATGCCAGGAGTTCCACAAGAAAACAAACAGAGCCAAATAACCAAAGGGGCTTGTAGATGCTGAAGCATCAACCAAGGACTATGTATGCATGGACTGGACCTAGATCTATCTACAAAATATAGCCAGTGAACAGCTTAGGCTTCATATGGGTCCTCAAGTAAGAAAAGCAGGTACTGCATCTGACAAGGATTTTCCTGTCAGCTTTTTGGTCACTTTCTCCTGGTTGGACTGCCTTGCCAGCCCACAGAAAAGAGGGCTCAGTCCCTATGTAACTTGAAGAGCTGGGGCAAATAGGACCGAAAACTCCCCTTTTCTGAGCAAAGAGGAGTGGAAAGGGGAAAGAAGGGAGGGTGCGACTGAAAGGTGAGATAAGATGGGGCTACAACCAGGATGTAAAGTGATTAAAAATAAATAAATTTAATAATTTCTCTTCAAAAGTGTCACGTTTACTGCTCTGTATTTTGATAGAAATTTTATTTCAAAAGATAGTAATTTTCAATGCTGATGGTACATGTTGGTCAGGAACCTTTTTTTTTTTGTAGCAATGTTGTTATGTGTTAAAATGTAATCATGATGCATTATCTATACTCCAAAAGCCTCAAAATGCAAAGGAGTACAAAATATTTTATCTTTATATTTCAAGCCCCTCAGAGATGCATGTGTTCAGTGATCCAGAGTGCACAAAACCTTGCCAAATTCACCTTCCAAGTAAAATGCCAAGCTGAGTTTACTAAAACTAACCTGATGTCACACATGTTTGTTGATGGCACCTGTGACTAGATGCTTAGCAGTGTTAGTGTCTTTGCCCAATAACTGACAAACAACACAATGCAGAATAACAACAAAGAGTTATCAAAATGTACAGTGTTTCATATAACGTTATTAATTTTGGAGGTTGCTGTAATAGTTTTCATCATGAAAATTTGTGTACTAAAGCTAGTACATGTGTGTTTGTATATGTATTTAGAAACAGGTTCTGCAGGAAGCTGTGTAGATCTTGAACCTATGTAATTCTTATATAGTATCTTCACTCCATGGGATTAATATGGATGCAAAAGGAGAGAGCAGAGAGAAAACCTTTAATTTTATCTATGTGTCTATCTATCTATCTATCTATCTATCTATCTATCTATCTATCTATCTATCTATCATCTATCTTTCAACACACACTACAACCTAACATTTCCCATCTATTGGGACACAGCCTTATATTACTGCAATCTAAACAGACCAGAAATCCAATACACCCAGATTTTGAATTTGTATATAAAGTTTGTGGGAAAACATGCACACTCTTGTGTGCCTATTTGTCCACAGGAGCGCAGCCTGATTGATAGAGCATTTAAAAGCATCAGCTATGTATTACTAAAGATGTTGAAAGGAGCTGAAACTTTCTCCACAGACCCTGAATCTTCACCTTTTTTCTTTATTTTGATACTGCTCTTTTAGCATATTCAATTTCATGTCTTTTTTTAATATTCCCCCATCATTGATTTAGTAGTTCTTAGGTAAATTTGACAAAGCACATTCCACAGGTATAGGATCAATCACCTCAGCATTGAATGTTTGAGACAGCAGTTCCCTTACATTTCAGTTCCTCAGAAACCCCTTCTGTGTTTACTGTTTGGACACGGTGCCTGGTGATAATAGGCAGGCTATGATTTTCTGTCTTTTCTCTGAACCAGAATGCAAATGAAGGATATGCTAAACACAGCTGCTGCTGTGTATAATGACATTCGGTGTGTAGATGCTGCATCCAGATTCCATTTTAAGGCAGCCATCTGTCCGTTAGCTGGCAAAATAACGGAAGATTTATACCTTAATAAAACCACACACAGAAGTGCAACCCACACTTCTTCCCATGCCCTCCATGCACTTTCACATTCATTAGTGAATTTTCTTCAGGCCTTTTCCGGTTTTAAGACTGTTCAGGGTGAGATGCTGAACCTGTTAAATCTGAACGCAGGGATTTATCCTGATGTATTTTGGACTCATTATGGTTTTCAGTAAATCTTCACAGGCTGACATGAGTGCCATTAAATATAAAAGATTAGGAAACATTACTTCACTATTTTTCAAGACCCACACAGGCTCATTTTGTTGAGACCTGCAGAGTTTATAAAATCCTTTTTCCCTTCTTATTTAATTTAATATCTTGACCAACCTGTGGGTTGTTCAAGGTCACACAACCCATTAGCAAAGAAGCCAGAACTGAAAATATGTTTTCTTCATGTTCCTGAACCTTTTCATCACCCCTCAAAGTGACTTATTAACTATGTGCTGGGTTATTTTGTAATAGAGATATTAATAATAAAGATAAATGTTGAACTCTAAGTGCCAGACATTTCAGTTTGAGTCTCTGTATCAGAGTGATGTAGATACTATTCTCTCAAAGTGTGTTACACAATATAAAAAGACAGAATATCTGTATACAAGTAGAATATTTGTTCAGGTTTCCCTCCAAATACTAGTAAACTCACGCAGTTTGTATTGTTCATTTTCTGGTTGTGTCTGTAAAAACCTCTGCAGTGTCCAATTGTTCATTTTGGTTGCCCCTCGTTTAATTTATGTTTTTCCCTACTAAAACCATTCACTCAGGATACCCATTTGTTTTCAATTTAATTTTAAACTTATTTTTAACACTCTTTTTTCAGAGTCTTATTAACAGAAAACAATATTTGAATTTCAGAAGCTTGATCAACCATACTTTTGACTTTCAGAATTTTAAAGAATGAGGATACACAACAACTACATAGAAGATGACTTTCCATCTCATATGTAAGAATACATTTCTTCTGGTCATTCAGAAAATAAACAATTATGGAGGATTTATCATGTTATCAACATTGTAAGGTGCATTGAAATTACAGAAAAAATGATAATAAACCTTGGTTTATGGGCTGTGTGTTTTGGAATTCTTTTATCCATGTAAATGTTTCTCGTTTTGCTGTCTTTTTAAAGGTTGAGTGTTGCAGTTAATTTAATGGTATGGTCTAATAATGTTTATTACCAGCCCTGTAATTATCATGGTGGTATCTAACCCATTATCATAATCAATAAAAGACACAGACACCTGCTAAATTTTATATTTGTCTTATATCACCTGGGAGAAAGCAGATATTAACCCTCCAAATGACCTTTACCTCCCAGCCCCATCCTGGGATACCTCCCATCCATAATTCCATAAAGACTTGATATTCTTAAACATACCAAAATCTGCACACCAAAAGAAGCTAAGCAAGAAGGAGGACCTTGGGTAAGATGATCAATCCTCACTCAGAAAGGCAAATGGGATGGACATTGGAAGAGGGAGGAAATAGGGAAAAGGACAGGAACCTACCATAGAGGGTCTCTGAAAGACTCTACCCAGCAGGATATCAAAGCAGATGCTGAGGCTCATAGCCAAACTTTGGACAGAGTGCACAGAATCTTATGAAAGAAGGGGGAGATAGAAAGACCTAGAGGGTATAGGAGCTTCACAAGAAGAACAACATAACCAAAAATTCTGCCCCCAGGGGTCTTTCCTGAGACTGATATTCCAAACAAGGACCATGCATGGAGATAACCAGAACCCCAGCACAGTTGTTCCCGATGGCAGCTCAGTGTCCAAGTGGGTGTCCTAGTAAGGGGAACAGGGACTATCTCTGACATGAACTCAGCGGCTGGCTCTTTGATCACCTCCCCCTAATGGGGAGGGGATCAGGCTTATCAAGCCACAGAAGGAGACACTGCAGCCAGTCCTGATGATACCTGATATTCTAGGTTCACAGGGAAGGGGAGGAGGACCTCCCCTATCAGGGGACTTGGGGAGGGGTGTAGGAGGAGATGGGGGAGGGTAGGATTTGGAGGGGAAGTGGGAAGGGGCTACAGCTGGGATACAAAGTGAATAAAATGTGGTAAATAAATAAAAAGACTTGCTTATTCTTCATCTGGGCTGCTTCCCCTATCCATGCCTACCATGTGCCTCTTCACATACTTAGCCATGGTGGCTCTCTTCTTCCTTCCTCTTCCTCCTCCTCTTCCTGTTTTTGTCTCTTTCCCAAATCTTCTCCTCCCAGCCCTCTGACAATAGCCAGGCCTACCTTATTCTGTACTTCCCAGGTATAGGCCTTTTAATCAAATAATCAGGAATAATTTTTAGGCAAGATTACAAATGTCATATTGAGGTATGTGAGTGCCCATGCTCACATTGGGCAATAACCAGATATTTGGGACCAATAATTATCATCAGACTATACAGCACCAGACCAGCCCTCAATAGTTGGGGTACTATTCTGACTATATTATAGAGGCCAATTTAGAGATTTTACAGTATCTGGCTCTTACATTCAATTTGTGACCTGCTCACCATCAACCACGGAGTCATATTCTTACTGATGTCAAACCACACAGTGTAAAATGCATCTACTGAATAAGAATTTCTTAAGTTATAATCACTGTTATGATTAGAAGTGATGTGCTTGTTTCTAGTTGACAGTGGATGGCATGTCGGTGGTTAACTCTGAATACCAGCCCGATGGTGTGTAGCCATGGAAACACCTTCTGAGCCTGTCAGTGTTTGTGAGGGAGTTCCTACACTAACTTAAATGGTAACGCTCCCCCTTAAGGTGGTCAGCTCCACTCCATGGCCTGCTGTGAGGTATGGAATAATTTGGAGAAAGCTAATTAAGCACAGACATGTATCTTTTCAGCTCCTTGACAGTGAACATAGGTGTCTCACGCTCTTGTCACCATTCCGTATCCACTGTGATGAACTAGAAACCTCAAACTGAGAACCAGAGATAAACCCTTCCACCCTTAAGTTCCTCTTGTTAGGTCAGCATGGAGCAAATGAATTTAATCACTGTGTTAGCTTTCTGTTGCTCTGTCAAATAACCCAGAAGAACAAATTTAAAGGATTTACTTTGGCCCAGTGTTTCAGCTGTGATTTGATCTTTTGCCTCTGGGCTTTGGCGAGCTAGATCAACATGGCAGAGGGATATGCTGGTGTAAAGATCTGTTATCTTAGGAAATCTAGGTAAGAGAGAGAGAGAGAAGGAGAGAGAGGAGGTTGGAGGCGGCATTGAACTTCGAAAGATACATCATATTTTCCCCCTTTCTTCATGAAGTCCCCACCATATATTTTCCACTAAGTGCTAATATCTTTTAAAATGTTTATTTAGTTATTCACTTTACATCTTAATGATTGCTCCCTCCGTTCTTTCCCAGTTCCATATATCCTTCTTCCTCTCCCTAGCCTCCTTTCCTTTCTCCTCTGCAGCACATCAGGTCACATTAGCCCTGAACACATCCCCTTCCAAGATGAGCTGGCAAGGCAGCCCAGCCAGAGGGACGTGATGGAAAAGCATGCCACACAGGCCATGTCAGACCTTTTTGCTGCTTCAGGTTTAAGCTTTAAATAGAACTATTCTCTAAGTTTATGTTTGCCACATTGGAATATAAAAAGTATTGCTTTGCAAGTATAAAGTAGACTTCTTTTTTCCACCTAAGACAAATTTTCTTCTGAGTGGTCTTAAAATCTCCAAGGTCATTGATAAGTGCTTATTAAATTCTCATGCCATCTACCTGACTGCAATGCATGAGTGATAAGACCATCATTAGATTTTCAAGAGGATAGAAAGAGTAATGTAATTTAAGTAATAAAGTATATGGTTATCAAACAAAATTCATTCCTTCCTGGCTCATGGATTATTATAGAAGAACAAGCAGAGTGTAGAGCCAAATACTACAACATATAGAGTACTTTCAAACCAAAAATAGCAAAAGCATATAGGAGTTTACCTAAGCTGAGAGAGCATCCACCAGACCTGTCCTAGCACACACCAGACACAATCCCAACATAGAGAGAGGAATGGAGCACAGAGTTCCAGCCTAGCTAAGGATTTGTTAGCAACTGATAGGCTCTGAAGAGGGATAGTCCGAGTTCCTTAAGGGTATGGTTTCGGGTGGGTAAAATACACTCCAGGGAAGGACACATATCCTAAAGTACTTGAGCAATACAAGCTATACTTTCAGGGATTAGAAAATAAGAAAATATAAGACACAAAATTGGATGGGAAGAAAGAGAAAGGCAGAAATTCAGGAAGAGTGGGGAAAGGGTATGAAATTATCAACATCCTACCAAAATGAGAAAAATGTATTTAAAATAATTTTTGTTTCAATTTAAAGTTGAAAATGTATAATTTATTGCAAAGCTAAAAATAAACTCCATGTCCATAAAATCTTCATGAATTATGGATTTCATGCTATGACAAATGCTGCCAAAAGTTAAGTATTTTCCTGAACTTGAAAATACAGACACATAATATGTGTATTGCTACCTACTTGTATTTCTTAATTTTCTTTAAAAAAACTGGACATTTTGAAACACACATATACATACTGGAAATTGACATGCAACCCAGAAAAATGTATCCATGCTTTGCCTTACCTTTTATACACTTCTGGCCAAAATAAAACAAAGCCACACATTCTTTCAGTGGTAGTTATATATATTTAGAACAGAGACATTCATCTTTTTGTCCAGAGTACAGAGAAACTGAACATGTTGGAGAAAATACAATTCTTTAATTCTGCTTAATATATAAGACTTACACTGACAATTGAAAATAGAAAAGGAAAGGAAATAAAATTATCTTCTTCAAGAAACTACAAAGAAGTTTAGGGTTTTTTTGTTCGTTTCTTGAATATAATTCTACTTAAACAATGAAAATGTGATTAGTGAAGACAACTGATTTATGATTGCATGTAAGACCTCCACTACAGGAGGCAATACATGCTTAACACTATAACGTGATCAAAATCTCATGGCTGGGGCTCAGTGAGGTCACTCTAGTGTGAGACGTACGCTGGTACTCTGTTGAATAAACATTTTTCCAAAATGCCTTCTAAATATTTATATTTATTTCCAGAGATTACATGTTCTCAGCCTTGGTTAGAGAACAGTATCTTTCTCTCTCTCTCTTTTTTTAATGTTGGTGAATTTTTATTCATGCTATTTTTATTTATTACATTTTATAGATATTTTTCTCTTTTATAAAAAATTATTAATTACAGTTTATTCATTTTGTATCCCCCTGTACCTCCCTCCTCCCCTCCCAATCCCACCCTCCCTCTTCCCCACCCATGTCCCTCTCCCAGTCTAATGATAAGGAAGATCCTCCTCCTTTTCCCTCTGATCTTAATCTATCAGGTCTCATCACGACGGGCTGCATTGTCTTCTTCTGTGGCCTGGCAAGGCTGCTCACCCCCTCAGGGAGAGGTGATCAAAGAGCAGGCCAATCAGTTCCTGTCAGAGACAGTCCCTATCCCCATTACTATGGAGCCCACTTGGATGTTGAACTGCCTTAGGGCTACCTCTGTGCAGTGGTTTCAGGCCATCTCCATGAGTGGTCCTTGGCTGGAGTATCCGAGAACAGTCTCTTATCTGTGGGTAATGCTAATATTGAGACCCAAATGAGTCAAAGTACTGAGAATATATGACCCTTGTCCTTGTTCCAGTAAATAAACCCCACCTTGCTCATGCTATTAACACCATTTAAACACCATGAAAGTTCTCTCCTTCTTTCTCCCTTCATCTCTGTCTCTTTGTCACTGTCTGCCACTCTCTCACACACAAACACACCACAACACACAGACGCAAACAGACAGAGAAAACCACAAATAAACAAAGTTATTTTGAGAGAGGGAACTGGTTCACCAGTAGTGAAAGAGGGCAGAAGGAAGGGCAGATGAGGTGAATACAGTAAAAAAACAAAACAACAACACCAACAATATCTTTATATATCTGTGTGAAAGTATCAAAGAATACGTTTTAAAAATTTTGAAAGTGAAAAATGGAAAAATGGAAAATTACTACTATTCATTTCTTTACTTTTGTTTTTTTTCCATGATTAACCAACTTATTGTAATAGATTTCATTAAAATAAAAAGATTGAACAAAATTCATGTGACACATTCAAAATGATTCTGTTGCTATTTCTAAATTTCATGTTATTTCATAAATTAGTTATGCTGTGAACAATTCTCTTTGCCATGTTTTCAATTTCTTTAGGTTTTTTCAAACCAGCTTGTACTCAAGAGTTTCTACTTATTGCACTATTAAAAATGTTACATGTACTACTGAAGAGAGAGAGAAATTGACAGATGGAGATAGAGAAACAGAGACCTTTACTAAATCTTTCCACATTCATATCTATTTGGAATTTTCTTTAATAAGTTATCTTCAAGTTCAACAAATACTCTGTGAGTTGCACAGAATCTGCTAACAAGCATTTTAGTCAATGAATACCTGTGTTTTCAATTTCCATAATTTTCATTTAGTTTTTTATTATAGTACTATATTTTGGAAATAATTAATTCAACCTTTTATATCTTGTATCTTCGCTGTTTCGAGCCCCTAACAAACAAACAAATTTAGGTGTTCTTATACAGTGAAGGATATTATGAGAGACAGCCCATAAAGACAGAACGTTCTAAGAAATGCAGGTTTAACATATTTTGGGATGTAAACAATGGATGAGAAAAATAATTGAACTAATCTTTCTTTAGATGTCAAAAGAATAAATCTCTGCCTATCAACATAATGTCCAAAATAGAGCAATAAAAGATAGAAGAGGAATAAAAACCACTTTATTTTCACTCCTACTATTAATATATTGTGCTTGGTGTTTTCTGTTTTGTAGGTTTAAATTTTTTAGAAGTACTAGTATGGTTATGTTTTTAAAAAAGCATTCAACAGTTTAGGATGATTGGCAGGTATGGCAATTCAAATGAAAATGCTGCATAGTTCAGAAAATGCTTCTTTGAAATGTGCTTGGAATAATATCTCTGGGCTAAATTTGTTTCAGGTTCAAATTTGTTTTCACTTCCATTACTTTCCTGCATGCACTGAAACAATTAAATCATCCCCATCACTGTCGTCCTCATTCTCTTCCTCCTCTCTATTATTTCCATCATCTTCCACATCCCCATGATCTCATTGGCATACCATAATCACTACTATTATCCTCATAATGATATCCTTATCATCATTGTCATCATAATATGAAATAACAGTATGTTTCGAAAAAAACGCAATTTAAAAAATGTTCTATCCCAGAAAATGTCCACTCCTTCATTCCTTCCCTATGCCACCCTCTCTCCCTCATCTCCTCCCATGCCCCTCTCCAAGCCCACTGATAGGAGAGGTACCTCTCCCCTTCTATCTGACCCTAGCCTATCAGGTCTATCAGGACTGGCTTCCTCTGTGGCCTGGTAAGGGTGCTCCCCCCTCAGGGGGAGATTATCAAAGAGCCAGCCACTGAGTTCATGTCAGATACAGTCCCTGTTCCCCTTATTAGGGAGCCCCACTTGTACACTGAGCTGCTATTGGCTCTATCCGTGCATGGGTTCTATGTTATCTCCATGCACGGTCCTTGGTTATAGTATCAGTCTCAGAAAAGACCCCTGGACCCAGATTTTTTTTTTGGTTCTGTTGCTTTCCTTGTAGAGTTCCTGTCCCATCTAGGTCTTTCTATCTCTCCCTTCTTTCATAAGATTCCCTGCACTCTGCCCAAAGTTTGGCTATGAGCCTCAGCATCTTCTTTGATACCCTGCTGGAATACAAATTGCAATAAATAATAACAATAAAGAAAAAATTAAAATAAAAATATAAAGTTCTAAATAATAAATGTTCTTTGGTGAAATTGTAAGCTGCCAAAAAGTGAAGAGTATTTGGAATAAGAGTCACTACATAATCCTTCCTTTTATGTCAATTATTTCTACTTGTTATTGTCATAGTTAATTTACTGACAGCATAGTATCGTTTTTCACATGTGAAACTACTTCTTAATAGGTTGAAATGACACATTTTAGAAAAGACATAGAAGAAGGCTCATGCTTCTATATCATGTAGCTAAAACAGTTTCTCTGCGCACAAACATATGTAGTAACAGTTGCAATACAAATAAAACAAATAACTAGACCTAGGTTTTTTACTCAGGTAGTGTTTTTGACATAAATTATAATTCAGAATTATTTTTTCAAATTTTATTTTATTTTTGAAATCATAATAAAATTATCTCCTTTTCTTTCTCTTTTCTCCCTCTAAACTTTTCCATATGCACTCTTTTTAAGTTCATAACCTTTTAAAATTAGTTGTTTTTTTACATAATTGTCTATGCATATATTAATAAATAAATACAACCTGATAAATCTCTACAGTGTTATTTGTATTTATGTTTTACTTTGAATATGATAGGTTAACATGATAGTAAAAAGTTTCATTTGAGTTTTTAAATTTTTTTATTGATTCTTTGTGAATTTCACATCATGTACCCTGATCCCCTGTCCCTTCATATTTACCTTCTATCCTTGCAACCTCCCTCAAAAAGAAATAAAACAAAACAAAACAAAAATCTCATTGCGGAAGCCATACTGTCTCATACAGTACACCCTTTGCCCACACTTCATTACTTGCAAATGTTCATTGCAATGACCCTTCGGTTTCAGGCCTCTGGCTCCTGCTACATTCAATATTGGATTCTCAGCAGGAACTCCTCTTGGATATCCTTTTGTTTCCCAGTGTCATGTTGATCCTGTAGCTTTGGATCGAGAGGAATAGCCCCTTCATGTGCTCCAACACTTCGTAGATAGGTTAGATGTTGGGGTGGGTCAACTCAGCTCGCTGGATCTGGTTCTTGGTCATAGCTAAGTTGGTCACCTTGCTAGCTCTCCGTTAACCACACCACTAGGGAGAGCTCTCGAGCACTACTCTGGCTAGCTCACCCACTGGCACAGCTTGTAGGAGGTTGGACCTGAGCTTTTGCTCTCATACCCTTAGGGCTGGCTTGCCTGCACACATGCTGCCAGGGCCAGCTCTACTCTACTGCCTAGGGGAGGAGCAGTTCCCACTTTCCATCTTGTCTCATGACCTCTGGAGCAGCTCTCCCTCCTGCTTTGAAATGGGAGCCACTTTTTTTCTTGCCCAAGCTATCACATGGAAGATTAGTGGTAGGGACAGATCTCCTGAACTCATTCCTTCTGGGGCAACTCACTTCTGCCCTTGCCACGAGCTCTACTGTGTTGACTAGGTGAGGTGCAGGGCCAGATATTTGCAGCCAGTGTGGGCTGGGGAAAGCTCTCCTCAGCCTTGGGATATCTACATGGCCCCAGGAGGCAGCCCAGTACAGGGACATCTGGAGGGCCTTTGATGGTAATATGTACCACAAGACACAAACACCTACTGCTGCATAGCCATGGACCTAGACATGGCCCTCAGTGCCAGGACTTCACCATGGACTCAGTGACAGTGCAGGCTACTCATATCAGGCTATTCCTCTCCACCCTTGCATCTCCAGTTCTGCCTCCTTTCACAGTAATTCATCTGTCCTGCTTTGCTTTCTCTACACACACAGTTGAACATTACACTGGCTATTGCTCCCTTGCAGCAGGTGTCCTCTGGGAGTCTTCCTCCCACCTGAAGCTGAGTTTTTTTAAAATGATTTAAACAACAAATATTGAATACTGAAAATGAATTAATAAATCCAGGAGTAGGGACACATGTCTTTAAAACCAGTGCTCAGGAGGCAGAGCCTGGTGGATCTCTCTGAGTTTGAGGGTAGCCTGATCTACATAGTGAGTTCCTGGATATCCTGAAATACATAATGAGATACTGCTTTAACAAAAAAAAAAAAGAAAGAAAGAAAGAAAGAAAAAAGAATAATGCAAATTAAAACATAATTCCACACAACTCATAGCTAATGTGTTGATAAGTAGTTATGCCTAAATTGTTTAGAACAAAAACCAAAACCAAAAAATAAAACCCCAAGCAGACAACAACATCAGCAACAAACTCATACAAATAACAGCTAAATTTTGATGCTTTAATATTGCATGCTAGAGTACTTCACAAGCTATGTGTCAGAGATATGGTGTCACAATGATATTCTTTGTTTAGAACACTCTTAAATGACAGTAATGCTTATGATAGGTACTTGTCATATTGTTTTCGTGAGAATCAACATCAAATTTGTCTTTAAATATAGAATAAAATGAGGCCCACAGTGATGATTTGTCTAAAGAAGACAATGGACCTGATATTTCTAATTTAATCTACAGGACATAGGCCTTCTGAATTGAGTGCAGAGATGGTGCAGTATTATTGTCAACCAACCCTGACACATCAATAATGTTTGCAGCATTGTTCTTAGTGGTGGTAAGACAATGTTGAACAAGACGGATAGAAAATTATCTTCAATGATTTTATATCCTAATGTCACAAGCCTGAGATTTCAAAGCAGTCATGATGACTTCATCTAGATATCTCTTCTTTCCCTGTAGTTATAGAGTTAGCATAGATTTCTATTAAAATTTTCCCACTGCTGAACAGTAAGTGGGTCATTGAAGAAATCAAGATATTTAAAAGTCCCTAAAATAGAATTAAAAATGAAATGAAAATACAATACTGACAAATACATGAAATACAATGAGAGGTTTCATGAAAGAAATTGACAGAATTCATTTAACCCTTCTAGCATTACACTCTAATACAGTCTCAGAAAAGACCCCTCTGCTCAATTTTTTTCTCTCTCTCTCTTTGTGGAGCTCCTGACCTGTTCAAGTAGGTTCCCTAGTAATGGGAGCAGCGACTGCCTCTGACATGAACTGATTGGCCTGCTCTTTGATTACCTCCCCCTGAGGTGGATGCAGCCTTACCAGGCCACAGAGGAAGACAATGCAGCCACTCCTGATGAGACATGATATAGTAGGATCAAATGGAAGGGAAGACCTCCCCAGTCAGTGGACTGGGGGAGCAGCATGGGAGGAGAAGTGGGAAGGAGGGTGAGATTGGGAGAGACTGCAGGAGGGGGCTACATCTGGGTTACAGAGTGAATAAATGTAATTCAAAACAATTAATGAATTAATAAAAAATCTAATACAGTATCTCTTTGTAGGCCTTATAATTACTTCCATATTCATTATTATTATTATGGTGTACTCAAATAATCCTCCATCACATGGATACTAAAATGAAATGAATTAAAAGAAATCTAAATAACACTACATTTTAGGAGGTGTGTTTTTTGTGATTCTAAAACAAAATATTATGAACTTTTACAGCTCTTTGATATGTTGTCCTCTTTATATTGTGACTGTTGTGTGGTCAGTTTGCATTTGATCCCTCCATACAAGCTGGTCACTATGGACAAGCAGAACTGCTTCAGGAGGGCAAATAGTATTGAAATAAGACTTTAGACTTATGTAAAATGATATCATGAGGGAGATCCAAGATGGCTGCCACGAGAGAACACTGTGTCTGAGGAGTAGGAGAGCAGAAACAACACAGCGACCAGGAGACTGAACTCTAGGACCTAAAACGCCAGCATTGTGAGTGCCAGGTGAGCGGAACTCCTACGGTGAGAAAATCAAGTGGGAAAACCCTAGGGACACCCAGTTATTACCTGGAGAAATTTCCCAGTGACCAGCAGCGCACAGCTCTGATCTGGACGAGCGGCTGCGCTGGGCGCCCGCACCCGCCATTATTGACTGTCTCCCGGGCAGTCTCAGGAGGAACCGGTGCCGTTTTCACTGAACCGCGCCCTACGAGCGCACACTGCACCCGGGTTCTGCTTCGACCCACGGGTGTGCTGCGGGTTCCGTCCAATCATCGGAACCACACCAGACTGCGTGGATTGGGGGACCATTTTGACCAGTCCGCATATTGCCGGGGCGCAAGCCAAACGCCCTGCCAGCAAAATCTCAGTCAGTGTGTGAGTCCGCCCGCGGATCTGGGAAGAACCCGAGTTCTGTCTCAAC
>CM053763.1:15593468-15613138 GCA_028658305.1 Pachyuromys duprasi
TCTATCTATCTATCTATCTATCTATCTATCTATCTATCTATCTATCTATCTCTTTTTTTATTTGCTTATGCTCTCTTAGATTCTAAAAAAGGGGAAAATGCCCCATATCTTTATTGGTAGGAGATAGACATATATTTGACTTGTGTATTTTAAAGCTTCTAAACTGATTTATAGTTCATAGGCTATAACAATTTATAGAAATTAATAAATAAAATAAGGCTATAGAGATTTAACATAGTTGTATATTCCACTATTAAAATGTAAATCTTCCAATAACCATAGACTACTTTAAAACATATTTTTGTTACACTGTAAAATAGTTTAATCCAGATACGTTTTTATATGAATCACAAAATAACAGAAAAAAGATATACAGTTTTGCATTTATCTCTCTTGAAATATTAAATTTAAACACTGATGGAAATATGTTATGTCATTTCAGAGCATGTAGATTTTACTTTGCCTAGGACTTAATTTATGTAGAGTCATTATATACAAATAAAAATAAAGCAAGTATATAAAATTTTACAATAAACCTTAACTTGTACTAAGTATGAAATAATGTTCATATGAGAAAGGAACAAAAAACTTAGAAACTACAGAAAATATTGTAACCATGTGACATTTGATACACATTACTTTTTAAATGTGGCTCAGCCTCTTGAAATTGAGTTTTCTGTTCTCTGCTCTGCAGACACTAGTACTCATGTGCATGTTCCCATATATAAACATGCACAAATGTACATAATTTAAAAGTATGATGATTAAATATGACATGTAGAATGCCATTGGCTGAATAATCGAAGGTGCTATTAAGTTTGGTGTAACTGAAGATGATCAGGGTGACCTGCTGACCCACATGTTATATAAGAAGCAGGCATGCCCTTGGATACTCTTCTTCCCTTAATTCTAAATAAATATAAATATGAACCATAGAGTTAACTGTCAATGACAGTATTTGTTTTCTTACAATCTATGTAAGAAAACTGTGTTTACAGATGCAATTCTTATTTGTCACACAATCTCATTCATTTATTAAGTCCCTCATAAATACACAAACATTCATGTCATTATAAATGATTACATTTGTCACTTACAAACAGATTATTTCCAAAGAAAATTGTAATTTTCTTTTTAGAATACATATAAATCCTTATGTAACACCAATCTTAAAAGAGTAAACAGTAGAAATAAGTTTAAAATAGGGTTTAATTTCTTTCTTGGTTATTGGACAACTCTGGATTTTGTCTGAAAATTAATAGGTTTATAAACCCTATTGTTCCCTCTTTTCTTCATGTTGTCTTCCAGATACCTACCATGCCTTCCAGGGGAAAAGCTACTTCTGTAAACATAATGGGAAATTCATTTGTGAGCAATGTTTTTGCTGTGTGTAGTACTAGTGACAGAAACATTTGGTTTGAAGCCAACAGATACTATTTTGGGCTTAGTATAATTTTCCAGCTGCTGTTGGGGAAAGCATGTTATACTTCCCCACCCATTACACTGACATTCTCATCTATACATTTATATTTTTGCTGCTTTTTCAAATCAGTAAAGCAGCTGCCACAATATGCCTCTTCTTTCCAGCAGGTGGTAAATTATTCTCTGCACAAAATGACATCATTCCCTATCTTGCAGAAAAACATGCCCTCCAAGCAGAGGAAAGGGCAAAACCATTAAAGGAAACAAGATTTAGACGATTTCCCCACATCATAGTTAGTGAAACCATATTGTAGATTTTATAGAATTAATACCTAAGGCGATAAAATCAAGTTATCAATGGTACTTGAAAAAAATCAGTAAAATAAAAGCAATTAAGAGCCACATAGCAGAGGCATAGTTTGCCTCCTTTGGAATCACTGAACAGAAACAGAATCAATTTTTATTGCCCTGCTCCTGGCCTCCTTCATCACCAACAGAAAGGAAAATATTTGTATTACACTTAAGATAATTTCTCCTCTTAGAAATCTACACTTTCCTGATGATTTTCTTATATGTTTTATTAAGCCAAACCACATATAAATTCCAATTAATGCTGCATTAGCTTAAAACTTTTATCTCCTCACACAGAAACCTGCTTGATAATCAATAGGAAGAAATTTGGGTTACCACTCAATTTGAAAATAAGAGGCAGTATTTCTTTCTTTTTTGCTAATCCAGATAAAAGGGGTGTTATAAAACCCCAAATCAATGTGGTTATTTAGCACTACATTATAGAGATTTGAGTCCATAAATGACGCTGTGATGTCAAAATATTTGTCATGAATTCATTCAAGCAAAGGATATTAAAAATCTCTGCTGTAAGAGAATCAGTATGCGGGTTTTATGAATGTGGGTTCTGTGTACAATGATCCACAGATTAAATCATGCTTGGTTATACTGAACAAGTTTTATTGGCCTAAATACATTTACTCCTTAATTATATGTAAGTCAAAAAAGCCCATGAGAGATCAGGTATGATCTCAATATTAATATTTATCAGTTCACCTATTTGTAATATGAAAAATACAGCATGATACCTAGGTTTTAGAAAAAGCTTCTCTTTTTACACTATAGTAATCACACCATCTATGTATCACCTTTAATGTCATAAGAGCCTTTTTTAGAAAAAAAATATTTATTCTGTTTGAATACAAGGACATTTGCTCAACCATATTCATAGCAGCTTTATTCATAATAATCAGAATCTGGAAACAACCTAGATGTCCCTCAATTTGGGAATGGATAGAGAAATTGTGGTACATTTACACAATGGAATACTACTCAGCAATTAAAAACAAGGAAATCATGAAATTTGTAGGCAAATGGTGGGAACTAGAAAAGATCATCCTGAATGAGGTATCCCAGAAGCAGAAAGACACACATGATATATACTCACTTATAAGTGGATATTAGAGGTCTGATATAGGATAAACGTACTAAAATCTGTACACCTAAAGAAGCTAATCAAGAAGAAGAACCCTGGGTAAGATACTCAATCTTCATTCAGAAAGACAAATGGTATAGACATCAACAAAAGGTGAAAACAAGGAAAAAGACAGGAGCCTACCACAGAGGGCCTCTGAAAAACTCTGCCCAGCAGGATATCAAAGCAGATGCTCAGACTCATAGGAAAAGTTTGGGCAGAGTGCAGGGAATCTTATGAAAGAAGAGAGAGAGAAAAAGACCTGGAAGGGTCTGGAACTCCACAAGGAGAACAACAGAACCAAAACTCTATGCCTTGGGGTCTTTTTTGAGATTGATACTCCAACCAAGGACTATACATGGAGATAACCTAGAACCTCTACACAGAAGTATCCCGTAGCAGCAGCACAATATCCAAATGAGTTTTTTAGTAAGGAGAACAGGGGATGTCTCTGACATCAATTCAGTATCTGGCTCTTTGGTCACATCCTCCTGAGGTGGGAGCAGCCTTACCAGGCCACAGATGAAGACAATGTAGCCAATCCTGGTGAGACCTGATAGGCTAGGGTTAGATGGAAGGGGAGGAGGTCCTCCCCTATCAGTGAACTGGGGAAGGGTCATGGGAGGATATAAGGGAGGGAGGGTCGGATTGGGAGGGATTGAGAGAGGGTACTACAACTGGAATGCAAAGTGAATAAAATGTAATTAATGTCAAAAAATAAAAATTTAATTAAAAAAGAAAAAAGTAAGAAATTTATCTTCCATGTTTATTTATGTTATTCATGTGTCTTTTGTCTTGAAATTAAAAACTTTTATACAAATTTTCAAAATACGAATAACTATCATTAAAAGAACATAAAATATAAAAAAGTCAAATTTCTTCTAATTATCCCACAGCCCCAATTTCTGTCATAGACATAATAGAACAAAAAGACTTAGTAAAAACTAACCTTATCAGACCTCAGTTATTAAATAACACAAAAATGCACTGTAATAGAATAGCTCTGCTAGATATTGTCAAACATTTTGCTTTTCTGTTTACTTATTTTTGGAAGTGAAACTAGGGATTAATCCAAGGATCCTTCATGTGAGATAAGCAAGCATTTTACTACGGAGCTCTACTCTACCTCTCCAGTCATCCCTCCCACTCTCCCCATCCCTCCTTCATTTTCTCCCTGCCCCCCTCCAAGTCCACCGACGAGGGAGGACCTCCTCTCCTTCCATCTGACCCCAGTTCATCTTGTCTGCTCAGGGCTGGATGCAATGTCCTCCCCTGGGATCTAGCCAGGCTGTTACTCCCTGGCTTGTATGAGGGAGGGTCAAAGAACCGCCCATCGAGTTCATGACAGAAACAGTCCCTGTTCCCCTTACTAGGGTCTTCAGTTGGACACCGACCTATCATGGGCCACATCTGAGTGAGGGTTCTAGGCCATAGCAATACATGGTCCTTGATTGGAGAAAGTGTCTCGTAAAAGACCCCTGTGCCCTGCTCAATTTGGTTTTTGTGGAGCTCTTGTTCTCCCCACGTCTTACTAACTTCCCCTATTTTCATTATTATTCCCAGCCCTCTGCCAAAGGCTTGGTTGTGAGTCTTAATATCTGCTTTGATACATTGCTATATTGATTCTTTCAGAGGCCCTCTTTGGTATGCTCCTGTCCTGTTTCTTGTTTTCTCCTCCATTCAATGTCCATCCCATCAATCACAATATTTCTATCTGCTTTAGTGTCTGCAAAAGACTGACACTTGTTTGGTATGTGCTAGATTGATAAGGAAAAACTAATTAAAGGTATAAGAAGTAAAGATTCAACATATCCTCCTGAAGCTAGAAATCAAGATCTGAACTAGTCAGTGAATCAAGACTCCGTTTGATAATTTGCTTTGTCCCTCAGCCTGGGAGGTAGCAGAAATTTCATAATAATTTATTTAGAAAAATTATAAGATAAAGAAATTCTTTCCTTATTATTTAATTCTTCTCAAAGAAATTCATGAAATCAAGGGGGAAAGATAACAGAAAACTGAAGACCAAATATCAGCCTGGAAAATTAAAGAAGTAAGGTGAGGAATATTTCCGTTCATTTGGGTTTGAAAGTTGAAATATGCACCAAATACAGTGTGGTCCTCCATCCTTTCCCTCCTTCATGTGGTCAGCCCTCATTCATCAAAGCACTTTATATAGTTTGTACCATACCTGAGAGGCCTACAGTTATATCTCTGCTAAGCCAGTAAGTCAGCCTTGAATAACAGCGCAGCCAATACTAAAAAATCTTCTATAATCATAGTCTAGATTGAGATCACAGCTATAATCAACCAATGACCATGCATAGAGAAGACCTAGACTCCCTGCTCAGACGTAGCCTATAGACAACTCAGTCTCATGTGGGTTCCCTAGTAAGAGAAGAAACAGTCCCTGACATGAACTCAGTTGCCTGCTCCTTGATTACTTCTCCCTGGTGGGGTTACCTGGCCAGTCCACAGAGGAAGAGGATCCAGGCAGTCCTGATGGACCTGATAGGCTAGGGTCAGACAGCAGGAGAGGAGGACCTCTCCTATCAGTGGACTAGGGAAGAGGGATAGGGGACGAAGAAGGAGGAAAGGTGGAACTGGGAGATGAGGAAGAGGCTACAACATGGATACAAAGTGAATAAATATTATTATTATTATTATTATTATTATTGAAAAGATCTTAACTATATTACATTATGGAATAAATCAGCAACGATGATGTTGTACATAAAATATTTGAAGTATTTTTGCACTAAGAATACATTTAGCCACAATTTTAAACAATTCTCATAAACAAAACTAGGAATCAATCATGATTTCAACAGCTGTATAAATCCACTATGACCAAAGGAGCATACATTCCTTCTGCTCTCTAAATAATAATTTCAAATTATTAGGCTCATAATCCTTAATAGCTTTAGTTTTCATGGTAATGGCCATTATTAGATCATTTTAACCAACTCTGGCTTTTACTTTGCTTACACATTTCTGACACAATACCCCCTTCTTTATGAAAGCCGTATCACCCATGACATCTTGAGGTGATGGATACTTCTCAGGTAACCTTAGTCACTACAGTAGTATGACAGGATGATTATTACTCAAACTCAAACTGATTCAGAGCTTCGGTTCCTGTCTTTTGACATAAGAATATTAGTGACATCATTTTCCTAGAACAGAAGGGAAAGAACCTAAGCATTCAACTGAAATGTTTCTTACATTTTCTGCTCCTTAACTCTTCACTTTATGTTTATGGTGATAATGATGCCAGAATCCAACTATCCTCACTTCCTTTTGGTAATGTGAACTTAGAAAATATACTTCTTAGAAATGCTTAATAACAGCACTGTGCCTTTCATATAGTTTTAGATTTTCACAGGCATTCACACACAAATATATACATATACCATTTAAAAAGTAATATCAATATTATGCACTAAGTAAATTCCTGCCACCAATTTTAACATTCATTGTGCCATGACAATATTCCCCATGATTCCACTGATATGGTGCTTTTTTATTACTGTAATTATGTACTTTTCTTATCTATCTATCTATCTATCTATCTATCTATCTATCTATCTATCTATCTAATTACAATTTATTTACTTTGTATTCCAGCTGTACCACACTCCCTCATCTCCTCTGAATCCCACCCTCCTTTCTTCTGCTCCTTCCATGCTGCTCCCCCAGTCCATTGATAGGGGAGGTCTTCCTCCCCTTTCACCTGTCCCTAGCCTATCAGGTCTCATCAGTAGTGGCTTCCTCTGTGGTCTGGTAAGGCTGCTCCCACCTCAGAGGAAGGTTATCAAAGAGCCAGCCACTGAGTTCATGTCAGAGACAGCCACTGTTCTCTTGGAGACTGAGCTGCCATGGGCTACATCTGTTATAGCCATACATGGTCCTTGGTTGGAGTATCAGTCTCAGAAATGACCCCTGGGCCCAGTTTTGTTGTTGTTGTTGTTGTTGTTGTTCTGTTGTTCTCCTTGTGGAACAAGTGAAACAGCATATTGGAAATTGTACAAACACCATGCTAATTACCCTTTTCTATTTCCGTATCTCATCTTATTTACATAACTGATGCTAGTAGCTTCTTATGTGTACTTCTACAGCAATTTTACTTATATATATATTTATATAACATATTTGCATATAGGATACTCACTGTTTTAACTTGTTATTAGAGTTGTATGACATAGGCAAGGTTTAGAAATTTCATTTAAAAATTCCCTAGTGTTATAAAAGATTAATTATATTTAAATCTTTTATAGCAAATGCAGATACACAGAAACAAATGCATTTTACATCCATTGATTTTTTTTCTAGACACATCTTTGTCATTTAGGCAATATACTTTGTTTTTCAATAATTTATATGTATATCTATTTAGGCATACTCACATTTATGTCTCATATTCTTGCATATAATGTTCCTCCATATTTTTCATTTCACACACACACACAGACATGCACACATGTATAAATCAGTAAATTTGCATATCCAGTGTATAAATTCTAAAACCCAGTTATGTTTCTTACCTTGAAAATATTAAACACAAGACTAAGTTTCTCTTCCTTCCTCTGCATTTCCCTTATCTATATTTTTCTCCATTTCTTTTTCTCATTCTTCACTCTCCCTCTTCTATAGCCACATCATCACTTGCTTCCTCATCTACTTTCTCCTTATTCATTTCCATCTCTCCAAAAGGCATGATTTGGTGATTGATCCAAAGGATAGGAAGCTAATATTCTTTTGGTACATTGAGTGGCCATTTGTGTGAAGAAAGGAGAGAAAGAAGAGAAAAAGAAAAAGACAGACAGAACACACATACATACACTCACACAGATGTGTGTGTGTGTGTGTGTGTGTTTGTGTGTGTGTGAGAGAGAGATATATGTCTGACTCCATTTCTGCCATGTCATCAAGACAGATATTTCTGTAGACAAGAGAAGAACTACTTGGCTAAAACCTGCTTACATTACTGACAGAAAAAAACATTATGAGAACAAGAAAATATTTGTGTTGTTTAAGGACTTCACATCAAAATCCAAACCTTGATGTGAAACATGCAGCAATATTTAATTATTATCAACACGTACAATCCTTCCTTCGTTCTTTTAAAAATATTTATTAATTTTCTATTAATTATAGTTTATTCAGTTTGTATCTCAGTTGTAGCTCCTTCCTCTTCCCCTCCCTCATCTCCTCCCATGCCCCTCCCCAAGTCTGCTGATAAGGGAGGTCCTCCTCCTCTTCCCTCTGACCCTAGCCTATCAGGTCTCATCAGGACTGGCTGCATTGTCTTCCTCTGTGGCCTGGTAAGGCTTCATCCCCCTCAGGAGGAGGTGATCAAAGAGCCAGCCATTGAATAAATTACTGTTTTAATATAATTTTTATTACAAATTATTCACTTTGTATTCCAGCTATAGCCCCACCATCATCTCCTACCCTCTCTCCCTGAGTAAATCACTCTTAAGCCTTTTCTGTTTACCTTTTAAAACTTTTTGCTTATTTTCTAGCTTGCCATGTCTTCACCTATATTGTTTTTCCATTATCTGCTAAATTCTTGAATTTGAGTTGCATCCAGACTTTAAAATGATATTGCTTTATATAACACTACTTATCTTCAGAGATCATTGTTGTGCATATAAACTAATCTGCAAAATTCTGAAATCTTAGAGATAAACATGAATAATATGTGATATGTTTTTCATAAGAAATTTTGATTTTCAATTGTATGATTTGTTTTAAAGATTATTTTAAAACATAGCAATTTAAAATTTTCTTTCACTACTGTTTTTGAAGACTGTATGAATTATTTTTTAAAAGTTTTGAATTTTCATATTTCCAAATTATTATAAAGCAGGTAAAATGGCATGCAAAGTCATTTTCTAACTATTCAGATTTTAATATTGAACAACAAAATCAAACCTTACATTCATCCCAATTTCAATTTTAACACCATCAACAGAAATATGCACAAATAAACAAACAAATAAATACTGTTCCATGTTATGTTTTCTCTTGTTGTGGGTACTTACCATCTGCAGTTTTTTGCTTTTGAATTTAATTTAATTAAAAAAGTATAAAGTAAATCAAATTTGGTTTTCTGGGCAAGCTAATCATCCTGAAAATGTCCAGGAGTAAGTATACTCAGTGACTACCACTGTAAATAGTATGAATACATAATCCTCATCTTTTTCCAGGATCCTACTGATTGGAATAGGAAAATTATGTACTCAAGAAGAGACAGTCATAGTAATTTGCACACATAGGAGAACAAAAACGCACATCCTTTTTTTATTGCCTGATTTCTTTGCTTAGTTATACCAACTAAAAAGAATCCTTTGGGCTCAGAAATAAACACACCAATAAATACAAGGGAGAGAGAATAAATAGATGAATACAGGGAGAGATTCAATAGATAACTGATGTGTTATTGTTGGGTAGGCAGTATGCCTACTGTCTCAATACATAAGTGATCTGAGTTATTAGTGACTCTCATGAAGTTAAGAGTTTATACTTGAGAGATCCAAGATGGCAGCGACCAGCACCCACAGAGACCTTAGAGGCAGAGGACCTGAAACTCTGAAATTGGTGAGAGGAGGGGCAGCTAAAGCCAGAAAATTTACATTGAGGCTTCCTGAACTAGAGGGGACATCACATGAATTGAGACCTTTAGGTTCCGGTGTCCTGCGGACTTCTCTGGGGACAGAACGAAGCAAACTTTTGAACCCCTGGTGCTTCCCTATTTCTGGCCTCCCTTCTAGGCAGAGCTGGCCCACAGTGCCAGAGATCGTTAGCACAGAACTCACTGCCCCGGGATTGAGACAGCAGAGATGGGGCCCCCAGCTCCTCAGCTGTGGATACCAGCTGTATCCGCCTTCTGAGTTCCAGATCCGCAGTACCATTCTTCAGGTTCTTCGGTCCTGGGTCTGAGAGCAGCTGTACAGACTCTGCAGGGCCTCCCAGCCAGTGATTGTACTGGCTGCCCAACCCCTCAGGGGTGGAAAGCTGGTTATACAGCCACCAAAGTCCAGCAGACCCGGCAAACGCAACAGGTACACCAGGCGCCAGGCCACCTAAGTCCGTGGACCATTTTTTGTGACCCCCAAGGACTTCCCAGCAGGCACAGGGATCAGCCTCTCAGTTCCATGGCTGCAGCTGGACTCCCTCGTTCTGCAGTTGCAGCACCACTGAGCTGATGGAGCTCATCCTCCCTTGTTTGACTCATCAGGTCCAAATTTGAGAGAAGAGAGCAGGGGTACCCAGGTGATTGCCAATTTGACCTGCTAGAGAATGAGTGAACCCTCAAGTTCCTGCAGAGGCCCAGATTCAGTGTCCTTCTAAAATAGCAGCCAGTCATCAGATCCCTCCCACCACACATCCATTGTGGGAAACAGAGGGATCCTTGGGACATTGAAGCCCCTGATCTGTGGGTCCACCAGTGGAGTTAAGGCAAATAATGCCTGGGGCTCAGAGAAAGCCAAATACCAGTAGCCTGTAGGCCACTGAGGTATTCAGGGAATTTGCATAAGCAAATTGTACCCAAAATTATCACCAGGACCTGTGACTCCTTCAGAGTCTGCAACCCTTCTTTGCCTGCAACCCCTCTGTGCCTGCAAGGCAGCACAATTCCCACACACTCAAGGCTCCTACATTATCTAGCACCCTGTCCCTCAAGGCACACTTCCATGCACATTCTTGCCTGCACTTATCCTTCTGTGCCCAAGGACTTTCCTCCCACAGGTACAGCTGAAACACCGATGCACACGCTGAAAGTACTGGACCTCTCTCAACTTCGTGAAGAATCCTCCAGACATCAGGAAAGACGGGACCAGTTTGAACTGCAGAATCCAGGAACAAACAGTGAAGGTATGAAGAAGCAAATGGCCAGAAGTAGGCAAAGAACACATCCAACAAAAATCAGGAAATCATGGCTTCACCAGCAACCCGCAAATTTCAATGGATACTACAATTCATTGGAAACAGAAAAAAAAAAAAAGACTTTAAAACTATGCTTATCCAGTTACTAGAGGCACATAAAGAGGAAAGAAACAAATCTCTCAGAGAAACAGCTATACAAATAGAGACAGTTAAAGAGGAAACGAACAATTCTCTCAAAGAATTCGAAACACAAGAGGAGGCAAATAAAGAGGAAATGAAAAACTCTCAAAGAGACACAGGCAAATATAGGCAAACAGAGGAACAAGTAGATAAACAGTGGTACAGAGAGAGAAAACGAACAAAACAGTAGAGGCCATCATACAGAGACAAGAATCCACTTTAAAACAGAAGACGGAAATGGTGCAAGGCATAAAAACAGAATTAAAATAAAAAAATGAGAAAACCCTGGAGCTGGAGAACTTAGAGAAAAGATCAGAACCCACAAAGGTAAAGATTAACAATAGAATACAAAACATGGAAGAGAGAATCTCTGGTGCCAAAGATACACTTGTAGAAATTGATACTTCTCTCAAAGAAAAAGTAAAATTGGAAAAGGCCCAAACACAAAACATCCAAGAAATCACGGACACCATGAAAAGGCAAAATCTAAGAATAATAGGAATCGATGAAAAAGAAGATTCTAGGCTCCAAGGTCCAAAAAATATTTTCAAAAAAATCGTAGAAGAAAATTTTCCCAACTTAAAGAAAGAGATGTCCAAAAAGATACAAGAGGCCTACAGAACACCGATTAGACTGCACCAGAAAAGAAACTCCTCACGTCACATCATAGTCAAAAGACTAAATCTACAGAACAAAGAAAAGATATTAAAAGCAGTAAGGGGAAAAAAGCCAAGTAACATACATAGGTAAGCCTATCAGAATCACACCAGACTTCTCATAAAAAACTATGAAAGCCAGAAGGTCTTGGGCAGAGGTCATGCAGAATTCAAGGGACCACAGATGCCAACCCAGACTACTATACCCAGCAAAGATTTCAATTAACATAGATGGAGAAAACAAAATATTCCAGGACAAAACTAAATTTAAGCAATTTCTACACAGCAAATCAGGCTTACAGAAGATACTTGAAGGAAAACTCCAATCCAACAAAAACAACTATACCCAAGAAAACATAGGATACAGATAATTTCCCAACAAAAATTGCAAGAAAACAAGCAATGAATTACAGAAAGACCACCAACTCCACAATAAAAGGAACTAATGTTCTTTGGTCACTATGATTTATCAACATCAGTGGACTCAACTCTCCAATAAAAAGATACAGACTAACAGAATGGTTGTAGACACAGTATCCAAAATTCTGCTTCATCCAAGAAACACACCTCTGGAACAAAGATAAACACCTCAGTGTAAAGGGCTGGAAAATGTTTTTCAAGCAAATGGACCCCCCAAAAATGCTGGGGTAACTATGCTAATATCTAATAAAATAGCCATTCAACCAAAATTAATCAAAAAAATAAGGAAAGGTACTTCATTCTCATCAAAGGAAAATTCCACCAGGAGGATATCACAATTTTGAACATCTATGCCCCAAATACAAGACCACCTACTTTTGTAAATGAAACATTGTTAAAGGTGAAATCACACATCAGTCCCAACACCTTAATAGTGGGAGACTTCAACGCTCTACTCTCACCAAGGGACAGATCATCCAGACAGAAGTTAAACAGGGAAATATGGACACTTACAGTGCCCTTAAATCAAATGGACCTAATAGATGTCTATAGAACATTTCACCCACATTCAAAAGAGCATACATTCTTTTGAGCACCTCATGGAACCCTCTCCAAAATAGACTATATAGTTGGTCATAAAGCAAGCCTCAGCAGATACAAGAAGATTGAAATAATCTCGAGTATCCTATCTGACCGCCATGGTCTATAGCTGGACCACCACAACAACAGAAATAGCCAAAAGCCTACAAACACATGGAAACTGAACAACTTGCAACTCAGTGACAGCTGGGTTAGGGAAAAAAATAAGGAAGCAAATTAAAGATTTTCTAGAATTCACTGAAATTGAAGCACAATATACCCAAACTTATGGGACACAATAAAAGCAGTGCTAAGAGGAAAGATCATAGTACTAAGTGACTTCAAGGAGAAATCTGAAACGTCACATAAAAGCAAGTTAATAGCTCACCTGAAAGCCCTAGAAAAACAAAAGAAGCACACACACTTAACAGGAATAGATGGCTGGAAAAATTCAAGCTCATAGCAGAAATCAATAAATTAGAAACAAACAAAAAAACATTTCAAAGAATCAATAAAACCAAAAGCTGGCTCTTTGAGAAAATCAACAAGATAGACAAGCCTTTAGCCAATCTAACTAAGGGGCAGAGAGAAATTGTCCTAATCAGCAAAATCAGAAATGAAAAATAGGGGACATAACAGCAGACACTGAGGAAATCCAAACAATCATTAGGTCTTACTACAAAAACCTATATGTCACAAAAATTAAAAATCTAAATGAAATAGACAGATTTCTGGATAGATTCCACTTACCAAAATTAAATCAAGATCATGTAGAAAGGCTGAAAAGCCATATATCCTGCAAGGAAATAGAAGCAGTCATCAAAAGTCTCCCAGACAAAAAAAAAAAAAAAGCCCAGGGCCAGATGGTTTCAGAACAAAATTCTATCAGACCTTCAGAGAAGAGCTAACTCCAATTTTCTTCAAACTATTCCACAAAACAGAAGTAGAAGGAATATTACCAAACTCATTCTATGAAGCCATAGTTATCTTGATACTGAAACAAAAGAAAGATCCACCAAAAAAAAAGAAAACTTCAGACCTATCTCTCCTATGAACATAGATACAAAAACGTTCAAAAAATACTTGCAAACCTAATCCAAGTACACATAAAAGATAGCATCCACCAGGACCAAGTAGGATTAATCCCAGGCATGCAAGGGTGATTCAATATATGGAAATCCATCAATGTAATCCACCATATAAACAAACTGAAAGAGCAAAACCACAAGATAATCTCCTTAGATGCCAAAAATCATTTGACAAAATCCAACACCCATTCATGTTTAAAGTCTTGGAGAGATCAGGGATACAAGGCACATATATAAACACAGGAAAGGCAATATACAGTAAGCCTATAGCCAACACCAAACTCAATGGTGAGAAATTTAATCAATCCCTCTGAAATCAGGGACAAGTCAAGGCTGCCCACTTTCTCCATAACTCTTCAACATCGTGTTGAAGTCCTAGCTAGAGCAATAAGACAACTAAAGGTGATCAAGGGGAAACAAACCGGAAAGGAAGAAGCCAAAGTATCACTATTTGCGGATGCAATGTTAGTATACATGTGTGACCCCTAAATTTCTACCAGAGAACTTCTTTGGCTGATAAACCACTGGATACAAAATTAACTCAAAAAAAATTAGAAGCCCTCCTTGTACCAAAGACAAAAGGGCCAAGAAAGAAATTACACCCTTCACAATATCCAATAAAAACAAAGTGACAAAACATGCTGGAGGGGTTGTGGAGAAAGGGCAACTCTCCTCCGTTGCTGGTGGGAATGTAAACTTTTACAATCACTTTGGAAATCAATCTGATACTTTTGCAGACAATTAGGAATCGTGGTTCTTCAAGATCCAGCTATACCACTCCTAGGCATATATCCAAAAGATGCTTAAATCACAACAAGGACATTTGTTCAACCATGTTCATCGCAGCTCTATTCCTAATAGCCAGAACCTGGAAACAACCCAGATGTCACTCAACGGAGAAATGGATACAGAAACTGGTACATTTACACAATAAAATACTACTCAGCAATTAAAATAAAAAAAATCATGAAAATTTCAGGCAAATGGAGGTATCTAAAAAAGATTACCTGAGTCAGGTATCCCAGAAGCAAAGAGACGCACGTTATTTAGTCACTTATAAAAAGATACTAGACCTATGAGATAGGAAAAACACACTAAAATCTGTAAGCCTAAAGAAGCTGAACAAGAAGGAGGTCCCAGGGTAAAACAATTAGTCCTCACTTAGAGAGACAAATGGGATGGACATTGGAAGGAGAAAACAAGAAACAGGGCCTACCACAGAGGGCCTCTGAAAGTCTCTACCTATCAGTGTCTCAAAGCAGATACTGAGACTCATAACCAAACCTTGGGCAGAGTGCATGGAATAATATGTAAGAAGGGGGAGTTAGTAAGACCTGGAGAGGACAGGAGTCCCACAAGGACCAAATATATCTGTGCACATGGGTCTTTTCTGAGACTGATTCTCCAACCAAGGAGCATGCATGGATATAACCTAGAACCCCTGCTCAGATGTAGCTCATGGCAGCTTAGCATCCCAGGGGGGTTCCCTAATATGGGGAACAGAGACTGTCTCTGACATGAACTCAGTGGCTGGCTCTTTGCCTCACTCCCTCTCCCCCTGAGGGAGGAAAAGCCTTGCTAGGCGACAGAGGAAGATATTGCATCCAGTCCTGATGAGACCTGATAAACTAGGGTCAGATGGAAGGGGAGGTGGATCTCCCCTATCAGTGGACTTAGAGAAGGGCAGGGAGGAGATCTGGGAGGGAGGTTGGGATTGGGAGGGATTGAGGTTGTGGACTACAGCTGGGATACAAAGTAAATAAAGTGATTAATAATAATAATAAATAATAATAACGATAATAAATTTATACCTAAAGTTAATGCCAGAACAAGCAGTACTTTCTGATAAAAAAAGAAAGAGCTTCACCTTCCCAGGTAGTAGGTTATTATTAATACATAGAAAACATGAATCTTCAAGTTTAATGTATTTGATTATTCAACAAAGGTAAAACACATTAATCATTAGGTAAACTATAATGCAAACCACATACAAATAGGTAACAGTTTTAACATACAACACCTGAAAATACATTGTCTCTAAATAATGTAAGCAATTCTTACAAACTTGTAAGATGAAAATGTCTCCCCAGCATACACAAAATAGAGCTCTGTATCACTATAAAAGCAAAAAAGGAAACTTGGAGATAATTTTCATCATATTTGTTTACAAGAAAATGCAAACTAATTCTGTGATGAGATCTTGTTAAAGTCTAGGTTTGCAAATGTTAAAATAAAGTGACAAAACAAAATGTTGTCATGGATACAAAGTAGCAGTGACTCTAAAACATTGCTGATAGGTTTATAAATTTTTATAAATACTCTAAAACCATCTGACAGCATACAGTACAGGAAAACATTTTAAGAGAAAAATGTACTCATATACAGATAAACTTTTGCATTAAATATGAAAATAAATATATACACAGTAATTTTTAGTACTAGAAATGAGAATAACTTCAGTATCAATAGCTGAACAAACAGGATTTTGTTGATACATCCACGCAATATAACATTATATGTAAAAATGAATAAATTATGGTTTCACATCAATAAAGACACACTGTAAGATAATGAAGGAAAATACAAAAAAGTTGAACTTTGTGATTTTTTTCTGTACAAACTAAAAAAACTGAGCAATGTATTATTTAATAAAAGATAGATACATAAGCTGATAAAATACCTGATGTTTGTTTTTTTCAAAATCTAGCATTCTTACTCAGTATTCAACACAATTTTTGTATCTATCTATCTATCTATCTATCTATCTATCTATCTATTTATATATTAGTTACAATTTATTTACTTTGTATCCCAGTTGTAGCTCCCTCCCTCATTCCATCCCAATCCCACAGTCCCTCCCTCATCTCATCCCTGCCCCTCTCTAAGTCCGCTGTTAGAGGAGGTCCTCCTATCCTTCCATCTGACCCTAGCTTATCAGGTCACTTCAGGACTGGCTGCAATGTCCTCCTCTGTGGCCTGGCAAGGCTGCTCCTTCTTTGTGGGGGGGAAGGTCAAAGAGCCAGCCATTGAGTTCATGTCAGAAACAGTCCCTGTTCCCCTGACTAAGGTAACCACTTGGATACTGAGCTGCCATGGGCTACATCCAGCAGGCGTTTCAGGTTGTATCCATGCATGGTCTTTAGTTGGAGAAACAGTCTCAGCAAGAAAATCATGAAATTTGCAGGCAAATGGTAAGATCTAGAAAAGATCATCCTGAGTGCAGTATCCCAGAAGCAGAAAGACACACTCGGTATATACTCACTTATAAGTGGATACTAGACCTATAAGATAGAATAAACATACTAAAATCTGTACAGTAAGAAAGAGGATCCAGGGTAAGATGATCAATCCTCACTTAGAAGGACAAATGGGATGGACATTGGAAGTAGGAGAAAACAAGTAACAGGACAGGAGCCTAACACAGAGGGCCTCTGAAAGACTCTACCTAGCAGTGTAGCAACAAAAATTTTGTTTAAATTTCACTTTCAACTTTTAAAGTAGTAAGATAAATTTATTGATAACACATGTATTGTATATTTGTTGTATGTATATCAATGATATATATATATATATGCATATAGGTATAAATATTACTGATCAGTGAGAGCTCCACTTCTAGATTGATTCTAAGCCACACTATTGATTGGTCTCAATGGCCTGACATATACTTCCTGATAAAGATAATTATGAACATATGCATATATATACACATATATGCCAGTGGATAATACATGCATCCATACTTGTAGCTCCCCTTAAAAAATCATTTCCTTACATTTCAAAATAAAAAAAACCATGGCTATAGAAATAGAAATGACAAAAGAAAAAGATAAATTGAATATGCTCTTCAAGTGTAAACTATTGTCATTCTCAAATATTTTAAATTCGTTGGTATATAATTCTGTATATTGATTCAAGAAAAAGTTATTTTTGGTACATGAATACAGAATTTATATATTGATTCAAATATAAGGCCATTATAAATGGTATAATTAACTTATAGAAGTGAATAGTTAATCAATCAGACTCATGGTCATGTTAGATACTAATCTAGTTTATCACAGAAATATACATCCTAGGTTGAACAGATAGTAAATATCCAGAAACAAGCATTGTATGCTTATTGAAATGATAAAAATATAGATAGAGAAATCAGATTATACTCCCTGAAAATAGTAATGTAAATAGACAGATAAATGGTTCTCAAAAAGTTTAGAGACCACAGAATGGTGGCATTTAAAGATTTTTTTAAAAGTAATTTATAGCCTTTTTTTGACTCGAGATATGTCAGCTCCTGATAATATCACCAGCCCATCTCAACAAAGCTAAAGTGCCCCATAATGAAGCTTTAGAGATAGCTTCATTAATGGCAAGCTAGCCACTGGGTAAATATTGCCCAACTCTCTCTAACGACAAAATGCTGTCCAGAATGGGCAAGACTTGGATGCAGGTTGAGCTGACTGTCAAGCTCAGCTGTAATAGTTCTTCACAATTCCTACTTCACAGTTATGTCTGCCAAATAGACGGGGCCAGAGGGCTGAAGATAATGCTCCAATGTCACACAGAGAGAACAGGTGACTGGACAGGTAGTAAACTGTTTCTGTCATCTCTTAGTTTTGATAGTTTCTTGCCCATACTTCATACTTAAGTAATAATTTTATTCCTTGTGAACTTTCTAATGGGGTTGAAGACTAGATAGTTATAGTTTCACAGTTAAGCTAAAGTTGTTTAGGATTTAAGAAAATGTTTTAAGGTATAGAGAGATGTTTTTAAGTTGATAAATATAAGATATGACAGAGAATGATTTAGGTACAAAGCTTCAGGCTTACCTAGATAGGGTAGGTAGTATTTTCTTCAAGGTTGCCAAATACAAATGAGCTAAATATTTTGAATAAAGCTTCCACAGACAGCTTCCCCAATTATTTCATAACTGTTCTTATTGTATGTAGTTTATTATAAATAAATAAATAAATAAATTCTATATGTAGAAAATTAAAAATTCTGAATTTGAAATTAGGATGTAATATCTGAGAGAATAAAATAATAAAAATAAAAATATTAAATAGTATTTATTTAATATTAAATTAAAAAATAATAAAAACAATTTAAAAGAAAGGAAAAGAGTCAAGTAATGAATATTTAGACTAAGGGTTGGAGAAATAGCTCAGTAGTTAAAAATATTTGTGGCTGTGGCAGAGGTTCCCAGCACCCATGTTAGGTGACTCACTGGCATCTGTTCCTGCAATTTATGGGGATGTAATTTCCCTTTATGGTCTGTGCTGTTACAGGGTACATATGGGCTGCACATACTAACATGAAGTCAAAGTCCTTATGCACATAAAAATGTAACAGATCAAATAAATGAAAACGGTATGTTAGAGAAGAAATATAAAAATATATACACAGTGAACATAGTTGTCACATATTTAATCTTATTGGAAAAACAATTTGCATGGACAGAATGAACTATCCAAGATGAGGTGCTCAGCAAAAATATCCAGCAAGAGGGATTGTCAGAACTGAGAATAAATCATGGACAGAACAGAGACCTTGCCAACACAGCTAGAGATTAATGAATAACAGCAAAGAATTTTCTAGAACCATAGACATTATGTAAGCACCATATCCAAGTAAGAACACGTACATGAATACTCAAAAAATGTGTAACAAAAATAAAAAGAAATTAAAGGTGAGATTCTCTGAGGGATTAAAAGGGCTCTGACATGGAGCGAGCGGTGCTGCAAACTATACATTTTACTACTAACTGACCAACATCAGTTGATCATAACAAAATACATTGGGGAAAGAAGGAACTAATAATGAAAACTCGGCCCACATGAAAAGGAGACTTTCTGCTGCTGCTCAGTTTTCTAAAAGTGAGACTTCTCTAAAGTAGATCACTCTAGAGAACAGTTATGCAAAGTTCCTTAACATACTGCATAATGATAAGTT
>CM053763.1:15613638-15628953 GCA_028658305.1 Pachyuromys duprasi
AAAAAAAAGAAAATAAAATTCAAGTTTCTGAAGAAAGAAACTGAAGAAGATATCAGAAGATAGAAAGATCCCCCATGCTCAAGGATCTGTAGGATTAAGGTAGTGAAAATGGCCATGCTGCCAAAAGCCATCTACAGATTCAATGTAATTCCCATCAAAATACCCACACAATTCTTTTACAGACTTTGCAAGAACAATTCTCAGTTTCATATGGAAAAACAAAGAAACAAACAAAAACCATATTTGCTAAAACAATCCTATACAACAACAGGTTGTCTGGACTTATCTCCATCCCAGATCTCAAGCTTTACTATAGAGCAAGAGTAATAAAAATGGTGGCATAGAAAAAATGATGGGTTAGAAACAGAATGGTGGACCAATGAAATTGAATTGATGGCCTAGAAATAAACCCACGCACTTAATTTTTTGCAAAGAAACCAAAACCATACAATGGAAAAAGGCCAGCATCTTCAACAAATGGTGCTGGTCTAACTGGATGTCCACATGCAGAAAAATGAAAATAAGACACATATTTATCATCCCACACAAATTTAAAGTCCTAGTGGATCAAAGACCTCAACATAAAACTAGACACACTAAATCTGTTAGAAGAAAAATTGGGGAACAAATTTGACCTCATTGGTATAGGAGACAAGTTCCTGAATAGAACACCAACAGCACAGGCTCTAAGATAAACAATAAATGAGACTTCATGAAACTGAAAAGCTTCTGTAATGCAAAGGACACTGTCATTAGAACAAAACAACAACCTACAGATTGGGAAAACATCTTCACCAATGCTACATCTGTCAGAGGGCTAATATCCAGAATATATAAAGAACTGAAGAAGTTAAACACCAACAAACCAAGTGATCCAATTAAAAAATGAGGTATGGAGCTAAACAGAGAATTCTCAATAGAGGAATATCAAATGGCAGAAAAACCACCTAAAGAAATGTTCAACATCCTTAGTCACTTGAGAAATGCAAATCAAAATGACCCTGAGTTTTCATTTCACACCCTTCAGAATGACTAAGATCAAAACCTCAAAGGATGATGCATCCTGGAGAGGATGTGGAGAAAGAGGAACACTCTTCCAATGCTGGTGAGAATGCAATCTTGTACAACCACTTTGGAAATCAATCTGGCTCTTTCTCTGAAAATTAGGAATAGTGCTGCCTTAAGATACAGCTATAGAACTCCAAGGCATATACCCAAAAGATGCCCCACCATTCAATAAGGACATATGCTCAACCATGTTCAAAGCAGCTCTTGTTGTTAATGCCAGGATCTGGAAACAACCCAGATTCCCCTAAATGGAGGAATGAATATACAAATTATGGGACATTTACATAATAGAATAGTACTCAGCAATTATAAACAAGGAAATTATGAAATTTGAAGGCAAATTATAGTAACTAGAAAGGGTCTCCCTGAGTGAGGTAACCAGAAGCAGAAAGACACATGTGATATATATTCACATATAAGTGGATATTAGCCATTTAATATATGATATACATAATAAAATCTATAGTCTTAAAGAAGCTAAACAGCAAGGAGGACCCTAAGGAATATGCTTAATCCTCATTCAGAAGGGCAAACAGGATAGACATCAGAAATAGGAGAAGAAAAGTAACAGGACAGGAGAGATTCATAGAGGACCTCTGAAAGACCTTACTCATCAGGGTATTGAAGGAGATACTGAGATTCATAGTCAAACTTTGGACAGACTGCCTTATGGAAGAAGAATGAGATAGAAAGCACCAGAGGGGATAGGAACTCCACAAAGAGAACAACAGATCCAAAATACCTGGGCCCTGGAGTCCTGCAGATACCAATATTCAAACTAAAGACCATACATGGAGAGGACCTAGACCCCCTGTTAAAAGGAAGCCCATTGCTGCTCAGTTTCCAAGTGGATTCCCTAGTGAGTGGTACAGGGGCTGTCTGTGACATGAACTCAGTGGCTGGCTCTTTGATCACCTCCTCCTGGGGGTGCAGCCTTACCAACCCACAGAAAAAGATGGTGCAGCCAGCCTTGATGAGATGTCATAAGCTAGGATCTGATAGAAGGGGAGGAGGTCCCTAGTGCTCTGATAGGTACTAGGGAAAGGGCACAGAAGGAGAAGAGAAAGGGTGGGTGGGACTGGGGGGAGACAAGGGAGGGGACTGCAATGGGATACACAGTGTATAAAAATACATAAATTAAATTTTGAAAAAAGAAAAAACATGGTTAAGAAAAATAAACTTGATTTTTAATATGTATAGGTACAATGAGTAATTGTTGAAATGATTGGATTTGTGGATAAATACCTTGGAATATTAAAATTTGGACACACAAATCTTACTAATATCTTGATTCCCAAAATTTGTCAACATGTTGCTTTTAAGAGCAAAATGTCCTTAGAGAGATATTACGACTTTTGTGTATAAGAAGATAATCCTCATACTGTCATCAAAATGATCTTACAAGAAAGCACTGGAAGTGTAGTATCTGAGAGACAGTTTCAATACTTTGGGACTAAGTTAGATATGGAGGTACAATTCACAATCCAAGAAATATAGGTTGCTTCATGGATCACAGGATTTGTTTCCCCAGATCTGACAGGAACTCAGTTTTTCAAATTCCTTGAAGTTTTCAAATTCCTATTGAAGGGGCTTTTAAACCTCTAATATATAGCTTAAATTTACCACTGAAATTTGTTGTGTTTTAACATGAGAAAAATAGAAAATGAGCATATTGGTTTCTAATCAAGTCATTACTGTAATTGAAACAATTTGAGAGGAGAGAACCAGTATATGTTATTTAGCCTTTATTTCTATAGATTTACAATAAGTTAACATCTACAATTTAAGTTTTAAAAAAAAGCAGAACTTTTTGTTTTTATTATTATTTATTACAGTTTATTCTATTTGTATCCTAGCTGTGTCCCCCTCCCAATCCCTCTCTCCCTCCCCTTCTTCCCCAATGTCCATCCCCTATGGAGTCAGTTTATTATTACTATTAAGATAGATAGATATGAGGAGCAGACTCCAAGATGGCAGCGACCAGTGTGCACCGTTTCTGAAACGCACAGGATCCGAAATACCAAAACTGGTGAGTGGATGGGCAGCTGAAAACAGAGCATCAAATTTGAAGCTTCCTGGGATTGTCTTGTAAGCTGGGACAGAGTGGATCCAGGCCTGCTGTGAATGTCTTCAGGATCTGAGAGTGGGGAACTATCCACCCCTGCACTGTGGGCTGCACTGACTCTTGTTCCTGCAGCTTTACAGTAACTGTGGCAATGGCAGGGAGTGCACAAGCCCAGGTGTGGGGTGCCTCCTTACTCTAAGGGCCAAACAGGGGACCTAAATATGAGAGTAGAAAACTGCGCACACTGGCCTTCTGCACTTACCACACATGCCTGCTAGTCGGTGGGTATGTGAGAAAGTGTATACAGAGCCCCAGATCCTGGGTCCCTCAATGCTAGCCACCAGACATTGGATCCCTCCCATGCCCACCCCCACCCACATTGTGGATAGCATAGGGATCCCTGGAACAGTGTTCTCAACATTGAAGCCCTTGTTCTGTGAGTCTCCCAGCAGAGCCCAGCCAAACAATTTCTGGAGCCAAGTTGTTGCAGCCCAGAGACCTGAGCACTTGGAACATAATACAGAGACAGGCCTGTGGGCCACTGAGCCATTCAGTGCACCTGCATTGGAGCACTGCACCCACAAACCTCACCCTCACCTGTACCATAGCCTTCACTTAAGCTCCTCCCTTACACTCCATCCTTCCTGGCAGGCATCTGCACGCCTGCATTTGCACACATGCTCCTGCATCTTTCCTGTTTTAGGTGTGTCTGAGATACCAAAACTCAGTCTCAAACCTCTGTACCTCTCTCATTTTCCTGAAGCATACTCTGGACTCAAGAGACAGACAGACCCAGTCTGCAGTACAGGCTCCACAACAAACAGCATAGCTATAGACCATCAGACAGCTAAAAGCCAATGTAAGAACACATCCAACAATAAGCAGGACATCGTAGTATTACCAGCAACCCCTAAAATTGATGAATAATTTAATTCATTGGAAACACACAAAAATAATTTAAAATCCATGTGTATCCAGTTATTAGAGGCACATAAAGAGGAAACAAACAAAATAAGATGCCATCATGAAAAAACAGGAATCTACATTCAAACAGAGGAAGGAAATGGTGTGAGACATGAAAACATAATTAAAATCAATAAACAAAACACAAAGAGATCAGGATCCACATAGGTAAGTGTCACAAACAGAATGCAAGAGATAGAAGAGACAATCTCAGGTGCTGAACACACAATTGAAGAAATTGATACATATCGCAAAGAAAAAAAAATCAGAAAAGTTACAAACACAAAAATCCAAGAAATCAAGAACGCCATAAAAATACGGAAAGAAAGAATAATAGGAATAGACAAAAGGGAAGATTCCAGGCTCCAAGGTGCAGAAAATATTTTCAAGAAAACTACAAAAGAAAAATGTTTCCAACTTAAAGAAATATACAAGAGACTTACAGAACACCAAAAAGACTAGACCAGAAAAGAAACTCCTCACATCACATAATAGTCAAAACACTAAATCTAGAGAACAAAGAAAAAAATATTAAAAACAGGAAAAGAGAAAGGTCAAGTAACATATATAGGTAGACCTCTCAGAATCACAACAGACTTCTCAACAGAAACTATGAAAGCCAGAAGAGCAGATGTCATGCCGAATCTAAGAGACCACAGATGCCAATCTAGACTACTATATCCAGCAAAGCTTTCAATCAACATAGATGGAGAAAACAAAATATTCCAGGACAAAACTAAACTTAAACAATATTTACACAGCAACCCAGTCCTACAGAAGATACTATAAGGAAAACTCCAATCTAACAAAATCAACTACACCCAAGAAAATATAGGTCATAGATAACATCACAAAAAAGTCAAAAGAAAACAAGTACACAAACACACTATCACCACCAAATCAACAATAAAAGGAACTAACATTCATTGGTCACTATTATCTAACAACATCAATGGGCTCAACTCCCCAATAAAAATCAAAGTCTACAATGATACTTAAGTTATAGTGTTTTGATTTTATAAAAGAAACATAATTAGTAAAAAAAAGTATATATTTGAACTTTCAAATAAAAGTCCTTTATGCATGGTACAGTTGCTAGATACAGAACAGCCAACAAAATGGAGTTTCAGCTGTAACAAATAGGATGTTTTTCTCTCCACATGTCAAATGTCACTTTAGCATAAGTGAACTAAAGTTTTTCTGTTTTTTTCTCAAATCCATGTTTAATTGTGTATCTTATATTTGTAATCTTTAAATGATAACTCCAATCCTGGGAAGAATGAGCATCCTTCTGTATGAAAATGATAACAGCATTGCAGCCCATGGGTTTAAATACTCAGATTTTAGATATATGCTTAGATGGCCTTACTGCGGCCAATTTTATCCTAAGATTGAATAAACTATACCTATAAATCAGATGGGTTTCACAAATCCTCTATTATGTACACTTCTAAGGTAAATGCAGTTAAAGTTTTATACGTCTGCTGTAGAAATAACCACATCATCTTGAGTAAGTGGAATAACAATTATGATACCCACCAGGAAAGTGTTTTAGAATCAAAGAAGGAAATTGCAAGGACATTATGAATAATCTCAGCTAACTTCATGGATTATAACATTGATGGCTGAATTAAAACACCAGTAGCTTTCAACATCTGCACACTAGCACCCACCAGCAGCATGCTTTTTAGAGATCTGTCTTTTTCCTTTCATCTCTTATAAACGTGTTTGCTCCTTAACAAATGACATGTTCAATAAGGTCTCCTCTCTTTCATATATAACTAATTTAGAATTCAACGTGATAATTCTGCCTGCAATATATGTCTTATTCTTCAGCATTCACAAGCATGTGTTGCTTCCCAGCCAGAAGAGAGCCAGTTAATGATGTCCATAATGCTCCATCAACATGACTTAAATTGAAAGATGTTTGCATGTGTAATATTCACACTGGAAAAAAGAATCCTGATAATTAAGAGTCTGAAGTACAAAAGGGTAATGCACTGTCCTCCGGCTCAGTGGGGAAGTTCATTAGCAGTGGAATCATGTCATTTGCCCATCTGTTCATAATTGCATTCACTCCGGGAAGTAAGTGAAGGAAGTGACATCACATAGTCCTTATATATCCACATTTGTAAATTACATGTAAACTCTTAACTGGATGGGTAACTAGAGGGGAAAAATCATAATAACAGCATCAAAAACCATCATCAGCAACAACAACTGAGTGTGCCCATTTCAAACATAGCTTAAGAAGAAGACGTCATCTGTAGTTTGAAATCTTAGCCATACATTCTATCTTTAGGAAATCTCACAGAGAAATAAGATGCTGCTGCGCCTGCGTGTCAGCATGACTGTATCATAGGGGCAGCTATTTTTCAACTGGTTGGAGACACACCTCTTATTTGTATCTCCTAAAGATTGAGTGCTGGGCAGCTGCTGTGGTATCCATGGGAGAATGAAGCAGGCCCTCATTAGATTAGTGCTGAGCTTATTGCTGGTGCTAGTCTCATTATTATTGGTGACTAAACTGGCAGATTGTCAGGGTGCCTCCTGGCGAGATGAGCTTTTGCAGCTCTTTGTTTGTAGTTATAATAAACAATAAAGGGAAAACAATCTCTTGAGAATAATTGTGTTTCAGAGGGGTTTTGTGAGGAAAATCAACGTTCAGAGGCAGCACTGGTAAACGACTTCTCATTTTAAGGAATGGTATTAATTAATGCATGGAGTGTTGTTTGAAAAGGGAAGTTGTAAATTATTTAATATCACCTGTTCGCATCAGGCCCAGCAGATAAAAGCCGATTGAAAGGTAGGTAGGTAGGTAGCCAGGTATGTAGGTAGGTAGACAGATAGATGATAGATAAATAATTGACTTATACATAGATATATATATAGAGAGAGAGAGAGATGGATACATACATACATAGAAGATAGAGAGAGGGATGATAGATTGTAGATAAATAATTGATAAATAGATGAAAGATAAAAAAATAAATGATAGATACACAGATAAATTGATGATAGATAATAGTGAGAGAGATTATCAGATATACTTTCTCTGTGTAGCACTCAGAATGTAGGCTTTCAAGGGGTGGAAGCCTGCTTTTCATTTTAAATAATCTGCAAATGTGAGACATTACATCACAGTTTTAAATGCAAAGCAGATTTTCTTCCTTTGCTTGCAAAGAGTGTTGAATCCAAGTCCTGAATCTGCTCCACTGCAGAGTAGTTAAAAAAATTAGGTCAGTAGAATAGAATATCATTCTCCTTATAAAATGAATCAAAAGTGTGATTGAAGATTTGAAAAATAGATAATGGAATTGCGCTTTTGATACTTTCCTGATTAAAGGAAATTATCTCTCAAAAAAAATGAAGATTCCAAAATGTGCAAACCATTCTAGCCTTTAAATATGTAAACAATGTATTACAATCTAGGAAGTAACATGTATTTTGCACCTGTAAGTGTTTGTTTACATTCTTGTTGATTTTACGTATATTTATACTGACCCCAAATTCTATTGTCTACTTATGAAAATAGTCTTCTGGATTCTGAAACATCTAATTAGTTTTTTTATTGTCATTTTCTCAGTGTAAAGTAAACTTTGAAAGGCTTCCATTTTTTAAAAAAGAAAGGATTTATAAAAGTTTGAGAAGCAAATCTTATTCTCCTCCATTTGTGTAGTTAATGTGTATTACTGCCAGGCAGTAAGGCATATTTTTCCAAGACAGCATCTCTGGGACACAGGGAACTATTCCAAAACATGAGCCTGAGATTTCAACCATTTCCCAAAAGAGAAGTAATGAAATTTTTTACAACTTGTGCTTGTCCATGTGCAGATGGGCATTTGGCAACTGAAGTCACATATCCAGAGTTAGCCTCTATAGTTCTGGTATTCATGTTGCCATTAGCAGACACCAGAATTTCACACATCACAGCTACAGCTTAGAGACACACTTGCTACAGCTTAGAGACACACTTTGGATCACCACTAATGGTGTCTTGGGTCTACAAAATATGACTCCAGAAGACTGATGTAGGAAGTTGTGATTTGGAGACCATATTGGGCTCCATAGAAAGATATAGTTTCAAAAGAACAATCACAGAAGAATTATCTTGGTCAACATTTAGAGGTTCTCTGTAATAACCTAATTATGTTCAGAGTAAGAGAAGGTAGGTAGTTCTCTGTGTGGGAGAGAGAATGCATGTGTTTGTACACTGGAGGTAAATGTTTGCTATATTTTTCATCTTTTATTTTCATACAGTGACTGTTACAGAACTTATAGAATGATTGACAAGCAAACCTCAGAGAACCTTTCTCAAGCTTTGCTTCTCTTTAGGGTTTTGTTTTGTTTTGGAACTGATTTTTTTACTATTATATTTTTTATTCTTCTCTCATTTATCACATTCCAAATGCAATTATCCCTCTCTCCACTTCCTCTAGCGTCCCACTCCCACATCCTTTTTCCCCAGGTTCTGCCTTTTTTAACCTCCCATCAATATAGTGCAAACCTTCCAAGGATATCAACCAAATATATTGTAACAAACTACAATGAGGCCAGACATACATTCTCACTTTAAGGCTGGACAAGGCAACCCAGTAAGAAAAAAGGGTTCCAAAGGCAGGCATAAGAATGAGAGACAGTCACTGCTCTCACTGTTAGGAACTGACAAGAACACTGAGAGTCACAACCATAAAATACATGCAGAGGACCTAGGTCAGTACACACAGGCTCCCTAATCTCTGTGAACTCAGTTGAGTCCCTGTCTGCTGATTCTGTGTGTCATGTTCTTGTAGTATCCTTGATCAATCTGGCTCCTCCAATCCTTCCTCCTTTCTCTGAAGTGGAAGTTTCTGGTTTCTTTGAAAATTCAGTTTTCTCATGTGATGTTTTGCTGCAAGCTGGGCTCTTGATGTTTAGCTGGAGTTTGGCTTGTGAGGGGCACGTGATGTTTTGCTGAGAGCTCTCTCATGCAAGAGGCCCAGCTGATAACATCCATGGGTGGGCTTTGAGGAGAGGAGATATATAAAGGTATAAGCACAGTGTGGCTTCTCTTTTTGAATTGACACTGCTGCACTGATCTTCATGGTTCAACACTTGACTTCACAGAGAGAAACATTCCAGAGAACTTCTCAGAGGCAATCCAACTGAATCTTGATGCTTTTGCTGACTTGTCATGCTGATTCATGTTGCTGCTTGGTGTTGGCCTTTGGACTGGACAGCTGGTATCCCAACTACTGTTTTTAATGACTTCATCTATTTCTTTAGGTTTTATAGATCTATTTAAATTGTTTAACTGATCTTGATTTAATTTTGGTAAGTGGTATCAATCAGGATAATTTTCTCTTTCATTTAGATTTTTCAATGTTCTGACATACAGGTTTCTTAAGTAAGACCTTATGATTCTTTGGGTTACCCTGGTGTCTGATGTTATGTACCAACTTGAATGCCTGATTTTGGTAATTTGTATATTGCCTCTCTATAAGTTTGGCTAAGAATTTATCTATCGTGCTGATTTTCTGAAGGAATCAACTCTTGGTTTCATTGATTCTTTGTATTATTTTGTTTGTATGTTTTTAATTTACTAATTTCAGCCATGCCATATATTCTTGGGTGTGTTTGCTTCTTTTTGTTCTAGAGTTTTTAGGTACATTGTTAAATTGCCAGTAGAGGATATTTCCAAGTTCTTTATGAAGGCATTTAGTGCATTTCCTCTCAACATTGCTTTCACTGGGTCCCATGAGTTTGAATATATTGTTCATTCATTTCCACTGAATTGTAAAAATTATTTAACTTATTTATTTCTTCCTTTACCTACTGGTCATTAAGCAGACAGCTGTTCGGTTTCCATGAGTTTAGAGCCATTCTTTTAGTTCTGTCGAATTAGAAGTCCAGTGTTAATCAATGGTCTGATAATATACAGACCATAATTCAATGGCTATTTTAATATTCTTGCATCTGCTGATTCTTGTTTTGTGGCAAAATACATGGCCAACTTTGAAGAAGGTTACACAAGGTTCTAAGAGAAAATATATTCTTTTGTGTTTGGTTTTAATATTGTGTATGTATTTGTTAGGTACATTTGATTCACATCTTTTAGTTTATTTATCTGTTTTAGTTTCTGTTTGGATGACTTGTCCATTTGTGAGGATGGGGTACTCAAGTCTTCTACTTTTAATATCTGATGTATGACTTAAATTTAATAATATTTTTATGGATGTAGGTGCCCTTGCATTTGGGGCATAGACGTTGCATAGAATGGAGACATCACCTTGATTAAATTTTGCTTTGATGAGTATGCAGTGTCCTTCACTATCTCTTTTGAATAATTTAGTTGAAAGTCTATTTTTTCGATATTAGAATGGTTACTCCGTATTGCTTCTTAAATCCATTTGTGTGGAAAACTTTTCTAACTCTTTATTCTGAGGTGTGTTGACAATCTTTGTTGTTAAGATGCGTTTCTTGTATGCAGCAGAATGATGGATCCTCTTTTTCCATCCATTCTGTTATTCTGTGTTGTTTTTAATTGGAAAATTTAGTCCACTGATGTTGAGAGATTAATAAATAACGATTGTTATTTTGAGATTGGTGTTGTGTGGACATGTGTGTGTACATGCATGCTTGTATGTGTATGCGCACCTGTGTGTGTGTGTGTGCTCATGTACGTGTGTATGCCTGTATATGTGAGTGTTTCACTTCTTTTGGCTCTGCAAGTTTGAAATATTTATGTTCTACGTTTTTCTCTGATGTAATTAACCTCCTTTTGTTGGAGTTTTCCTTCTATTATCCTCTGTAGTGATGGGTTTGTGGAACACTATTACTTACATTTGGTTTTGTCGTGAAATATCTTGTTTTCTCCATATATGGTGATTGAATGTTTTGCTGGGCATAGTAGTCTGGGATAGCATCTGTTGGCTCTTAGAGATTTCAAGACAGCTGCCTAGGTCCTTTTGTCTTTTTAAGTCCCTATTGTGAAATCTGGTATATTTCTATTATAATGCCCTTATATATTATTTGGCCTTTTTGTCTTGCAGCAGTTAATATTCTTTCTTTGTTCTTTATATTTAGGGTTTTGATTATTATGTGGCAGGAATATTTCTTTTTAGTCCATCTATTCAGTACTCTGTAAACACCTTGTATGTTTATAGTCATCTTTCTTTAGGTTATAAAATTTTCTATGATTTTTTTGAAAATATGTTTCAGTGCTCTCTGTTCCTCCCTGTTCCAAAAATAGACACATCTTTTCATGCAGTGCCAGCCTGGTCCTTTAGACACAATGGTGAAGGTCAGACTGAACAGATTTGGCCATATTGGATGCCTGGTTACCAGGGCTGCCTGAAACTCTGGCAAAGTGGCGATTGTAGCCATCAATTGCCCCTTCATTGACATAACTACATGGTCTACATGTTCATATGACTCTACCCATGTTCAGCATCACAGTCAAGGCTGACAACAGGAGGTTGTCAACAATGGCAAGCCCATCACTATCTTCCAAGAGCAAGATACCACTAACATCAAATGGGGAGATGCTGGTGCCAAGTATGTTGTGGAGTCTACTGGTGTCTTTACCACTATGGATAAGGCCAGGGCCCACTTGAAGGGTAGAGCCAAAAGGGTCATCATCTCTCGCCCCGCTTCTGCTGAGGCCACCATTTTTGTGACAAGTGTGAACTGTGACAAATATTACAACTCACTCAAGATTGACAGCAATGCTTCCTGCATCACCAGCTGCTTACCCCCCTCGGCCATGGTCATCCATGACAACTATGGCATTGGGGAAGGACTCATGACCACAGTATATGCTTTCATTGCTCTGCAGAAGACTGTGGATGGCCCCTCTGGAAAACTATGGGGTAATGTCTGTGGTGCTGGCCAGAACATCATTTTTGCATAAAATGATACTGCCAAGGCTATGGGCAATGTCATCCCAGGGCTGAACAGGAGGAAGCTCACTGGCATGACCGTCCATGTTCCTACCACCAAAGTGTTTGTCATGGATCTGACATGCCAACTAGAGAAACCTGCCAAGTATGACAACATCAAGAAGGTGGTGAAGCAGGGATCTGAGGGCCCAATAAATGGTATCATAGGCTACACTGAGGACCAGGTTGTGTCCTATCCTGCAATTTCAACAGTGACTACCACTTTTCTACCTTTGATGTGGAGGCTGGCATTACCCTTAATGACAACTTTGTAAAGATCATTTCTTGGTAAGACAATGAATACAGCTACAGCAACAGAGTGGCAGCTCTCATGGTCTACATGGTCTCCAAGGAGTAAGAAGCCTTGGACCATGCACTGCAGCAGAAACAAGAAGAACAAGGGGCCCTCTGCTGCTGAGGAGCTTCCATCGCAGACTACAGAATAGCAGGAGGGGCACAGGAAACCCTACTCTCTTGAACACCATCAATAGAGCTCATTGAACCCACAGAAGAGAGAGAGACACAGAGAGAAACAGAGAAAAAAGGAAATATGTTTTGGGCGTTTGAGCTGGAAAATTTATCCTCCTTCTATTCCTATTATTCTTAGGTTTGGCATTTTTATAGTGTCCAAAATATCCTGGATGTTTTATGTTAGAAACTTCATATGTATCAGTTTATGCCTATGGTATCTTCTATGCCTGAGACTCTCTATTCCATCTCTTATATTCTGTTGATGATGCTTGAGTCTGCAATTCCTCTTCACCTACCTAGGTTTTCCAACTCTAGGATTCCTTCAGTTTGTATTTTCTTTATTGCTTCTATTTCTATTTTCAGGTCTTGAACAGTTTTATCTATTTCAATTACCTAACTGATTATATTTTCCTGCATTTTTTAAATTATTCATTCATTTTCTCTTTAAAAGCCTCTATCCTCTTCATAAAAAAATTAGATTTAAGGTCATTTTCTTGTGGTTCAGCTGTGATAGGATATCCACAGCTTGCTGTAGTAACATAACTGGATTCTGGTGGTACCAATCGCCTTGACTCTTGTTGATTGTTTTCTTATGCTTGTTCTTTGTGTTGGCAGGCAGTTTTGTGGGTAGAGGATTGAAGTGCACAGATGACAAGGTGGAGCTCACTGCTGCTGTGCTTCCTGGAGGGACTTGGCAGGCAGAGAATCATCTGGTAGCCCCTGATGTCAATAGGGCTGAGTGAATATAGATAGAGCTATTCCATGAAAGGGAGTGTACAGGGGACTAGGCTTGGGCAGGGGGACCGAGCAGGCAGGGGCATGTGCATACAGGTCTCACCTAGTCTGGCCATCACATATGGCAGCAGGGCTCTGGGATTACAGGTAGAGATGTGGGCCAGGAAATGGTCTGCCTGGATCACTATTTATAAAGGAAAACACAATAATTATCATTATAAAGTCTCTCTCTGTGTGTCTCTCTCTTTGTGTATGTGTGTGTGTATGTTATGCACATGAATGCACATTAATGTCTGTGTAAGCACATGTTGGAATATGTGTGTGTAGAGATCTAAGTTTTTGGTTTTCGAGACAGTGTTTCTGTGTACCCAAGTTTTATACCAGAAGGCAACCTCATTTCTTCACCAACTTAATTAATTCAGACATGATGTCTACATCATACTTGCTAGTCTAACTAGTCGTATTCTCTGGGCATCATCTTTGTCTACCTAGAGACTACTATAAGCACACACAGGCTGCTAAGGCTTTCCAGCATTTATATATGCCCCTAAGAACCACACTCCAGTCTTCACACTTATATGGAAAGCACTTTATCCATTGAGACATCTACCCAATTTGTTCATTGCAATTTTTACAAGTAATCTTTTATTGAGAAAACAACCTTCATGTATTTGCAAACAAATAACTTTTATTAACTATTTGCAATATAAGAAATGTATAGATTACTTTTGGTAAGATGGCCAGTTTAACTATGTTAATTCTACTGATACATGAGAATGGGAGATATTTCTATCTTCTGATTTCTTTCTTCAGAGACTTAAAGTTTTTTTCCCCATACTGGTCTTTCACTTGCTTGGTTAGAGTCACACCAAGGTACTTTATGTTATTTGTGGATATTTTAAAGGGGGCTGTCTCCCTAATTTCTTTCTCAGCCATTTTGTCTTTTGTTTACAGGTGGGCTTCAGAAATTTGATTTAGTTTTGTATGCAGCCACATTGCTGAAGGTATTTATCAGCTGAAGGATTTCTCTGTTAGAGTTTTTGGGGTCATTCATATATACTATAATATCATCTGCAAATACTTTGACTTCTTCCTTTCTGCTTTGTATCCCCCTGATCTCCTTTAGACTAGATCTTCACTAACCCTACATCTGGCAGAGGAATAATATGCATAATATGTAAAGGACTCAAGAAGTTAAACACCAACAAATCAATTTTTAACCCAATTAAAAATGGGGTACAAAGCTAAACAGAGTATTCTCAGTAGAGGAATATCAAATGAGAGAGAAACACTTAAAGAAATGTTCAACATCCTTAGTCATCCAGGAAATGCAAATCAAAACAACTCTTGAGATTCCCCCTTAACCATTTGGCTAAGATGAAAAACTCAAGGGACAACACATGCTGGAGAGGTTGTAGAGAAAGAGGGACCCTCCTCCATTACTCAAGGGAATGTAAAATTGTACAACCACTTTGGAAATCATTCCAGTGCACTCTCAGAAAATTAGGAATAGTGCTACTTCAAGATCCAGCTATACCACTCCTGGCATATAACCGAAAGATGTTCAAGCATGCAATAAGAGCATTTGTTCAACTATGTTCATAACAGCTTTATTCATAATAGCCAGTATCCTAGAAAAACAACTGGACTGAGGAATAGATAAAGAAATTGTGGTATATTTACACAATGGGATATTACTCAGCAATTAAAAACAAGGAAATCATGAAATTTTGAGTCAAATGGATGGAAATAGAAATAATCATCCTAAGTGAGGTAACCCAGAAGCAAAAAGACACACGTGGTATATACTCACTTATAAGTGTAAATTAGACAGATAATGTAGGATAAACATGCTGAAATATGTACTTCTTTTTTTAATTTATTTATTTTTATTTTTATATCAATCATCAATTACAGGTTAGGTACTTTGCATCCCAGGCATAGCCTCCTCCCTCATTCCCTCCCATCCTCCCACTCCCTCCCTCATCTCCCTCCTCCCCGCCCCCTCCAAGTCCACCAACAGGGGAGGACCTCCTCCCCTTCCATCCAACCCCAGCTCATCCTGTCTCCTCAGGGCTGGCTGCAATGTCCTCC
>CM053763.1:15629453-15652024 GCA_028658305.1 Pachyuromys duprasi
TCTCCCACTTTAAGTATCCCCTAGTTTCCTGTAGTTATTTATGTACAGTTGACACCCTTGGGCTTTCTCTACTCACTTTGCTATGCTGTACTACATAGGACAATATTCTAATGTTATATTTGTTCTGGCAATAACAGTTAAGTTACTTTTCCTTGAGAACACAGATACAATGTTGACTGGAACAATCAATTGTCATGAATCAGTCATCTAAAAATGAAAAGAAATTCATGGCACAATTAAATTTCTTATGAAATTTAAATATTTAAAATCCAGCACAACATTTGAAACCACATAGATTGTGTCAGCATCTGTAAGATCTGTATAAGTTCAAGCCAAGAAAACACCATCATTTAGAGGATAGGTAGACCAAACCAGAGAAGAGGAGCAGTGATGAGGTCTCTAATGGTTTATTCAGTATAAACCATTCAGGCCTGAAATGATATACTCATGAAACATACCAAATATACTCAAAAGATTGTATTTATATATCTTTGCATATATACATAACAAAACTAATTAAAGAGAAAGAGGCCTTGAATTTGAGAAGATAGGAGACAAACGGAAATGCTAAAAGGGATAAAACAGAAGAGAAAATGATTTAATTACATTTCTATATAAAAATTTGTACATATATTCATGAGAACTTTATATATAATCAAAAGTCTAAAGCAACCATGAATTTATTCTATAGGTGAATAAACTCTCATATTATGTATGTGAGAATGCCATTCAAATTTTAGCAGAGATTAAACATCAAGCTTTGAGAATACATAATGATCATTTGCAAATCAGATAATAAAAAAGCTTCTATGTTATATTTTCCCAACCTGTTGGAAAAGGACATGACTGTGAAACCAGAAGTTCAGTGGTTGTCAGCAGTTAAAGAAAAAGGGAGGGGTCAGAAGATGAATGGGCAGAACATGAGGTGTAGGGGAGGGAAAGTTGTTATGTAAGTTATATATTGATAAGGACAAATACATGTCATTATTGTTCAAACCCATAGACTTCATTCTATGAGTAAACTCAAATTAACTTAGTAGATTTCAGATATTAATGATATGTTAATATTTATTTAAACAAATGTGCTGCTATAGCATGTCAGTGTAAGAAGCTCCATAGGGGGTGAATAGCAAGTTCAAGGTGGAGGTCCATCTTTTGGTTTTTAGTGAGAACCTCTTTTTCTTCACTGCACCATTACATGTTACAGGGCCTAACTCTCAGTAGTATCTTTTATAGAGACACTAATGCAATTGGAAAAATTCCAATGACATTACTTATTCTACCCCTCCCCTGAAATGACTCATCTCTTGATCCTACATTAGATAGTAACTTTCCAATGCAGGGGATATAGGGGATACACTGTGACCATGGAATCCTTATAGCAAAGGTAATATCTTTTTTGCTCTAAATGCAAGATTAGGCTTTAAAAGGACACTTGAAAAGCTGAGCTGAGCAAAATTGGCTTTTTATGAAAGTACCTTGCATATTTTATAGTTAAACTTTCAAAACATATTTTCATGAGATCAACTGGAATCTATTAAAAGCAAAGGAGATATTGAAACATGCAATATGAATTATTTATCATTTGTTCTCCAAGTCTTAGAATTAAGTGGCCTCAAATAAGATGATAAATAGCAATGATCAAGCCAATATAAATTAGCTCAACCTCTCTGATAGTCAACAAAAAAATGGAAATTAAACTTCCATTAACAGTAGAATCAAGGATTAGAAAGTATTACATGATAAATTGATAATGAACAACTTACAACTTTTCAAACATTTACACAATTTTTGAAGTTATAAAGAGAGAACACACCAAAAAGAAAGAAGGAAAGAAAGAATAAAAGAAAGAAAGGAAGGAAGGAAGAAAGGAAAAGAGAGAAAGAAAGAAAGAAAGAAAGAAAGAAAGAAAGAAAGAAAGAAAGAAAGAAAGAAAGAAAGAAAGAAAGAAAGAAAGGAAAGAGACAGCAGAGACCCAGAGATATGACTTGGTGCATAAAGTGTTTAACTGTTTGTGATAGTGTTACAATGTTAATTACCAATTTGGCAGGATCTAGAATCATGAGAGAGGTGCACCTCTCAGAATGCTTGTGGGGACCTATCAGGAATATAGTGGTTAATATGAGAAAACTTGCCCAGGCAGGAACTTTCCCTATAAAGGGAGTGTTGGATTATGTAAATCAGAAAGATAACTGAATGCATAAGCTTGCTTTCACTCTTTTCTCTTTCTCAGTTGTGGACGTGATGTGATCAAACAGAAGTATTTGGAAGTACTTTTCCATATCTTTTTACTATATTACATTTCACATTTCAGTCTCATTAAAATGGGATTCCCTTTCTGTAGATTTATAATACCATCTGTATAGTATTCATCATTAGTGACAGAAAATCAAAGGATCAGTGGAGATGACATTGTGAACATTAAGTGTTCAAGTTCCAAACTAAAGATCAGACCCTGTTTCCTCTTTCTGGCTTTCACAGAGAATGCTGTTGGGTGAGAATCCTTGCCGTTGTCCAGAAAATTGCCTACCTTAGATCTATCAGATTTTCATCTTTCAGCTGCCTGAGTCACTTTTCAGCTTAAACAGAGAAAATTACTTTCTGGAAGTTGTGAAATTATAAGCAGAGTTGGAAAATACAAGCGAAATTTTGATTCCTGCCTCTCATCTTCTGCTGCTTACTGGAACTGTTTCTTGAATGCCGTGTCACCCAGATTTCTGTTGTCTCCCACAGCATCCTCCATGTATGTGACTCTAACTTAAAATTGTCATTTGAATCTGAAGATCCCCGTCATGTTGAATTAGGGTCCTATCCCATGCCAGTGTGACCGGATTATAACCACCTACATCTTCACTGATTCTGGTTTCAAATTAGTTCACATTGCGATGTACTGCTGGTTAAGATTTTAACATTTAAATTTGACTAGAGTATTCAACTTATTCTGTAACAGCTCCTACTCATGTAAACCATCTCATATCTGCGTGATTATTATGGGTCTATCTAGCTTTTATAACACAATATTAATTATTATGGAGATCTAAAAAAAGTGATGTTCTTTAAATGAACTATTTATATTTCTTTTGGAAAATCTCATGTTCAATGAACTTCTAAGTAGTATTAACTCTCAGAAACAGTTTTATAATTTAAGGTATTTGGGTTTCAAAACTATTCCTCAGATATACACAATCTGTAGCATTAGTATCATGTTTTATGACAAATACTTTTTTACTGCAAGATAATATACATGCAACCAAATCTATCAAATCATATAGAAAATATGTGAGAAGATACAAACGATTGTAAATAACCACATAATCAGTATTAAAATTCTGTTATGAAATGTTTCTCATGATCTGAAAGTCCAGGTCTAATACCTTATGACTTTCACTTTTTCTGTTTCCTAAACCTTATATTTCTTCTACCAAAAGAGATTTCAATTTCTATAGTATTAAATAAATATAGCCAGAAGCTGTGCAGTCTTCCCTCTGTGGTTTCTCTGGCTTAGTGCATTACCCTGTTAAGAGGTCATGTTCCTTCATATATGAGGAGGCAATCCAGGTCAGTATTCAGTAGTATAACATGTTTTAGATAAGCAAACATTCAGATATGCCACAGCCTTCAGGAGATGATGAATATTTGGTTTTTCACCAGGTTTTTAAACATTTAGCAAGCATGAGTATTTTTGCACACTGTTTTGAGGTTTTTATTTTTATATTTTTGTAATTATCTGAAATTGAAATTTCTATTTATGCAACATTATGTATGTTAACTGCCAAATGTTTTCCGGGTATGTCTGCATATTTCATTTTTACCGTCAATATATAAATATTCTAGTTGCTCTAGTTCCTCCAGCCAAGGATTACTCATTTTTCTGACTTTAGTAACTCATGAATGTACCTAACAGTAGGAAATTATGGTTTTAAATTATGTATCCCAAATTATTAGGTTTTATGCATATTTTATTATAAGTTTTTTGCATATCTTATTTAGTAAAGACTGATTTGTGGCTCATTATATGAATTCTTTGTTAGCACATTGATTACATTCATATGACTTTTGGGGATATGAATACATATTTTTTTATTCTATATATTTGGTACATATCCATATCCATAATTTAGCAGTTTATTTTTTAATCATTTATGTGTTGGATGCATGTGCATGTGTGTATTTTTGTATTAGTGCATGCATGCCTATGAGATTTATGCATTGGATGTTTTTTCTCTATTGTTCTGTATCTTATGTTTTAAATCCACATCTCTGAACCTGGAGCTCCCCAAGTATCTAGACTGGCCATGAAGAACCCAAGGTCTTCCTTTATCTGCCTTCAATTGATGAGCTTTCAGGAGTGTATTGCCAGGTGGGAGTATTACCTCAGGTCTTCATGCTTTTAGTACTTTACCTCTAAATCATCTCCACATCTTTTTTCCCAGTTAATTAATTTATTCACTTTACTTTCTGATCACGGTGCTACTCTCTCCTTTCATCCTAGACCCCTCTCATGCCTTGTACCCCCATCCTACCTTCCTTTCTCTTCAGAGAAAGAGAAGCCCCTCGTGGCACTAACTCTCCCTACCACATCATAGAGAGTTACAGCCAGACTAAGAAAATCCTCTCTGACTGAGGCTAGTCAAGACACCCCAACTAGGGGAAAGAGATCCAAAAGCAGGAAACAAAGTCAGAGACATATCTTGCCCAATATTTTATGGGCCCCACGTAAAAACTAGATACATACCTCCTATGAATATGTAGGAGTTCTAGGTGTAGCCATGAATGCTCTTTGGATGGTGGTTCAGTCTCTGAAAGCCCCCATGGGCCTAGATTATTTGACTCAGTAAGTCCTCTTATGGTGTCCTTGATACCTTTGGCTCCCTCAATCCTTCACTTTTTCACACACTTCCACAAGACACCTCCAGCTCTACATAACCTTTGCTGTTGATCTCTGCATCTGTTTCCATCAGTTACTGGATGAACCCTCTCATTAGACAATTATGCTAGGCTCCTGCCTGCAAGAATAACAGAGTATCATTAATAGTGTCAAGCGTTAACTCTCTCCCATGGAGTAGGTGTTAAGTTGGACCAGTCATTGGTTGACCATTCCTTCAATCTCTGCATCATCTTTATTCCTGCATATTTGTAGGCAGAACAAATTTTGGGTCAGAGATTTTGTGGGTTGGTTTCCCTCTTCCTCCACTGGAAGTCCTGCCTGACTGCAGAAAGATGCCACCTAAAGTTCATTTCTCTCACTTCTAGGAGTCTCAGCTAGGGTGACCAGTATAAACTCCCGGGAGCCTCCCCTGTTCCAGGTTTCCAGCTGTCTAGAGATGAGCCCCACTGATTTCCTTTATCTCTCTCCTTACTTGATTCACACCCCAGTTAACCTCTCAATCTCATTCCACCCAGTTTGTTACCTTGATCTACCTCTGATCTCTATTTTATTTCCCTTTCTAATTGAGATTCAAGCATCATTCCTTGGATCTTTCTTCTGCTTCTTTGGATCTGTGGATTGTGGCATAGTTATGCTGTACTTTGTGGCCAATATCCACATATAAGTGGGTACATACCATTAGTGTTTTTCTAGGTCTGGATTACCTCACTCAGGATGATCTTTTCTAGTTCCAACCATTTGCCTGCAAATTTCATATTCTTTTAACAGCTGCAAATACTACATTGTATAAATGTACTATATTTTCTTATTCCATTATTCAGTTGAAGGATATTTAGATTGTCTCCAGTTTCTGGCTCTTATGAATAAAGCTGACATGAATATAGTTGAGTAAGTCTCCTTATGATTGGTAGAACATATTTTGGGCATATGCAGAGGAACAAGACAGCTGGTTCTTGAGAAAGAACTATTTTCAATTTTCTGAGAGATTTCAGATTGATTTCCAAAATAGTTGTGCAAGTTTGCAATCTCACCAGCAATAGAGTTGTGTTCCCCTTGCTGAACATCCTTGCCAGCATGAGTTTTTGATTTTAGCTGTTCTGACAGGTATAAGATGGAATTTCAGAGTTCTTTGACTTCTATTTCCCTGATGACTAATGATAATGAACATTTCTTTAAGTGCTTCTCGGCCATTAGAGATTCCTCTATTCAGAATTCAGTTTAGCTCTGTACCCAATTTTTAATTGGGTTATTTGTTTGCTTGTCCAATGTCATGAGTTCTTTACATATTTTGAATATTAGCCTTCTGTCAGATGTAGGATAAGTGACGATCTTCCCCATTCTGTAGGCAATCTTTTTTTTTTTTCCTGCTGATGTTTTCACTGATAGGGAGGATCCTCCCTCCTTTCTATCTGAGCCTAGCCTACCTGGTATCATTAGGACTGGCTGCATTGTCTTCCTCTGTGGCCTGGGAAGGCTGTATTCCCAGGCAGAAGTGACCAAAGAGCCAGCCACTGAGTTCATGTCAAAAACATCCCCTGCTCCCCTTATAGTGAACCCCTTTGGAGACTATGGGCTACATTTGAGCAGCGGGTCTAGGTCCTCTCCATGCATAGTCCTTGGTTGGACTATCAGTCTCTGCAGGCCCCCTGGGCCCAGTTATTTTGTCCCTGTTGGGATCTTTGTGGAGTTCCTGTCCCCTCCAGGTCTTTCCATCTCCTCCTTCTTCCATTCGATTAATTTACACAAGTGAATACTACTCAGCAATTAAGACAAAGAAATCATGAAATTTGCAGGCAATGGATGGATTATCCTGAGTGAGGTAACCCAGTAGCAGAAAGTCAGACATGGTATATATACCCACCTATAAGTAGATATTAGCCGTACATTATAGGATAAATATACTAAAATCTATAGTCTTAAAGAAGCTAAACAACAATGAGCATCCTAGGGAAGATACTTAATCCTCATTCAGAAAGATAAATAGGGTATAACAGGACAGGAGTCTTCCATAGAGGGCCTCTGAAAGACTCCACCCAGCAGGATGTTGAAACAGATGCTGAGACTCATAACAAAATTTTGGGAAAAGTGGAGGAATTATTATGGAAGAAAGGGGAGATAGAAAGACCTGGAGAGGACAGAAGTTCCACAAGGAGACTAACAGAACCAAAAAATCTTGGTCCTAGGGGCCTGCTAACATGGATGCTCTAACCAAGGACCATGCGTGAAGAGGACCTAAACCCCTGCTCATATTTTTCCATTGTCTAATGTCCTCTTCAATTTCATTCTTTAGAGACTTGAGGTCCTTGTCATACTGCTCTTTGAGTTGCTTGATTATAGTTACACCAAGATATTTTAAGTAATTTGTAGCTATTGTGAAGAATGTTTATATAATTTCTTTCTCAGCCCGTTTATCATTTCTATAAAGGGGAACTACTGATTTTTTGGCTTAATTTTGTATCCAGCCACTTTGCTGAAGGTGTTTATCTGCAGTAGGAATTGTATTTGTAGAATTTTGGAGGTAGCTAGGACGACAAATACTGTATTGAATAGAAATGGAAAGAGTGGGAAGCCTTGCCTTGTCCCTAATTTTAGTGGAATTACCTTAAATTTTCCTGCATTTATTTGATGTTGACTATTGACTTGCTGTATATTGTTTTTATTGTTTTTAGACAATTGTATTTAATGAGAAAGCTATGCTTTTTTCTCAGTTTGTTTATATGGTGGGTTACATTGATGTTTTGTTTGTTTGTTTATTGAATCATCTCTGCATCCCTGGTGTGAAGCCTACTTGATCATGTTGGGTGATGGTAATTTTTTTCTAATTGATGTTTTTAAATTTTTTATTAATCACAGTTTATTCACTTTGTATAATAACTGTTGCCCCTCCCCTCCCAATCCCACTCCCCCTCCTTCATCCTCTCCCATGGCCCTCCCCAAGTCCACAGAGAAGGGAGGTCCTCCTCCTCTTCCCTCTGACCCTAGCCTATCAGGTCTCATCAGGACTGGCTGCATTGTCTTCCTTTGTGGCCTGGTAAAGCTGCTTCCCCATAAGGGAAAAATGATCAAAGAGCCAGCCACTGAGTTCATGTCAGAAATAAAAGATAAATAAATAAAATAAAAAGAGATTAAAAATAAAAAGATATAAAAATTTAAAAGTTATTTTAACTGCTTTTAACTAAGAAATAACATCACATGCATTTATTGAAGCAGAACTTTTCTTCTATGCTCTATGAACTTAGTTATTGAGTTGGCTTAAAGTTTTAAGCCAACTTTCTATTACTGATATAAACCCACTGTTACTATGTATTATGCCTCTGTATTGATGGATTCATCCTCCTGTTATGTTTAAGGGCTTTTGTCTTTGAATTCATGAAGTGGTCTGTTTTGTGTTGTCTTTGGTATTTTTATCTCTAGGTGTTCCTCAATCTGTGATGAAATTAAGAGAAAAACTTTTTCCTAGCAGTAATTAGAATATCAATTGATGTTTAAATACTGATGAATTTTGAGGGTGAAGTGCTTGGTTTCTCAGGTATCCTATAAGAATATTTGCATCTAAAGTTCCATCTTTTTAAAAAAATACACTTTTTCATTATTGTTAAGCTGTACTTTTAAATTTGTGTCTATTTTACCTACGTTTTCTATTTTTGGCCTTCAATTTATGTTAGTCCAATAGTCTCTCCCTTCATGATTTATAAAATATGACATTATATTCCTCCCATTCCTTATATGTATGGATTTTTTTCATTTAATTTTTTATTGATTCTTTTGAATTTTACATCATGCACCCTAATTCTGCTCATGTCTTTGTCACTTCATATCTGACCTCTGCCCTTGTAACTTCCTTTTGCCAAAGGAAAACAAAATCTCATTATGGAAGGGGTAATGTGTCAGTGTGTCCCACAATATACCTACACCCTTTGTCCATACTTCTTTTCTTGCAAAGATTGATTATAATGAGTCATTCGTCTGGTTTAAGGCCCCTGGTTCCTACTTCACTAGCAATACTAGTTTGCTAATATATTTTTTTTATAAAAAATGTGTTTGTGTTTCTTAGTTTCTCTGTTAACCTGGCTATCACACAAATAATTGAGACTCGTTTTTATTTGTTTAGTAATAAGCTTCACAACACAATAATGGATCAGTTTCTACTCTATTCTTAACCTTCCGAGATAATTTGGCTTCCTCTCAGTCTGTATCCCTGCCATGCTTGTGCTTCCTAGTTTTTCTACTCCAGCTCCTTCTTCTGATGTCTCTTGGACCTCTCCAGTGGCTAAATGCCCTACCTCCTTCTCTCATTCCTCCTCCCCTGGCTGGGCAGAAAGTCTAGCCCTATTCTCTCTTTTGTTCAATGATTGGCCGCAAGCTGCTTTATTGATGTATCAGGGGAAAATTGAGGAACAGTGTGTATACAACATTGAGACATGAGATTCTCCGAACAAGGATTGCAGCCAGATTTGGGGTGGGGTACAGAAATCAACATTTGAATTACACAGTAACCTTTTGCCCACAGTGGATCCTCATTGGACCTCCTTTTGGATATTCTGTTTTTGCCCTATGTCATGACGATCCTGCAGTTTCTGATCTGTAAGACCTGACACATCATGGGTTCCAGCAGTTCATACATGGGTTAGATGTTGGGGGGATGCCAATGAAAGTCCTGCATCTGTATGTGTTTCAGTACACCAACTCTCCCTTATCCACACTACTGCAGAGACCGTTCCAGCATTTCTCTGGCTAGCTCCCTCAATTCCATAGCCAGAAAGGAGCAGAGTCAGCTCTACTACTCTCATAACCCATGGGCCACCTCATCCATTCATAAATCCAGAGGACATAAAAGAATAGTTCTGTTTCAAGAAATGCATGTGAATCTATTTAATACTTATGATTAATTAAAAATAATGTCCTGCCACCAGGCTCAGGTCTATTGTGATGCCAATGCAAGGTGTAGGGCCTGCTCTCCCTAGTGCTGCAGCCAGTGAGGATAAAAGCCAGCTCTCCTACTCTCTGTGGCCAGCTCAGTTGCCTGTGCAGAAGGTGGTGAGGGATGGTGGGGGTGAAGGCATCTTTCCCTCACCCACACCACCATATGGCAGAGGAGTGTAAGGATCAGCTCTCCCAAGCTCAACTGGAGCTAACTCATTCTGCAATCAAGGCCAGATCTATTATGCTGCTAAGACATGGTGCAAGGCCCACTATCCTGAGTGCTGCAGCCAGTGAAGGACAGGGACAGACCTCTAGCTCTCATGACCCTAGGGCCAGCTTCCGTGCTTCCCATAGGTAGAGAGGAAAGAGGACTAAGGAGGGCATCTTTCCCTACCCCGTGCCAGAGCAGAGCAGACACTTTATGCAGCCAGCTATCTGATGCTCACACCCTTAGGGCTGGCTCACCAGGGTCAGCTCTACTGCTGTGCCCAGGCTAAGCGTAGGGCCTGCCCACAATTCCAAGTGCTGCAGCCAGTTAGGGGCAGGGATAATTCTCCAGCTCTCCTGTCCCCAGAATATCTCCCACCTGCCACAGAATATGGGAGGGGGGGGTGAAGGGAGAGGGTCCTACTTGCTGCCTTGCTTTTAACAGTGTATCTTACAGAATGTGTTCAGCTTTTATTTTTATGTTTTAGAGACTTTGGTTAAGATTTGTGTTCTTTAATTTTGCTATGCTTTATTCAATATTCTGTGGGGCAAGTTTTTCTGAGAAATGCTATTTAAATCTGGTCTTTCAAAATCAAACTTTCACCCAACCTGTAACCAAGTTAAAAATGTGGTTTGAGATCATTCATATTTATGAACTTTTTCTGCTTACATACTGTGTACTCAACCTGTTCAGAATTAACTGATCTTTAATAAAATCATTGTGATCAGTCTTAGTTCTCATTGGACTTCCAAGGCTAAGCTGAGTGCACAGCTTTAATGTTACCACATTCCCTGTCCTTCCATTGTGACTCATTCATGTCCCTAATTCAGAAAAATGTATGTATGAATAAAATGGCATGGCTAGACCAAGGGCCATTCACTGAAAACAATGAATCTTTGGAAGCAACACCCTTCGACTAAACAAACAAAACAAAACAAAAATTGAAGGCAACATGTGGGTATAGATTGCTAAACCTGCTTGTGGTTTTGTGTGCTGTTCTAAGTCAATAGGTCTAAAACAAAACAAACAGAAAGCAGATTTAAAAATAAATAAAAACCGTTCCCTCCTTTATGGGACTTTTGTAATAAATTAATGGTCTCATTCCTGTTGGATACCTCATTAGCTTGCTGGTCAATGAATTCAATTATGGCCTGTGTTAGAGAGACCTGGCTGTAGAATACATGAGAATTCTTCTGAACAAATCAGGCCCACATTTTGGTAAAGAACACCAAGGGCAAGTTTTCTTTCTTGTGCTTAGCACTGATTTATAATTCCATGACATCTTTTCTCATCTTTATTCCATGCTGTTTTTTGTTTATTTGGATATAATTTATTACTCATTTAATAAGGTGTTTTCTACCTCTCATTTTAATAAAACACCTTGCATCACTTAGCTTATTTATTTTTTCATAATATTGTTACTGATTATTTGGAAGTTTCCCATCATGAATCCCAGCACCCTTACTTCCCAGTCCTCCCACCTCTGCCTCTGTTCCCTTGGAGCCAACCTGCCACACCCCCAAGAAAAGAAGGAAAAAAGAGAAACAAGTTAAATTTGTGTTGCCCAAGTTTGTTCACTGGAGCAAAACTACTGGTAGCCAGCCCTTTAAAGAAATGTGAGTCTTGCCCCACCTGCTCCCTTGCCAGAGGCCATCAGTTATAGAGGTCTACACTACAGCATCCTTGACATAATTTTAAAGAGTTCCCTTCAACGGCTTTCTGTCTAGGCTGTTACTTTTGCAGGGTGGGTGGACGGTGAGGATAGGGTTTGTCATAGAAGCCCTCTTTCTCAACTCTGAGTCTGAAGTCATCAATACAATGGATACAATAGCTTCTTTTCCCTTTACAGTAAGCAGGAGCAAGGATTACAGACCTACACGTGGCTTCTGGCAACAGCAAAATCCACTGACAGACACACGGTCTCCTGGTGTCAGCACATGCTACAGATCTCAGCATGATATCCATAGCAGATAATGGATATCAATATGGCCTTCTCCTGCTGCAAGGGTCCAGACATTATCACAGCCCTCGGTGGCAGCATAGACCATCCATATCAATAGGAACCAGGTGGCAGCACTGTCCACATCCATTAACATGGATTCAGCCTGCAGCATAGACCGTAGACAACTGCATGGTCTTCAGTAGTAACACAGGCCATAGACATCACCACAGACCCCAGCTGCAGTATGACCATGGACCCAGACAGCACTGTCCTGAAAATCAGCATGGCCTCTGGTGGTAGAGAAGGCCATTCACATCAAAGTGGCTTCTTGTGGCAGGATGGCCTATATGTGTGTGTGTGTGTGTGTGTGTGCGCGCACGCGCGTGCGTGCGTGTACACACATTCCAAACAACAAATATCCATTGCAATGAGTCATTTAAAGGTTGCTGATTTCTGACACACCATCAATACTGGAAAATCACTGAGACTCATCTCAAAAATCCTGTGGTTGTCCAGAATCAGTATCTGGCTAGATAGGATGTCTTTAGTGAGGTTGCATGTGATCTCCCAGCTGGTGCACACCTCTCTGTTCTCTGTTTAAGCCATTCTGAGACAACTCAACTCCATTCTAGGGGCCTGATGGATGGCCTAGGATCAGCCCTATTCTGTACCTACATCTGGTTCTGCAGGTCTAACTTCTCTATTCATTCCAGTAACTCCTAGATGGAGTGGATATTGTGGTGAACTGACTCAAAGCTCCAGATCTGGGCAAGGATGGCAGCTGAGTAGGTCAGCATGTGCATGTGCATGTACTTCAGCCGCCATGAGCATGTCTGAACTTCCTAATATTTAAGAATATAGAATATTTCTGTTTCAGTAATAAAAACAGACATGATTACACACAAAAAATAGTATTTTGTTCCAAAAATATTTGAGATATGTCTTTTCTTTTTTTACTATCAATTTCTTTATTATTATTATTATTATTATTATTACAATTTATCCACTTTGTACCCAGCTGTAGCCCCTCCCTAATCTCTTCCCAGTCTCACTCTCCTTCTTTCCCTTCCCATGGCCCTCCTCTAGTCCACTGATAAGGGAGGTCCTCCTACCCTACTATATGACCCTACACTGAGAATTCTCATCAGGACTGTCTGGATCCTCTTTCTCTTTGGCCTAGTAAGGCCATTTAACCAGAGGGAGATGCTCAAAGAGCAGACAAACAAGTTCATGCCAGTGGCTGGCCCTGCTCCCTTTTTAGGGAACCCCCATGGAGACTGAGCTGTCCATGGGCTACATCTGACCAGTGGCTCTAGATCCTCTCCCTGCATGGTCCTTGGTTGATTCAACAGTCCCTTCAGGAGCCCCCTGGGCCCAGATATTTTGGCTCTGTTGGCCTTCTTGTGGAGCTCCTGTCCCATCCTGGTCTTTCTATCTCCCACTTCTTTCATAAAATTCCCTGCAAGAGGTATATAAAATAAAAGAAAAATAACTTAACATCCACTTTTGTCCACTGTCTGTGTGATTTTTAGATAAGACATGGAGTATTGTATACCAGAATCATTGTCTACATTGATCTCACATTGCACAATGATTAAGCCAAGAATCACAGCAATTGCTGCTAGATATTGAACAACTGATCAATATGTTTTCCCTTCAGTTTCTACATGCAGAAAAAGTAATAAACAAACAAACAGAACTGAAATAGCAAAGTGGCTATGACACTAAATAAACTGTGCAACAAGGTGTCCTAGTCCACATCAGTTAAGTACGGGCTCCTAGTTGCATAAAGACTTTACAGAGCCTGAGGTACTCACTACATTATTATAAACTGGGCAAACAAGGTTTCCTAGTCCACATTAGTAAGTATGGCTCCGAGTTGGAGAAAGACTTTATAGGGCCTGAGGTACCTACTACATCATTATTATACTGCATTAGCATACAGGCCTCACTGAGTTTTGCTGAGGTGATTTAGAAATATATTTAAGAATTATTACTGTAAACAGCTTCCAATCTCTAAACTTCAAAAATGCATTGTGAATGCTGATGATTCTAAAAAGCAAATGGGTAATTAAAAGACCAAAAATAACATGGATTTAATTTTCTATTCATGTTTATTTCTTTCTTAAATTGTAGAACCCATTATACTATATATCAAACTATGAATGTAAATATTATATTCAATACTATTAATTTCATTTTCTTAATGCTTACTAATGGAATTAACTTGGAACATCAATCTTCCTTCCTTCTAAACATGAATTATACAATATAATTAGTAGATTAAAGATACAAGTATGACAGTGGTTATCTTAAACTTGAACTGCAAGCCATTTGCTAAGATTCGTATGAATAAAATGTGTTTGAACAGAGAACTCAATGACCTATTTCCACCAATTAAAATATGTTGCTTTCATAAATACCTCATTTAATATATTTACTATTCACATTATTTTTAGATAAAGATGAATGAAAATGGCACAAGGTTATTGCAACATATTAATTTGTGAATATTAGTTAATAATTTCATTATCTTTGAAAATAACATTGTCATAGTTATTTTTATTAGCATCTCTTATATTCTCATTGGTTTCAATTTCTTATTTTTATCAGCAGTAAGGCTTTTCATGGTTCATATGATTGGATCCACACACTCAAGATATTTTCAAAAGACAAATACAGTATTTTTGACTGTTGGCATTTCTCGTCAGTAGGTTTAGCTATGTGTTATGGTTAAAATGTTTGTTTATAAAAACACATGTCAGTCAAAGCCAGTAACAGCTGCTGAAGGTAACCCTAATAATGTAGTGTAATTTGCACCTAGTGTTTCTCCACAGCTCATTAGAACATCACATAATTAGAAGACAACTGTAACAAAGACCTTGTGTGGGTATTATGGGATCAGTAATTTACTTCTAAGAGCCCTTTCCATTTTGCTTTGTGATTTTAGATCAATCCCTTCCTTGTTTGACAGCTTCACATTTGTTTGGCTGTCACTGTTATTATGTGCCAATCTTTCCACCTGTGAGGCCTGTGGGGGGTGAAACCAAACTCCAGGTGCCAAGAGCATCACCCAGTGATGAGAGCTGAAACTGATAGAGATAAAAGAGCAAGCTGCTCAAAATATTTTATTTTAAACACTACCAGGGTAGCAGCTCTTACATATTGTAACTGTATCGTTGTCGTTTTGCTTTTGTGTCTTTGACATCAAACAGTATGTTTATGAAATTTTTCCTTCTCTACCTCTCTTCTACCCTTTGAATCTCATAAAACCCTCCCTTAATCCATACTGAAAATAAATTCTTAATAGTGTGGTAATATTAAAGGAGGACAAGGCTGAACACACTGCTAACTTGCTTTGTGATTATAATCAGTGTATTTTTTTTAAATCTAGCTGAGATATGCACTAGCAAAAACAAAGAAAGAAAGAAGAAAAGAAAGAAAGAGTGAAGGAAGAAACAGAGGAGGGAATGAAGAAAGGAAAAAGGAAAAAAGAAATGAAAAAAGAAAGAAAAGCCAAAAGGAATATTTTACAAAGTTAGAGCAGTTTATGAAGTGTTCCAAGTTTTTAAAATGTAAGTTTACATAAACCTAATTTGAGCATATTTTAGATTAATCAGACTCTTAACACTAACATTTAACTAGGTATAAGAGGGAAGTATAAGTATGTGGGAACAATTAAGTCATCAACCTTAAATAGGTCTTTTTTTAAAACTTATTTTTTTATATTTAATTCCAGAGGTCTGGCCTGTTGAAATTAAAGCTCATTTTCATTTTCTATATTGGTTTCACCCAGAGGCCATATTTCTCAACATAGCTGTCAACAATATTGATGACAGAATGCAAGAGAACTTCTCTCCCCTCCCTGTTGCCTTGTTTATGCAGCATCATCTCATTACCACAGGCCAGAGAAGCTCTGAATAAATCTGAGATTGCTCCTCTCCATTGTAATGCTTCTTTCCAATGTCTTGGCCACAGCAGACAATTCCACAGCCACTGGATAAACAGTGGGATTTGCTGTTCTTTTTATTATAATAAATCATTCAAGTTTTAGCTATAAATACAATGGTTATATAAGATCATGTAAGCATTCACAGGAGGAAAAGAAGTCAGCCAAACTTTTCCAGAAGAAACTCCAGTTGAAGCAGCTGAGGAATCCTCTTTTTGTTGCTACTGCACCTTTGCACCTTTTCTTGAGGATCTAGAAGTGGTTAGGACACTTCCAGACAGAGCATCAAAGAATGTAATTTCTCAGAAAGCTAAAGGATGGGAGAGCTTATGTATGATTTTCAAGATTTCTTCAAAGGTCTCACTTTTGTGCCTTGCCTTCCACATGTGATCATACTCCTTATGTCTGCCCTGTGAAATCTCTGACTTAGCAGACTCTCTTTTCAAAGTTGTCTTTGATACTTTATTTTCCAGTACTGTCTGTGTCTAACCATTCATTAGCAAGGCCTCTGTCCAGATTGTGTCTGTTATAGGAAGCTGTCCCTGAGTAACTAGATGCCCTTTTTGCCCTTGGAGTAGTTGTCTCAGCACAACTGACACTAATGAATGCCCAGCAAGCATGGAAACATTTATATGAGCTCAGGTCTGCAATACCTTGTCTCATTTTGGTCCTGATTTTGAAGGAGTCAGGTGAGACTTAATTTGAAAAGCTCTAATGTCAGAAAATTGCCCTAATAATCTTTGATTTTATTATAAGTGTGTTGGTATGTGTCTTAATTATGTGTCTATGTATATGAATGCATATGTGTATGTATATGTCCATATATATTTGTTAAATTGTGGATTTAGCTGTTCACATGTAAACACCATTTCTTCAATAAATATACGACGATATTTGCCAGCTTTTCCTTATTAGTCAAATATGGTGAGTACAGCTTGATTATTTTTGTGACTGTGAAAGAAGAAAGGGAGACTAAATTTAGGAATAGTTGGGGCATGTCTTATATGTGTCTGTATATATGTGTATATAATTAGCTAGTTAAGCTTATATATGTATATGTTACTCTTTTTTCATCACTGCTACTAAATGACAGACAGCAGCAACTTAAGGGAGAGGAGACTTACTCTTGATCCTGGTTTTGAGGAACATCCCTGTCCATCATAAAAGAATTTATTTAAAAAACAATGTCATTCATATTATAGTATTAACATCAGAGGAAATGGAGATCAGACTGAAAGCAGGACAAGGCTATAATCTCTAAACAGCAGTACCTATTAACCTACTTCCACCATCAATGTCCCACTTCTGAAAGTTTTAAAACCAGGGAAAACATCACCATTACCCACAGGGGTTAAGGGAATGCAGACACATGGGACTTTTAAAGATGTTCAGATTCAAACCAGAACAACATGCAAAGAAGCGTGATGAGTGTTTTAAGCAGGGCATTAGCAGAAGGACATGAGATATTAAAATGAAGTGAAAAAGTAAAAGATTCAGGGTTCCATAGAGAGAGATACTGACATTATTTTACTCAATTTGAAAGCAACATCCCATGAAAATTATATATGTATTTATAAATGGAGGTACATTTCTGACACAATTTAAAATAAAATATCACATGGACACTTTATGAAGGAAATCTTTTTGTTTTTTTCTTTTTAATTTTTTATTAATTACACTTTGAAGGAAATCTTACAGCAAAGATGCCATATTATGAACTTATTTACTTTATTGAGGATAGATGCTTTTTCTGACAATTGCAAGAGATTCTTAAACAGAATCCTCTCTCCAGATTAATGCTTCTCCTTGGTCACAAGAAGAGTTTTAAATTTAATTCATGGCTTCCAAAATCTGAACTTCTTCATTCTGCAGCCAAAGAATACACATTTTTATTTCTGCAGAACACAAAGTACCAGCAGTATTAATTAGGTGGTTTCCTCATGATCCAAGTGTAATATTAGCATTCAGCTCAGAGTTTTCCACTTTCTCATTAAAGAGTATTAACCATTGGAAACAAAGATTGAGCTGATATAGCAATTTTGATTTTTTCTTTTTACAAATGACCAATAAAAAATTTATCCCTGCATTAAATGGCCAACTTTTTTCTGTGATATTTAGATAGCAAAAGCACAATCTTATCAATAAGGGAACCCATTACTTAGAGTATTTGAGATTCACATCTCTGTAATTTTATATAAGCCATATTATAAATTAAACGTATTACACGCAGCAATGGATAAAGTGAATTTAAAGGGTAGGGGCATCTGCTGTTTCTTAAGAGCAGCAACACAAAGACTTACTTACCAAGACCAATGATGCCAACAAGAGACTTGGTACTGCCTCATCACATGATTTAGTCTATCTCCCTCTGTACTTCCTCCCTCCATCTTTTCTCTTCTCATATCTGTTAAATACGCAGGATATTTGTAGATTCTTGAACTTCAAAAAATGTCTATTTCGGGTTAAAAATAAGTCATTCTTCATTTTTTCTTATTTTTCATGTACTCTATGCCCTTGACAGACTTTTATGTCAAGTGCATTTTTAAAATGACAATTTTTGTTAATTTTGACACACACACAAAAACACACACATCACACACATATACACATTATGAGCCAACACACAAATGTTGTTTTACCAAATATCTGCTTACACAACATACACACACAGTGATACTTATTTCTAAATCTTCTAAAATACTAGAAAAGTTTATTTTCCATACTATGATAGTCTCTTGACACCCTAATATATATAGTTATTCTTGTTGATAGACGAAAAAGAGCTACAGAGTGAAAATATAGATAAGTTTAAAACATAAAATACAAAACTCACAAATATTATTCATTGAATGTTTTCTTACATTCTAGGAATAAGTTAAGTGATATTTTGTAATGCATTTATTCTTGCTCACAGGGTCTTCAAATGTATCATACAATAGAATATCTATCTCTTGCCCTATATCACTACTTTCAATATTTCACAAGGTGTGGGAATCCCACTTGTATGGATCATCAGACATCTGAACACATTGTGTAATCTTATTTCTTGGTAGAGCTTCACTAACCTCCTGCACCAATAAAATGCTGTACTAAGGTCATAAATGTGCACGGTTTATAAGACTCCTGACTTTTGAGATGCACATTTGAACTTAAAGCAATAGCACGAACACCCTAAATACACTAGATCAGAGTCAACCAACATGATATATAAAATAGTATGTTTAAGTACATTTTCTTGGATAAGGAATGAAGCCTAAGCACAAACACAAAAACACCTCTATATTTTCATAGAGGAGAGGATGTTTGATTTTCTATTGTAAAATAAGATGCAGGCAAAATTGAATGTTTTTACAGGCTCAGGGAAATAATAAAAGTAATCAACTATAGGGTTGAAGCCTTTGGGTTTCTAGTTATTTTATTCCACTGATGTGTATTTAGCTAAAGGTGTATAAGACTGAATACATGGCTTAACTATCTGTGAAATTAGACAGTAATCTATTGGGAGCCATAATGCTGAAGGCAAAAGGTCTCAGTTAGCTTGCAAAATACCTAAGTGTGTGTGTGTGAGTGTACAAACAGGCATGTGTGTGTGTGCAAGGTGGTAATGGTAAAACAGGGATACGTAATTTGAAAGAGGCAAGATTAAAATTTTAATTTTCTAATATATTTTAACTACAAATTATCTAGATAACTTTATAAAGTAACTAATTAGAAAATATTCAGAGAAGGAGCAAGGCTAGTCTGTGTCAGAGCAGAACGACTGATTAATTATGCAGAAAAGCTGTTTGAGTTATTTCTTTTCTGAGAAAAGGGTTAGAGCAGAAAGGAAAGAAATTGGTTATTTTGGCAAATTGGTATTTCTATTACCTTTAAAGAAAATGAAGATTTGAATAAGATGGGAAATGAAAGGTTTCTTTTATTTATAATAAGAGAAGGAAATTGGTTGATGACATAAAATTTAGAGGTCTCATTTAAAATGTATTTAAATGAATGAGCCTTAGGGTTTTAGAAGGATGATTTAAAACAAACGTTTGCAGTAACATATTTCTCAAGGTGAGTTTCCCAGACAAAGTGAGGGGTGGAAAACATCTGTGTTTACATGTGCACCCCATACTTTGTAAGACTTCTTTGGTGTCCATCTAGAGACCATACTGGACTGCTGACAAGGAGGTCACCCAAGTGTTCCTGAAAACCTCTAACTTTTTCTCCTTTTTCGGTTTTTGTAATTGAAAACCAAAGTGAATAAATTTTGAAAGAGACAACAAGGCAAATGTATCGATTTAAGCAGCAGCAGTTAAAACACAATAGGCTACAGGGCAATGTATTGATTTAGGAAACAGCTTATAGTTGAATGAAACTTGTTAATAGAAAAATCACATCCCATTAACTCTAGGCTGAACTATGAACTTTCAATTTACATTTCTGTTTTAGCTTTGAGTTTTTCTTCATAGCATGGGAAAAATTATACCTACTGTTTAACAGTGGTAGAGAAGAAAGAAGACAGTCATCTTAAACTGTACCCAGGAAGTAAGTTGGAGATTTTTACAAGATGTCTATATTAAAGGAAGGAAGGAAGGAAGGAAGGAAAGAAGGGAGGGAGGAAGAAAGAAAGGAAGGAAAAAAAGAAAAGAGGGAAAGGGAGAGAGAGGACATATAGAGGGGAGAAAGTGGGAAGAAAGAAGAGGAGAGAGAGGGGAAAAGGGGGAGAGAGAGAAAGAGAATAGGGAGAAATCATGAAATGGCCTTTGCTTTACTCATTACAAGCAATGTAACCTAGCATCTAAAAATGAGCAGTCTAATGCATTTGTTGTATTACATTTTCATGCTTTTGTTCCAACTGTCTAGTAAAGCACTATTTGTCTATCATGTTGAACAGAGTCCACAGTTTTGAACAGAATACTACTCAAACTCATTGGAACAGGAGACTACTTCCTGAACAGAACACCAACAGCACAGGCTCTAAGATCAACAATCAATAAATGGGACCTCAAGAAACTGAAAAGCTTCTGTAAAGCAAAAGACACTGTCGCCAAAACAAAACAACAGCCTACAGACTGGGAAAGGATCATTACTAATCCTACTTCTGACAGAGGGCTAATATCCAGTATATATAAAGAACTCAAGAAGTTAAAAAGCAAGAAATCCAGTAATCCAATTAAAAAATGGGGTATGGAGCTAAAAAGAGAACTCACTTTAGAAGATTATAGAATGGCAGATGTCCGGAGCTTGTCACAGCTGCTTTGGCAGCTGCTTTGATATTTAAATCTCAGTGCAGAAGACAGGCTTCTACCAGGCCTTCCTCTGGAATCAGGGAAGAATTTGCAGGTCCATCACCTTTTGTTTTATGACAGCAGATGGGATAGCTTGTTAAAATCACAGATCCTGCCTACCCTCCTTGTGAAGTTAACCCATTATGTTGACTGTTTTTGATAAATAAAGCAAGGGTAGCTGGCTGGCTGCTTTTTTGCATGCAGAGCGCTTGGCGCTAAGAGCAGACTGCCAAAAGCCTCTCGGAACATAACATGTGTTGTATTTTTTTAATTTCAATCCTCAATCCTGACTCAGGAACCTGTTCTACTCTGCTGGTGGGCTCCGGTAGGCAGAAAAACACTTAAATAAATGTTCAACGTCCTTAGCCATCAGGGAGATGCAAATCAAAACGACCCTGAGATTTCACCTTACACCCACAAGAATGGCTAAGATCAAAAACTCAAGTGACAACTCATGATGGAGAGGCTGTGTAGAAAGAGGAACCCTCCTCCATTGCTGGTGGGAATGCAAACTTGTACAACCACTCTGGAAATCAATTTGGTGCTTTCTTAGACAATTAGGAATAGCGATTCCTCAAGACCCAGCTATACCACTCTTAGGCATATATCCAAAAGATGCTCAAGTACACAACAAGGACATTTGCTCAACTATGTTCTTAGGTGCTTTATTTGTAATAGCCAGAACCTGGAAACAACCTAGATGTCCCTCACTTGAGGAATGGATACAGAAATTGTGGTACTTTAACACAATGGAATACTACTCAGCAATTAAAAAGGAGGAAATCATGAAATTTGCAGGCAAATGGTGGGACCTGGAAATGATCATCCTGAGTGAGGTATCCCAAAAGCAGAAAGAAACATATGGTGTATACTCACTTATATAGACCTACAGGATAGGAAGGTCATGCTAAAATCTATACACCTAGGGAAGATAAACAAAAAGGAGGACCCAGGTTGGTATGATCAATGCTCATTTAGATGAACAAATGGGATGGACATTGAATGGAGGAGAAAACAAGCAACAGGACAGGCACATACCAAAGAGTGCCTCTGAAAGTATCCATATAGCAATGTATCAAGGCAGATATTAAGACTCACAACTTAGTAGCTTCCCCTATTTTTATTATTATTCCCTGCCCTCTGCTGAAGGCTTGGTTGTTTCCAGTTTCTGGCTATTACAAATAAAGCAGCTACAAACATAGTTGAGCAAATGTCTTTGTTGTGTACTTGAGCACCTTTTGGATATATGCCTAAGAGTGGTACAGCTGGGTCTTGAAGACCAAATTGAGCAGGGGTCTTTTATGTGACAGTTTCTCCAACCAAGGACCATGTATGGATATGGCCTAGAACCCCTGCTCAGATGTGGCTCATGGTAGGTCGGTGTCCAACTG
>CM053763.1:15659383-15676519 GCA_028658305.1 Pachyuromys duprasi
AATGTCCTCCCTGGGAACTAGCCAGTCTGTCACTCCCCGGCTTCTTTGGGGGAGGGTCAAAGAGTCAGCCATCAAGTTCATGACTGAAACAGTCCCTGTTTCCCTGAATAGGGTCTTCAGTCCTACACCGAGCTATCATGGGCCCCATCTGTGCGGGGGTTCCAGGCCACATCCACACATGGTCCTTGATTGTAGAAACCATCTCATACAAGACCCCTGTGCCCTGCTCAGTTTGGTCTTTGTGGAGCTCTTGTTCTCCCCAAGTCTCAACAGGAAGAAATAATACTAACACTCTTCAAACTATTCCACAAAATTAAAAAAAAAGGAAAATTGCCAAACTCATTCTATGGGGGCACAGTCACCCTGATACCTTAACCACACAAAGACCCAGCAAAGAAAGAGAATTTCATACCATTTACCTTTGTGAATGTTGATTCAAAAATATTCAATAAAATACTTGCATACTGAATACAGGAACACATCAAAAATATCATCCACCATGATCAAGTGGGTTAATCCTGGGAATTCAGGGATGGTTAAAAATATGATAATCCGTCAACATAATCCACCATATAAACAAACTGATAAAAAATTCACAAGATTATTTCATTATTTGCTGATTAGGACTTTGACAAAATCCAACACCTTCATGTTTAAAGTCTTGGAGAGATCAGCGATATAAGACATATACCTAACACTATAAAGGCAATGTACAGCATGCTAATAGCCCATATCAAGTTGAATGAAAAGAAACTTCAAGTGTTTCTGCTAAAATCAGAGACAAGACAAGGGCTGCCCACTCTCAACATCTCTTCATTATAGTGCTTGAAATTCAAGCTAGAGCAATAAGACAAGTAAAGGAGAACAAGGGGGATACAAATTGGAATAGAGGAAGAAAAGTATTGCTATTCACAGATGATATGCTATTATACATAAGTAACTCAAAAGATTCTAGAAGAGAACTCCTTTGGCTAATAAACACCTTCAGCAAAGTGTCCGGATACAAAATTAAGTCAAAAAAGTTATTAGTCCTCTTTTATACAAGTGATAACAGGACTGAGAAAGAAATTAGGAGACAAAACACAACCTTCACAATAGCAACAAATAATATAAAATATCTTGGCTTAAACTAACCAAGCAAGTAAAAGACTTGTATGACAAGAACTTCAAGGCTTTGAAGAAATAAATTGAAGAATAATTTAGAAGATGGCAATATCTCCCATGCTAGTGCATCAGTAGGATTGCCATAGTAAAATGATGGCTGACTCTTTGACCCTCCCCCATACAAGCCTGGGAGTGACAGACTGGCTAGATCCCAGGGGAGGACTTTGCAGCCAGCCCTGAGGAGACAGGATAAGCTGGGGTTGGATGGAAGGGAAGGAGGTCCTCCCCTGTTGGTGGACTTGGAGTGGGTGGGGAAGAAGGAGATGAGGGAGGGAGTGAGAGGGTAGGAGGGAATGGGGGAGGGGGCTACACCTGGGATTCAAAGTACCTAACCTGTGATTGAGATAAAAATAAATAAATTAAAAAAAGAAAAATAAAAATAAAAAAAAGAAAAAAAATGACAATTCTACCAAAAGTCAACTGCTGATTCAATTCAATTTGCATCAGAATTCCAACACAAATCTTTACAGTCCTGGAAAGAGAAACCATTCACTTCATATTGAAAAATAAAAGACCCGGATGGCCAAAACAGTTCTGTACGCTAAAATAACTTCAGGCTGTATCAACATCTCTTACTTCAAACTATACTACAGAGTAATAGTAAAAAAAAAACTGCATGGTATTGGTATAGAAACAGACATGTTTATCTATGGAAGCTAATTGAAGACCCAGAAACAAACCCACACACCTATGGACACTTAATTTTTGACAAAGAAGACAAAACCATACAATGCAATAAAAGAAAGTATCTTCAATAAAATTTGCTGGCCCAACTGGATATCTGAATGTAGAAAAGTACATTGGCCTGTTTTTATCACCCTGCACAAAATTCAAGTCCAAATGGCTCACAAACCTTGACATAAACCAGAGACTCTAAACCTATTAGAAGACAAATTGGGGAAAAGTGTAGAACTCATAGGCACAGGAGACAACTTCCTGAACAGAATATTGCTAGCTCTGAGGTTAACAATTAATAAATAGGGTCTCATAAAACTGAGAAGCTTCTGTAAGTCAAAGGACTCTGTCAATAGAACAAAACAAATGACGCCTATAGATTGGGGAAAGATCACCACCAACCTTATATCAGACAGAGGACTAATATCCAAAATATACAAAGAATTTAAGAAATTAAACATCAACTAATCAAATTATCCAATTAAAAAATGGGGCACAGAAGAAAAGTGAGAATTCACAACAGAGGAATCTTGAATGGCAGAGAAGCACTTAAAGAAATGCTCAATGTCCTTAGTCATCAGAGAAATGCAAATCAAAATCATCCCATCTTACACCAGTCAGAATGGCTAAGATTAAAAACTCAAATGACAACACATGTTGGTAAAGATATGGAAAATGGAGAATGGGAGAATGGGGAACACTCCTCCATTGCTGGTGGGAGTGCAAACTTGTGCAGAGTCTCTGGAAATCAGTCTGGAGTTTTTTTCAGAGAATTGGGAATAGTTCTACCTCAAGACCCAGCTATACTACTCCTGGTCATATACACAATGTTGTGGGTTATTAAGAGTTATTATTGATTTATCTTTTAGTTAAGCAGTGGTAATTCCTAAACCAGTTGTATACCCAAATCATCGCACAGAGACTAGGATTTATTTAACTTAGAGCACAATGCTGCACAATTGTTACTCCATCGTAAACTCAAAGTCCTCAAAGCTTCCCACCCTTCAGATTTTACCCATTGTACTTGCTTTTAGTTATACCTTAGGTCAGGTGCATCTTTCCTCCCAATTCCAAGTCCTGTCTTGCCCATATCCACTATCCTCCTCCTCCCCCTCTCTTCTTTCTCCTCCACTCCAGACCAGGATGTCCCACCCTGTTCTCTCCCTTGCTCAACATTTTGTCTGGTTGTTTTATTGACAATACAGAGAACAAATGGTGGCATATTTACACAAACTTGAGAGAGGTGATTCTTAGAATAGCTCTGGCAGAAAGCAAGGTCATACCGACAGAGTGCCTTATCCTGCAGAACTTTACTCAACTTAGAGAATGTTTACTTATTTTCAAATATAAAATTTCAAACCTAAAAACAAAAAGAGAATAAGTATCACAATGCAATATCTGGATTGAACTCAGAGAGTGGGATAGAGAAATCAGCATTTGAATGAACAAGGGTAAGTTGTATAAATTCAAAAAGAACATTATAGCAACATACCCAAAAGGTACTCCACCATATAACAGGGATATTTGCTCAACTATGCTCATAGCAACTTTATTTGTAATAGACAGAAACTGGAAACAACTTAAATGTCCCTCAACTGAAGAGTCAATACAGAAATTGCCATGCAACAGTGGAATACTACCCAGCTATTAAAAATAAAGAAATGAAATTTTCAGGCAAATGGATTTAACTAGAAAAGATCACCCTGAGTGAGATAACCCAGAGCCAGAAAGACATGCATGGTATGCACTCACTTATAAGCAGATATTAGGGCTATCCTACAGGATAACCATACTACTGGCCACAGATGCAAAGAAGCTAAGTAGCAAGGAGGGCCCAAGGGAGGGTGCCAGAACGTCACTCAGAAGGGGAAATAGAATACACAGCAGAGTGGATGAAAAGAGGGAACTGGGTAGGAGTTGGAATGGGGAGAGATACAAGGGCAGGTAACAGATGTGGGGAGGATGGTGGTGAGATATGAGAGGGCTGGGAGCAAGAAGGGAAACTGAGGGGGATATCTCTGTGTCAAGCTGGAGGCCTGTGACAGGGTATGCTTCTGGAAGGATATGGGTGTGAATCTAGTTGAGACTCATAACAGGGGAGAACATGAAGACTGAAATGACCACCCCTAGCCAAGCAGGACTAGTAGAAGGAAGGGAATAAAAAACAAACAAACAAACAAACAAACACCACACAGACAAAACCTTTGATTAAAAAATTACCCTAACTACCAATAACTGGCCCACCTGAGATCTACCCCATGGTAGAGAATCAGCCCCTGACACTACAAATGATGCTCTGCTATGCTTGCAGACAGGAGTCTATCTTGACTGTGGTCTGTGAGGCTCCAACCAGCACAGGATTGACATAGATACTGGTACTTGCAGCCAAGCATGGGATGGAACTCTGGGGGTCCTGTGGAAGACTTGGGGGAAATATGGAAGGGCCTTGAGCAGAGGTACACAAGAAGATAAATAGAGACAACTAACCCAGTCCCATGGGGGTTACAGAGGCTGACATCAACTAAGGAACATGCATGGTCTGGACCTAGGCCCCCTACATAAATGTAGCCTACGGATGGCTAGGTCTTTATATGGAGCACCGGGGGAGCGGTAGGGGTTGGGTGCTGTTTCTAACATGGACTCTATTGCTTACTTTTGGATCACTTCCTCCTGGCCTCAGGATATGAAGATTTGCTCTGTCACAATGTAACTTGATGTGCTGGGGAGGGTTGATTCAGAGGGAGGGGACTCCCCTTTTCTGGGGAGAAAGGAAGAGGAGAACGAAAGGGAGGGGAGACTGGGAGGAGAGGAAGAAGGGGGCACCCTTGGTATGTAAAGCAAATAAACTGAAAAAAATTAAAGGAGGAAAAATGTTTATAATAAAATACCTGTTCAAAGAGGAAAATTATGCCTGCTAAGAGACACTTAGGTAACTTGCTAGTGAAGTTATGGTTATTGGAGGAGAATCTACTACCACTGATTTACTTAAAACCAACATAAACTCTAACAAATCTATTTAAACATTTGTCCTTATACTTACAGCTAAGTTTAGACATTTCCCTTACTCATCAAGAAAACTTAAGAAGGAAACAAGAGATGGAGAACAATGGAGAAAACCACAAATAAGCAAAATGAGTTTCCTGAAGTGTAGTCCCAGTGAAAATATCTACAAAGGGTTCCAGACCTAAGGATAAAGGAAGAGTGTGGAAGACTGAGCAGGAATATTGTAAATGCCAGAGATTCATGGAATTTGCTGTGAGGTTGTAATATCAGAAACTCTAGTAATACCAGAAGCTACATACATTAACTCTAAACAACACGACTGCCCAAATGTGAGCTGAACAAGGTAAAGGCCATGCCAAACTGGACAAAGAAAAGTCCATGAGACCTCAACCACACAGAGAACTACAGGCAACTGAGGAAATCTGGATATCTGAAAAGGCGGTCCTCTTCAGGAAAGGACATACCAATTTGTGTTCTAATGCCAAATGGTTACCTTTGAAACATACATATGATTAGAATTGTACATAGTGACATGTTATAGTTTTAATATATTATTTATACATACACATATATCTATGCAATAAAAATTACTTTTTTAAGGTCATGAATTTGATGGAGAGCAGGAAGTGTTATTTAATGGATTTGGAGATAGGAAAAGGAAAGAAGAAATGTTGCAATTCAATGGTAATTTCAAAATGTTTTTACAAATTCCTTTTGATACAGTTTTCCTGTAAAAATTTCCCTGAATAGATAATCATTTTTCAAGTAGCATTTCTTTTGTTATTATTATTTATTACAATTTATTCACATTGTATTCAGGCTGTAGCAATTTCCTCATCTTCTCCCAATCCCATCCTTCCCTCATCCCTCCTTATGTCCCTCCCCTATTCCAATGATAGGGGAGGTCTTCCTCCCCTTCTATATGACCCTAGCCTATCAGGTCTCATCAGGACTATCTCTATCCTCTTTCTCTGTGGCCTAGTAAGCCCACCTTACCAGGTGGAGGTGATTAAACATTAGGCAACCAAGTTCATATCAAAGATAGCCCCTGCTTGCCATGCTAGGGAACCCACGTGGAGACTGAGCTCCCCAAAGGGCTACATTTGCCACGGGATTTATGTCCTCTCCATGCATGATCCTTGGTTGATTCATCAGTCTCTGCAGTGCCCCCTGAGAACAGATTGTTTGGCTCTTTTGGTCTCCTTGTGAAGATCTTGTTCCCTCCAGGTCTTTCTATCTCCTCCTTCTTCCATTAGATTTCATGCTCTCTGGCCAAAGTTTGGCTATCAGTCTTAGCATCTGCTTCAATACCTTGGTGGGAAGAGTCTTTGAGAGGCCCTCTGTGGTAGGCTCCTGTCCTGTTCCCTGTCTTCTCCTACTTCCAGTGTCTATCCCATTTGCTCTTCTGAATGAGGATTAGGCCTCTTCCTTAGGGTCCTCCTTGTTGTTGAGTTTCCTTAGGACTATAGATTTTAGTAAGTTTATCCTATATTATATAGCAAATATCCACTTATAAGTGAGTATATACCATGTGTGTCTTTCTGCTTCTAGGTTACCTCACTCAGGATGATATATTATTTCTAGTTCCCTCTATCTGCCTGCAAAGTTCATGATCAAGTATCGTTTTTGAAAAGAGTTCAATACTTCATTTTAGCTGCAGCAGAGTAAAAGTGAAGATATATATGTGTCAATTGACTAGTGTATGCAAAAAAGAAGCAATAATTATGGTTGTTGAAAAAAATAACCATACTTTGTATGTCATTTCTTTTAACTAATTTTTCTTTAGCAAAATCTCATTTTGTGCATGAAAGCATAGCTCAATTTCAATAGTATAGTATCATAATTCTATCTACCCTAGAATTTACAATTTCTTCCTCATTTCCTCACCTGCTAAGGCAATCAGTGTGTTTCTTTCTAGGTCCTCATCAGCTGATTAACATATTGAGTAAAATTTGACCTACATTAGATAGCATTACATGAATTTGGGGTTTTGTAATGTGGTTTTTGCATAATTATTGTTCATTTCTGCAACTCATTGTCCTTTTCTCAGAATTTTCTACTAAATTTACAACCCATCTGTCTTTTTGTGTGAAACTTAAAAAAATATCCTTTAATAAATTTTACACTTACATGGAAATCCATATGCTGTACTACAAGAGCAGATTTTCTGTTGATATCTTAAGTTGATATTTTCCTAATATCCTACTGTATATAAAAGAAAAAAAACCCATAATATTCCGCATCATTTACTTAGTAAACCCAGTAAGTCTCATTTTATATAAATTACAGGGAACAAGAAAATTCTGAAAAAGAATTAAGATTAATGCTTTCATTCCCTGCATGGGAGAGATTTAATAATTTCATTATTGAAAAGGAAGAAGACTTCATATAAAGGGCAGTATCTGTAGTCCCAATGAAGGACAGGAGAGGGGATTGAACTGGAAAGGCTTACTTATACTCAAAAACTAATGATTTTTTAGGGAGATATCCACAAGGGTGTCAGCCTCAGTGTATAGTGTGGGACTTTTTAAAAGAATTACAAGACTACACGATAAGAAGGGGAGGAGGTCCTCCCTATCAGTGGACTAGGTAGGGGATTAGTGGGAGAAGGAGGAGGGTGAGTGGGGACAAGGGGCGACAAGGGAGGGTGCTACAGCCTAGAAACAAAGTGAATAAATCACAGTTAATTAATTATAAAGAAAAATAAGAATGATTAAAAAGAATATGCTTGCACAACCAACATTTTTCACTTTAGGTATTTTTTTTTCTTCACTTCCATATCAGATGGCTTACAGAGCACATCCCTGACCTTGACTATCACACCTTCTCTATTGCACATGATGGATTAACCACCAATCTGTTCAGTAAAGCATGCTTTAAAAAGGGTTTTCTTGCTTTCGTTCCAAGAATCCAGGTTGGTTTTGGAAGTTAGATAACTTTTCTTTCAGTTGTATATCAATAAAAATTTGTATCTTAGAAACATAAGCCCTCTGAAACCAGGCAACATTTCTGAAATGTCCCCAAGTTATTTTCCCGTGAGTTTCACATGTTTTAATGTAAATCTAAAACCTGATAATTTTTCTAAGAATAAAGTGCCTCAACTTATAGTTTCATAATGTATTCATAAATGTTTTCCCAAACCTACTAGCAACTACGTTCAATATGCTTCCAACCAGTGTCAGATATCTAGCTTATCAGAAACTTATACTATTACTCATAACTGCAGGAAAATTACAGTTATGAAGTAGTGACAGAAATAATTTTATGGTTGTTCATCACCACAACATAAAGAACTATATTAAAGGGTTGCTTTATTAGGAAGACTGAGAAACACTGCTTTAAAGAGATATCGTTTTTGATAATAAGAGATTCATCAACTTTTCTATTTAATGTTAACACACACACAAATATTGGCAAAAAGTCATATATGCCCTTCCTTTGACAATATTAACGAATAATATTCTTTTTACTGAACTTTAGAAACAATTTCTCTATGAGCTTAGAGATCTTGTCCTGAAGTGAGAAAAGACCAATTTTCTGTACTTAAAGTGATAATATAGATTAACTATAAGCAAAACAAAAATATATTCACAAGAAGAAATTTCTTCTCTTGTATATTTTTTAATGCTTAAATCTTAAAGATGTTATTGATGAAGAATATTTAATACACTCTTATTTAAGAAAACTAAATTTAATGAAACAAAATGTATAGCTTTTCATTGTGGTTGTGTGAGATAGGGTTATTATGGATGTAATGAAGTACCATAACCAAAAGGAATTTGTAGAGGAAAGGGCTGATTGAGCTCACAGATGCTGAACCAAAGTCAGTTGAGGGAGGCCATGGATGGAGCTCAAACTGAACAGAAATGTTGAGGCAGCAGCTGATGTAGAAGAAATGGAAGAGTGCTGTTTACTGGCTTGGTTGTGAAAAAGTAGGCTTGCTAATGCTAATTTTTCACTGAAATTTGGACAACTGCTTTAATGTGTATGTGGTATATATTAAATATAAATATATTATTATATTTTATGTATTCAGTATACATATATAATGTATACTGTATAATGCATAGCACATAATGAATAATGTATAATATAATATTTAGTATATACTATATACAATATAATACATAATGTATGTATACCATATATATGTATATTATAGCATGAAGAAAATCATTTTATCAGACTTCTTACCATTCTATATACACATTGATAAATAACAGATTAATGGACACATCACCAAGAATGACCCATAGCTAGTTATGCCTGCAGACCCCAGACACGTGTCTGAGTTGATGTGAGAAGCAGATGTCTAGTTCACTTTGGTCAAAAGAGGAATGTGGTGCTTGATATGAAAAGAAGCCCACATTAGAAATTACTCTGTCATTAAGTAAAGTTTTCAGTATATAGCTTTGATGTATCCAGAATTTTTATCAAGTGAATTGGAAAAGAGAAAACAGATGTAGATGCAGCCAGCACTGTAATTGCAAGGTAAAAGCATGGATCAATGTGTGATTGAAACTATTACAGGTAGGTAGAGGAAATGAGAGTAAGTCCTAAAGATCATTTAGATGGGACTCCATGGAGATGCCTTTGCCTTAAATCTCTAATCTTTTATTTCATGTTTTGCAACTTGTATATCTAATGCTTCTCAATAAGCTGGTATTTACAATATGACAGACTATAAATATTTCGGGTAATGTGAGGAGAGTTAACTAACAATAATGGCATTGGGAATGTGTTTTATGTAAGCCTATTACTACTGTAGTGTGTGTGGTGAGGGTTAAGTTGAGTTATCCAATAACTGGGCAACTGTACTCTTACTGTTCATGATAGGCTTACAAATAAAAAGCTCAGTGACAGAAATTCCTTACCTTTAAGGAACCGTTAGATGGTGATGCTCTACAGACCCCAAAATACTGCACAAAATTACTAATTCTTTTGTTACCTTCCAGATTTAATGTTAAGTCCTTATTGCTAAATAACACATACTGAAGTCATAGAATTAAAGGCATGAAGCAGATACTGACCTGTAGGCTCCACCACGATTGTATAGTTTTCATAGTGCTACAAGGTGTTATGAATGGTAGGATAACTTTCGGATTTAACTTTATTTTTCCCAATTTTAATACTGCCACTTTCACCATTTATTAGTTGATACCCACAAATAGAGAATTGTGATGGAATCTGTTTTTTAATAGGATTAAGGAAAGAAATTAGCTGGAGCTAGCTAGTAGACATAGTCAACTCTGAAATCTGTAACTTTTATTATTATGATTATTATTATTAAAGACAGATTCTTCTCTTTTACAATGTATCATGACCACAATTTTTCACAAATTTTCTCTCCACTTTCCTCACCTAGCCTCTCTCCCCCCAAACTACTCCCCCTCCATTTCCCTTCAGAAAAGAACAGGCCTCCAAGAGACAACAAACAAATAGGAAAAACAAGCTACAGTAAGTCAAGGCAAAAGTCTTTACATTGAAGCTGGACAAGACAACCCAAAAGAGAAAAAGAGCCCTAGGAGCAGGTAAAATTGTCATAGACACACCTGCTTCCGTAGCTGGACCAAAATACCAAGCTAACAGCAACAACATACAAGCTGAGAACCTGGTGCAGATCCTTGCAGGCCCAGTGCCTGATGATTCATTCTCTATGAGCTCATATGAGCCTGCTTAATTGACTGAATGGGCAATGTTCTACTGGTTTCCTCCATTCCCTTAGGCTCCTACTATCTTTCCTTCCCTCTTCCATGAGATTTCCTTGAACTCCAAGGGGAGAAACCCAATGAAGTCTTCCAATTTAGATCTTTTCACCCCATATCTGGCAGTGGGTCTCTGCACCCTCTCATGGTTGCCAGCCTCTCTGATGATGACTAGACAAGGCACCAATGTACGAGTATAGCAGAATATTATTAGAAATAATTTCATTGATTTTATTTTTTGCCTGTCATATTTGGTGCTACCTGAGTACTCTGGGCTATCTAGATGGTGGTTACCGGCCATCCAGGCACTGTCACAGAGGAATATAAGACATTAACAGAAACATAGGACATAGAGTAGCTGGATTTGATGACTTCATACCATAGGGAAAACTTTAATCTATAATCAATTATTCATAATTAGTTTACAACTGTGTATTAAGCATTAATACATGTCAAGCACATTTCTGAGGTCTTGGTGTGTAATAGTAAGTAAAATATTTTAAAACTTCTCACAACTTTGGAGATTAAACTCCGGTATACTAACAACATATGTGGACTCCAAGACTGATACTATTGTTGGTTAGTATAACAAGGCTTGAATAAAACAGAAACGATAGAGAGGTGCTGATTGGTAACTCTGTACATTGATCAGTTTATCAAATGCACTGGTTGGTTTGGAAGTACTTTAAAAGTTTGTGTTATGATTTGAACAGTGTAAGTAAAACATGGTCATTTCTGTATGGGATTAAATAAAAGGCTAATACTGAATATACTCAACTACATCAGCTTCTTAGATGTACCAATTTCTAATGTAAGTATCACCTAAACAATATGAATGTGTATAAGAAAAATCTCTGTTAATCTGGAGGAAATCCTTTTAAATAAAAGAGTGGCATACAGAAAATTGAAAACAACACTGTAGACTTGTGAATCTTAGTTTCATTAGCACTTTATTTGGAAAAGAAGATGCTTTTGCAATGCACTTAGCAACAAAATTATTCTTTTCTTTGACATGCAATAAACTGGTTTTACAGTTAATATATTAGGCTACCACAGAAGTATATCCACATTTCACTATCCTCAATTGATGTGGGTATCTGATGGAAAGTGAAGTACAGCTTCACTCAGCTCATGCTTTAATAGCTGCTTTCTTGTGCATATTTGCACATTCTTTTTCACAGTAACCCAGCTTGACATTACATTTATCATTTTTATATTGGAATAATAGATTTAGGCATGTTGAATTTAGTAATTTAAACATGACTGTCACAGCCTATTATTTCTATGATAGCAATATAACTCAGATGGGCGATTTGTAAATAATAGATATACTTCATATCACAAAGCTCTGGAGGTTTGGATGTCTAAGAACAAGATGTTGGTAGATACCAGTCTGATGATCACTCAGAATCTCACTTTAAGCTGGCTGCTGTGTCCTATATGATCAAAAGTAACAGGAAATAAGGGACAAAGGTAGACCTCAAAACGTGTTTTATAATATTATTATTTCCATTACGGGTTCTCCAGCATCTTTGCTTAGTTTAGTAGTCTCCTAAACTCTCCATTTCTTAAGATTATCACATTAGCTACTGAATTTCCATGCATATATTTTTTTTAGTAAAGCATTACTATTATAGCTTACCAAACAACTAATTTTATCCACTTTACTCCCTATTTCTTCACCTCCTCTGACAAATCCTTTGCTTGCTCTTCTTTTGGACTTAAGACTCATGGGAGTTTAAAAAGGAATGGGCCTGAAAGACTCATGGGTTTGACTGTTTGACCCATAGGGAGTGGCACTATTCAGAGACTTGTCCTTCCTGGAGCACTTATTGCCTTACTTGAGGAAGTGTGTCATTGTGGAGATGGGCTTTGATCTCTCCTGTGAGAAAGCTATACCCAGTGTGGCACACAGTCTCCTGCTGCCTTCAGATCAAGACGTAAAACTGTCAGCTCTTTTTCTAGTACCATGTCTGCCTGCACACTGCCATATTTACTCCCATGGCAATAATGGAGTAAACCTCTGAAACTGTATGCTATCCCCAATTAAATGATGAGACCTTGAGACCTAGTAGGCTAGATTCAGAGGGAAGGGGAGGAGGATCTCCTCTTTCAGTGGACTTGGGGAGGAGCATGGGAGGAGATGAGGGAGGGAGGATAGAATTGGGAGGAGACGAGGGATAGCCCAAAACTGGAATACAAAGTGAATAAACTGTAATTAGTAAAAAATAAATACATTTAAAAATTGTTTTTCTTTATAAGTGTTGCTGTGGTACATGGTGTCTGTTCACAGCAACAAAATCCTACCTAAAATGAGTCTGTTCTCTTCCCTTAGAATATGGTAGATATATAAGCCTGGTTCTGTATGCTGTGAATAGTTTGAGATAAATTTAAACATACTGAGGTTTTATTCAAATCAATGAATTACATGAAGAATATATTTCTTATGATGTTCTACTTTTGAACCTAATGTTAAAACAGTTGTTTTTTTTTCCAGAATAGCAATAGATGTTAGATAGTGTACATACTTACCTAACACACACACACACAAACAAACAAAATTCTCAAAATCCACACATATATTTCTTAAGCTTTAAAATAACACAGATTGAATGACAAAAAAATAATCACTGTTAAAGAAGGAGTAGTAAACCTTTAAACACTGAAATAAAAAATGTCCATATTCAGACAGGAAAATAAAAAAACCCATTAAAATATTACCAAAGCAGAAATGAACTGTGAGGCAACTTCAAAGGTCTAATATACTCATAAGTGAAGTTCATAAATAAGAGGTATAATAAATATTTAAAGAACTAATAAATAAGAAAATATATCAGATTTAATGAAAATTACAAAATAGAATTCCTAAGAACAAATCTGATAAAATAAAAAATAAAGAAAAATAAATAAAATACCATGTATAATCAAAACTACTTTTGTAATACTTATTAATACCAACTAAGTTTCTTCAGAGAAAAAAAAAGATGCATGAAATACAGGGTTCAAGATGACAGATGATTCTCATCAGAAACAACATTTGTGTGATGGCAGGCACCCATTAAACAGCAACAAACTAAGTAATCCAATTAAAAAATGGAGTACAGAGCTAAACAGAGAATTCACAATAGAGGAATACTGAATGGTAGAGAAACACTTAAAGAAATGCTCAGTGTCCTGAGTCATCAGGGAAATGCAAATCAAAATAACCCTGACATTTTACATTACACCCATCAGAATGGCTAAGATCAAAAACTCAAGTGACAACTCATGCTGGAGAGGATGTGGAGAAAGGAGAACCTTCTTCCATTGCTGGTGGGAAGGAAAACTTGTACAACCACTTCGGGAAATCAATCTGGTACTTTCTCAGACAACTAAGAATAGTGCTACCTCAAGATGCAGCTATGCCAACCTAGGCATATATCTGAAATATGCTCAATTATAAACCAAGCACATTTGCTCAACCATGTTCATAGCATTTCTATCCATAATAGCCGGAATCTGGAAACAACTTAGATGTACCTCAATGGAGGAATGGATACCAAAATTGTGGAACATTTACACAATGGAATACCACTCAGCTATTAAAAACAAGGACATCATGAAATTTGCAGGCAAATGGTGGGAAGTAGATCATCATGAGTGAGGTAATACAAAGCAGAATTGCACACATGGTATATACTCACTCATAAGTGATTATTAGACATATAATACAGGATAAACATTCTAAAATCTATAATCCTAAAGAAGTTAAACAAGGAGGATCCTAGGAAGATGCTCAATCCTCATTCAGAAGGGCAAACACGATAGACATCAAAAGCAGGAGAAGAGAAGGAACAGGAACCTAACACAGAGGGCTTCGGAGAGACTCTATTGACTGAGGACTTGAAGCAGAGGCTGAGACTCTTACCCAAACTTTTGGCAGCATGCACAGAATTTTAAGAAAGAGGGGGGATATAGAAAGACCTGAAGGAGACAGGAGGTCTCCAAAAGGTGACCAACAGAGTAAAAAAAAAAAAAACTGGGCCCTGGGGGCCCTGCAGAGACTGATACCTCAACCAAGGAACATGCATGGAGATGACCTAAGAGCCTTGCTCAAATGTAACCCGTAGACTGATTTTCCATGTGGGTTACCTAGTAAGGGGTACAGGGGTTGTCTGCAGGGGCATGAATTCAGTAGCAGGCTCCCACCCCCTGGGAGGGTGTAGCATTGCCAGACCACAGAAGAAGACAATGCAGCCAGTCCTGATAGGTTTGGGTCAGACAGATGGGGAGGACTTCAGTGGTCTAAAGGAGCAGCATAGAGAGAAAAGAGGAAGGGAGAGTGGGATTAGAAGGATACCAAGGAGAGGGCCACAGTTGGGATACAAAATGAATAAACTGTAATAAATAATAAATTAAAAATAAATTTTAAAAAAGAAAAAAATCCATGCCATCATAGACTTCATCACTCAATGATTTTATCTCTCAGCAATGTTATCTTTCAAAATGAAAGTACAATAGTAAACTCTAATCAGTTAGAAAACATTAAGAGAAGTGAATTCAAAAACAGCAAGGAAATACACAAAATCTAATGATAAAATTTTAACCTCTTCTCCCTTGTTTCCCAGTGTTTCTAAAAGGTGATTAGGTACTTAAAATTTTTATGTTAAATCTGTCACTATATATAATGGATATACACAAGTAAAAATATTGGACTAAACATAGTTGTATATTTAAACAAACTTTTAAACTTCATACTATGTTTTATTACATACTATAAAGCAAAATACAAGATAATGATGAAAACTTTGGAGGAAAGAAAAAGGTTTGTACTGTGAGGTATAAGATTAAAAAAAACCAAAAAACAAAACAAAAAAAAAACATGACCATGATTAAGTAAAGATCAATACTACACACCCTTATGTAACTGTTAGTATATCTCAATAGAGTGCTGTATCCTTGAGGTTAGAAACATTTAAAATAGAACTATACTGTTTCAAAAGAAGACAAAGACCAGCAAGGAGAGGTTGATCAGATCATAAATGGACTGCAACAGGTTCGACTGAAACTCAACAATAGAAGGTTACACTGCATCTTGATTCTACCTAAGTAAAGCTGTTTTAAAATACTGTCTTAGAAATCTTGTGTTTTAAAATCAACACAATTAGCAAATATGTCAGTAGTTTTTAAAGTCTGTTTTTCTCTCTTCCTGTTTATTAAATTCACAGTGATAAATTCTAGGACTTTAAGAGGGATATCAGTACAATCAGTATAATTTAAAAACTCACAGCAGTTTTTCAGATTTCTGAAATGCTATCACATGATATAGGGATCTCAGTTTGGAGAAGGTTTTCAAGCACCCCAAACCAAGAATTCCATGTTGTATAGGAATACATTAACAATGTTGGACAGTATTTGGATAGTGGTGCAAAACCAATTCACCCTTGTCACTTGATCAAACTGCTAATGATGAGAACAGCAGATTTTGTGTAGAGTAATACTGATAGGAAGAGTAAGAATATAATGCCAATGTGGAAGCAAGACGTTTTTCTTTTCTTATACCTCTGCACAGCTACTTGTTAGAGCCTCTAGTGAAAGAACTGAGTATGGACAAGCAGTTGTTAATGGGCTCCTACTTTTTGCAAATCCCTGGACACAATTCTACTATGTAAAACCAAGTAGGTGCTAGTTACATGGTTTGATAATGACTTACAACTATTACACAAATTGGTATACTTTCAATTTTTTATTTTTGTGGAATTATTCATTCCTAAAAATCTTCACCCATCAAATGCATGGAATAAGAATTAAACTATAAAGATAAGAGCACTCCATCAGAATCACACCTGACTTCTCAACAGAGACTATGAAAGCCAGAAGTGCCTGGACGATATCATGCAGACCCTAAGGTAACAGAGATGTCAGCCCAGGCAAAACTCTCAGTCATCGTAGATGGAGAAAACAAGATATTCAATGACAAAAACAAATTTAAACAATAGCTACACACAAATCAAGCATTACTGAAAATACCAGAAGGAAAAATACAACCCCAAAAGCTAATTGCAGTGAGAAAAACACAGGAAATAAATAACCTCACTATAGCAAAACTAAAAGTAGCCAAACACACTACCACACTTAACAGCAAAATCAAAGGTTCTAACAGCCTGGTCATTAATCTCTCTCAGCATCAAGGAACACAACTCTCCAGTGAAAAGACACAGATTAACAGATTGGATGCATAAAAAAGACCCAACAATCTGTTGCATAAAATAAACACATCAAAGTCACAAAGATAGACATTACCTGAGAGCAAAGCGCTAGAAGACAGTTCTCCAAGCAAATGGACACAAGAAGCAAGCAGAAGCAGCCATTCTAATATCTAATAAAATAGAGTTTCAACCAAAATTAATCAAGAGAAATGGGGAAGGTCACTTCATACTCATCAAAGGACAATTACACAAAGAAGACATCACAATTAAGAACATCTATGCCTCAAATAAATGACACCCATATTTGTAAAAGAAACATTAATAAAATTTAAACCGTATATAGATCCCCACACATTAATAATGGGAGACATCAACACCCCACTCTCCAAAAAGGACAGATC
>CM053763.1:15677019-15703096 GCA_028658305.1 Pachyuromys duprasi
GGCAGTCCCATCAGGGGTAAGCAATTAGAAAGCAGGAAACATAGGCCAATGCAGTTATATCTCCTGCTCCCCTCACTAGTGGCCCCACCAGAAGCCTGAGCTGCCCCGGGGCTATATATATGAAAAGAACCTAGGTCCAGCCCATGTGTGGTCCTTGATCAGTGCTTCAGACTGTGTGGGCCTCTCTGGGCTCTGTTGATCTTTTGGAGAGACCTTGTCACCTGTAGGTCCCTTTATCTTCCCCCTGCCCTCCTTTTTACTAGACTCCCTATACTTTGCCAGTCTTTTTGTTGTTGTTGTTGCAGTATTTCTACTGAGTACTGACAAAAATGGTTTCAATATAAACTTCATTTAGTACTTTTTAAAATTTTATATTAATTTTTTATTACAGTTTAATCACTTTGTGTCCTGGCTGTGGCCCCCTCCCTCATCTCCTTCCAATCATTTCCTCCTTCCCTCCTTCTCTTCCAATGCCCCTTCTCTAGTTCACTGATAGGGAAGGACCTCCTCCCCTTCTATCTGACCCTAACCTATCAGTTCTCATTATGACTGGCTGCATTGTCTTCCTCTGTGGCCTGGCAAGGCTACACAACCAACACCTTCCAATGGGGAGGTTATTAGAGAGCCTGCCACTGAGTTTGTACCAGAGACATACCCTGCTCTCCTTACTGGGGAACCCTACTTGGAGACTGAGTCTATCAGTTTCCTTTCGGGAGGGGGGTGTTACATCTTCTCCACGCACGTTCCTTGATTGGGGTATCAGTCTCAGGAAGGCCCCCATGGCCCAGTAATGTTTAGCTCTGTTGGTCTTCTTTTAGAGCTCCTGTCCTCTCCAGGTCTCTCTTCCTCCCTCTTCTTTCATAAAATTCCATTTTTGTTTTATAAAATGATTGGTGGAGCCACTCAGAGGTCAACTCAGATAGCCTCCTGTCTGAAAGTGTAGCAGACTATAATTAATAATAATAGATGCTGGCTTTCTTTCATGGGGTGGGTTTTATATTTGTGACCAACATTGGTGGCTCATTCCTCAGTCTACTCTATCAATGATTTTGTCCCTCCAGGCATTGCAGGCAGAGTAAGTTTTGGATTGAGGTTTTTGTGGGTAGGTTAGTGTTCTCCTGGGTCCACAAGAAGTCTTGTCTAGTTAGGATGTGTCCTTTACAGTCTACATGGCTCCTGCTACTAGCAGTCTTAACTAGAGTTCAACTCATATCTTCCCAGATATCTGATTTAGGTCTGTTGTTTGTCACAGAGATGCCTCCACCCACCATTTATCTTATCATTGCAGGCCCTCAGCCTTCAAACCCCTGCTCTACTTAGTTCTGATCTCTAAACATATTTCTCTCTGCACTCTTTCTTTTACATTGTTCCCACTATTCAACCACTACTCAGTCTATTCTATTTACCCTTCTGGAGAAGATTTACACATCCTCCTTCGTGTCCTCCTTATTGCTTTTCTTCTTGGGATATGTGCATTGCAGTATGTCTATCCTGTATTATATGACTAGAATCCACTTATATGTGATTATGTACCATGTTAATTTTTCTGCATTTATGTTACCTCAGTAAGGGTGATCTTTTCTAGTTCCATCCATTTGACTGCAAATTTCATATTTTCCCTGTTTTCAATGGCTCAGTAGCATTCCATTGTATAAATGTACCACAGTTTCTTTTTCCATTCTTCAGTTGAGGGAAATTTAGGATGTTATCAAAAAAAAAAAAGCTTCTATGAACATAGTTGGGCATGTGTCCCTGTTGTATAGTGGAGCATCTTTAGTGTGTATGTCCAGTAGTGGTATAGCTGGATCCTGAGGTAGGGCTATTCCCATTTTACTAAGAAAGCACCAGATGGACTTCCAAAGTGACTGGACAAGTTTCCACTTCCAGCAACAATGGAGAGTGTTCACATTTCTCCACTTCCTTGCCATCATGTGCTGTTATGTGAGTTTTTGATCTTAGCCCTTCCGACAAGTGTAAGATGAATTTTCAGAGTTGTTTTGGTTTGTATTTCCCTCATGACTAAGAACATTGAGTGCTTCCTTAAGATTTCTCTGTCATTTTAGATTCCTCTGTTAAGAATTCTGTTTGGCTCTATATCGCATTTTTAATTGGGTTATTTGGTTTGTTGGTGTTTAATTTCTCAAGTTGTTTATATATTCTGTATATTACCCGTTTATCAGATGTAAGTTTTGTGAAAATATTTTTACAGACTGTAGGCTGCCATTTCATTCTATTGACAATGTCCTTTGCCTTACAAAGCTTTTCAGTTTCATGAGGTCCCATTTATTAATTGCAGATCTTAGAGCCTGAGCTGTTGGTGTTCTATTCAGGAAGTTGTCTCCTGTGCTAATGAGTTTAAGGCTCTTCCCCAGTATCTCCTCTAGTAGGTTTAGTGTATCTGATATTTTGTTGAGGTCTTTGGTTCACTTGGGCTTGAGTTTTGTTCAAATGGATCTATTTGAATTTTTCTACAAGTGGACATCCAGTTAGATCAGCACGATTTGTTGAAGAGACTTTCATTTTTCCATTGGCTTCTTTGTCAAAAATCAAGTATCCATAGGTGTATGGGTTTTTTTTCTGGGTCTTCAATTTAATTCCATTGATTCAGGATTCTGTTTCTACGCCAGTACCATGTAGTTTTTATTATTATTGCTCTGGAGTATAAGTTGAGGTCAGCTATGGAGAAACCTCCAGAAGTTCTATTATTGCATAGGTTTATTTTAGCTATTCTGTATTTTTGTTGTTGTTGTTGTTGTTTTACCATATGAAGTTCAGAATTGTTCTTTCATGATCTGTGAAAAATTGTGTTGGTATTTTGATGGGAATTACATTAAATCTATATATTGCTTTTGATAAGACTTCCATTTTTACTGTTAATCCTTCCAATCCATGAGCATGAAGAGCTTTCAATCTTTTGATATCTTCTTTAGTTTCTTTCTGTAGAGACTTGAAATTCTTTTCATAGAGGTCATTGACTTGCTTGGTTGGAGTTATACCTGCATACATTGTATTATTTGTGGCATTTGTGAAGGATGTGAGTTCCCTAATTTCTTCCTTAGCCCCTTTGTTCTTTTTATACTGGATTTTTAAAAATTAATCTTTTATCCACCCACTTCTCTGAAGGTATTTATTAGTTGTAGGAGTTCTCTGGTGGAATTTTTGTGGTCGCTATCATATCATCACTGAACAGCAATACCTTAACTTCTTCCCCTCCAATTTATATCCCTTAGATCTTTGTTAGTTGTCTTATTGCTCTAGCTAGGATATCAGTTACTATATTGAAGAGATATGGGAGAGAGTGGGCAGACTTGTCTTGTCCCTGATTTCAGTGTGATTGATTTAAATTTCTCTCCATTTAGTTTGATGTTGGCTATAAGATTGCTATATTTGCCTTTACTATGTTTAGGTATGTGCCTAATCTAGAAACCTAATCTCTCCAAGACTTTAAATATGAACTGGTGTTGGCTCTTATCAAATGCTCTTTTATTTTTTTATTTTTTATTTTTTTTGCATCTAAGGAGATGATCTTGTGTTTCCTTATTTATTTATATGGTAGATTACATTTATGTATTTCCACATATTGACCCACCATTCCTTCCTTTGATGAAGCCTACTTGATCATGGTGAATGATATTCCTGATTGGTTCTTGGATTGAGTTTGTGAATATTTTAATGAGTATTTTATTGTCAATATTTACAAGAGAAATTAGTCTCTGAAATTTTCTTTCTTTCTTGTGTATTTGTGTGTTTTAGATATCAAGGTGACTATGTTCTCATAGAACGAGTTTGGTAATTTTCTGACTGTTTCTAGTTTGTGGAATATTTTAAAGACTATTGGTATTAGCTCTTCTTTGTAGGTCTGCTAGAATTCTGCACTGAAACCATCTGGCCCTGGGCTTTTATTAGTTGGGAGGCTTGTGATGATTGCTTCTATTTCCTTAGGGATTATAGGACGATTTAAACTATTTACCTGCTCTTGATTTACTTTTGGTAGGTGATATCTGTCAAGAAAATCAGCCATTTTTTTAGACTTTCAAATTTGGTGGAATACAGGCTTTTAAAATAAGAACTAATGATTCTTTTGATTTTTTCTGAATTTGTTAATTTTGGTACTGTCTCTCTATCTTTTATTTAGTTTGCCTAGCTGTTTGCTTATATGTTGATTTTCTCAAAGAACCAACTCTAGGGTTTTGTTGATTCTTTCTATTGTTCTCATTGTTTCTAATTTATTGATTTCAGCCCCAAGTTTGGGGCTGCTCCTCTTGCGTTTGCCCCCCCCCCCAAAAGGTTTTAGGTGAACTATTAGGTTGCTAGTATGGGATCTCTCCAATTTCTTTATGAAGGCACTTGGTGTTATGAACTTTCCTCTTATCACTGCTTTCATTGTGTCCTATAAGTTTGGGTAAGTTATTCCTTCATTTTCATTAAACATTTAATTCTAAGAAATATTTAATTTTTTTTTCTTTCTTCCCTCAATCAGTGATCATTGAACTGGGAGTTGTTCAGTTTCCATGAGTGTATAGGCTTTTTGTTGTTTCTGTTGTTGCTGAAGTCTATCTTTAATCCATAGTGATCTGAAAACAAAAAATGGGTTAATTCAATTGTTGTGTATTGGCTGAGGCTTGCTTTGTGACTGACTATATGGCCAATTTTTGAGGCGGTCCTCTGTGGTATTGAGAAGAAATTATATTCCTTTGTATTTGGTTGTCAAGTTCTGTGGACATCTATCTATTGAGTCTATTTGATTCATGACATATCATTATTTCTCTATTCAGCTACTTTTTTTGGTCTATTCCTGTTATTCATAGGTTTCATCCTTCCTTCCTTCCTCCCTTCTCTCTTCCTCTTTTCCCTCCCTCCTTTTCTTCTTTCCTTCTCTCTCTCTCTCTCTTTTTGATTTCTTTTTTTCCATCGAATATAATATATTTAAACACCCACCCACACACCCACATGGTTCTTTTTTTTTTTTTTTGGTTACATAAAATTGCATTTCCCAAAACGAATATTTTCCATGGAAAATCATTTCACTCAGGTAATTTTCTCCTACAACTCTATTATGCTTATCTAACACAAAATGAATTGACTTAAATATACTTAACAAGTCTTTTCAGAAGCAAAGAGACAATGAAAAAACTTCCTGTCTGGAGAATAAACCAATGACTACCATCGCATTAAAAGGTCTCCATAAACAGAAAATTAAATTATGTTAAAAGTTAAAGTAACCAGATGCGACTTAATAAGCTATGGGCAGATGACAATAGCGGAGAACTCCCCTCCCCCCTCTTCAGTGAACTAGGGGAAAGGGATGACAGAAAAGGGAGGGAAGGTAGAACTGGGGGAGTTAAGAGTGGAGGCTTCAATCGGGATATATAATGAATAAATTGTGAAGAAATAACAAAAATTAAAGAACAATGGAAGGAAAAAAGTTAAAGTAAAAGAAAGATTTTTTTGTTGAAAATAGTAGGGTTGTTTCTATCATATGTCAATGCTGAAAAATATTTTCAATTTTACTAACATATGAATATATAACAATTGTTCTTCCCCATGCTTCCTTCCAAAATCTACTGCCATAAAACTCAACAAAAACACTAATAATTATTAGTGTGTTCCAGGATCAAAAGTGTTTTCTTGGCCAGTGGACTAGAACAGCTCTATTTTCTAACAATTACATTTTGCCAACCATGTGGATAGAATAATGAGAGAGATGCTATTTCAATTTTTCCATCTTCTTTGGAAGAGTTTCTTGAGCAGTTAAAAAAGGAGGAGTACAGATATTTACAGACTATTGGAGTATTTTCCCAAGGATCTCAGACATTCCTGTATGTCTACACAGTCATTCCATATGAATTCAATTTAAAAGTTAATCAATAAGCAAATGAAATTTTGTTGGCCAAGTCCTCTTTTTGAATGATCTGGTCTGGATATTCTGGAACGTCCAATGCACTTAAATGAACTATACTCTACAAATTGTAAGCTATAACCTATAAATTATTTAGGACTTTTCATCCAAAAGTCTTGAATTTTTAAAAAATAAATGGTTATTTTTCTGGTGATAATCAAATTCAGACTTGTTTTTCTAGAGTAACTACATGCATGTCGATAGTAATGTTCATGATAAACATTTCACTGGAATATTAGGAGAGTTATATTTGAAAGACATTTGTTTAACAGTCAAGGAAATAGTCATAGACATGATTTTATTCATTTACTCCCTTGGCTTTAGCATATTACCATGCTGTTTTAAAGAGAGCAAACACCGTTGACTTACATAGAACTCCTGTTCCCTCTGGGTCCTTATATCATCACCCCCACTCTTTATATGGCTCCCTATGCTCTGTCCATTGTTTGATTGTGAGTTTCAGTTTCTGTTTTGATCCCACACTAGACAGAGCCTCTCAGAGAACAGCCATGCTGAGCTCCAGTCTTTCAAACACAGTGTAGGCATTGGCTCTCTCCTTGGGGTGGGTCTCAGGTTGGACTAGTTGCACATTCCCTAGATCTCTTCTATAGCTTTATCCCAGTACATCCTGTAGGCAAGGTAAATTCTCCGTGGAAGTTTTTGTAGGTGGGTTATTGTTCTCATCCCTCCACTACAATTCCTAGCTGGTTAGAGGGTAACTTCTCCAATCTCCATGACCACTGCCACCAGGGGTCTCAGCTATACTCACTCCCATCTCCCAGAAGCCCACTCTGTTCCAGGTCTCCAGCTTGTTTAAGAGTGACTGTCTCTGACATGAACTTATTGGCTTGCTCTTTGATCACCTCCCCCTGAGGAGGGAACAGCCTTACCAGGCCACAGAGGAAGACAGTGCAACTACTCCTGATGAGATCTGATAGACTAGGATCCGAAGGAAGGAGAGGAAGACCTCCCCTATCAGTGGAATTGGGGAGGGGCATGTGTGGAGAAGGGAGAGGGACGGTGGGATTGGGAGGGGAGGAGCAAGGGGGTTACAGGGGGATAAAAAGTGAATAAAGTATAATTAATAAAAATTAAAATAAGACTAATGAGAGATACAAAATGGCGGTGACTTGCGTGCACCTTATCTGAAGGTCAAAGGACCTGAAACACCGAAATAGGTGAGCTAAGAGGCTACTGAACCCAGAAGAGAGTTATCTAGGCTTCCAGGGAGAAAGAGACTAACCATGAACTGAGTCCATCTAGAATCAGGTCACCAGCAGACTCCTCCAGGGACTTGATCTCTAGGCACTATCCAGTATCCAACTCACTATTCCCTTTTTGGAGGAGGCAGAAGAGATGGCCAGTAGAATCCTTCACAGACCACACCGCCTGTGCCCCATCGACAGCAGTGGCTCCTACCAAAGAAACCCTGGCTCAGAATCTGGGTCTGAGAGTATCCAACCCTTTTGTGCACTCCCCTGAGACTGCCGCCATAAGCCTGCCCTGGCAGGGTAAAAGGATGGAGAAGCACACAATAGATTCTGCCACAGACCTCAGCACCCAGGTTCCAGCTCAGCTGGCTACTCCTAGCAAACAAACCCCTGCTTGGGATCTGGGACTGAGGTCACTCAACCCTTCCTGACACTCTCCCAGGACCAGCCTCAATAAGTTCTAGCACTGGGCGGCCCCTGGCAAGAAACCCCAGCTCTGGATCTGGGACTGAGGTTACTCAGTACTTCCTGGTACTCCCCCAGGACCAGCTGCCATAAGCTCCAGCACAGGTGGATTCTGGCAGAGAAACCCCGGCTCAGGATCTGGGAATGAGAATACTGAACCCTTCTTGGCACTCCCCTGAGACTGCCGCCATAAGATTGCCCTGGCAGAGGGGAAGGACAGAGAGGCTGCCCACGGATTCCATCACAGGCTACAGCGCCTGGGCTCCAGCGCAGCCAGGGGCCCCTGGCAGAGAAACCCTGACTCAGGACCTGGGACTGAGGTCACTCAACCCGTCCTGGCATTTCCCCATCCTCCCGGGACCAGACTCAATAAGTTCTAGCACCAGCAGCTCCTGGCAGAGAAACCCCTGGGATCTGGGGCTGAGGACATTCAACTCAACCCATTCTGGTACTCCCCCTGGACCAGCCACCATAAGCCTTCCCTGGAGGACAGGAAGGACAGAGAGGCAGCCTGAGGATTCCACCACAGACCACAGCGCCTGGGTCCCCGGCCTCGGGACTCGGGACAGAAAATTCAGTCCTCACTCCCCCCACCCACACCCACCCCAGCACTTCACCGGGATCAGCCACCAAAATCATTCCCTGGTGGAAGTGAAGGATACAGAAGGGGCCTGCAGAGTCTGCCACGGAACACACTGCCTGGGCCCCAGCACGGGCTGCACCCAGCACAGCACACTGTGCAGGTGGACACCAAGACTTGCTGCTACAGCGCCACTGACCTGTTAGTCTACACCCACATTTGCCCCAGCAGGATCAAATCAGAGAGGAGAGAGCAAGGGGAACCCCTGTGTTTTCTAACTGATCTGGCAAGGGAGTGAGTATGCTTTCAAGGGAGTGTTTGCAGAGCCCCAGATCCAGGGCCCCTATATGCAAACCGCCAGACAACAGATCCCTACCACACACGCCTAGTGTGGGCATCATAGGGATTCTTGGGACAGTGATCCTAACACTGAAGCCTCTGCTCTGTGGGGCTACCAGTGAATTCAAGGCAAACAATTCCTGGATCCCAGACAGAGCTGTATAGCTGTGGCCTGTCAAGAGTCAGGGAATCCGTGCATGCACACTGCATCTGCTAAAAGTGCCTGTGAATAGGGCCAGCATCACATTCCTCATATAGGTACAACTGAAACATGCACACACTCCCAAACCAGTGAACCTTGCTCATCTTTCTGAGAAACAGTCCAGAAAACAGAAGAAGAGTCCTAGCCTGAAAAAAGACTCTAGGAACAAACAGTGAGGGTTACAGATAGGCAGATGGCCAGAGGCCATAAGAAAACCCAACAAAAATCAGAACATCATGGCTTCACCCCCCCCCCAAATCAATGGACACTTCAATACACCAGATACACAAGAAAACGACTTTAAAACTATGCTTTTCCAGCAACTAGAGACTCATAAAGAGGAAATGAACAAATCTCTCAGAGAAATGGCCACACAAATTGAGGCAAACAAAGAGGAAATGAACAAAGCTCTCAAAGAAATACAGGCAAATATACCCAAACAAGCAGAGACATAATTAGCAGCATAAAGAGAGGAAATGAACAAAAAAAAAATAGAAGCCATCATTAAAAAGCAGGACTCCACATTCAAACAGATGAAGGAAATGTTGAAAGACATGAAAACAAAATTAGAATCAATAACAGAAAAACAAAAGAAAAAAAAACAGAGAAAAACCTGGAGCTGGAGAACACAGAGAAATGATCAGGAACTACAAAGAAAGATAAGCATCACCAACAGAATACAAGAGATGGAAGAGAGAATCTCAGGTGCTAAAAATACACTTGCAGAAATTGATACGTCTCTCAAAGAAAATATAAAATCAGAAAACGTCCAACACAAAACATCCAAGAAATCAAGGATGCCATGAAAAGACAAAATCTAAGAAAAATAGGAGTAGATGAAAAAGAAGACATCAGGCTCCAAGGCACAGAAAATATTTTCAAGAAAAATCATAGAAGAAAATTTTCCCAACTTAAAGAAAGAGATGTTCATAAACATACAAGAGGCCTACATAACACCAAATATACTAGACCAGAAAAGAAATTCTTCAAGTCACATCATACTCAAAACACTGAACCTACAGAACAAAGAGAAAATTATTAAAAACAGCAAGGGAAAAAGGTCAAGTAACAAATGAAGGTAGACCTATCAGAATCACACATGATTTCTCAACAGAAACTATGAAGGCCAGAAGAGACTGGGTAGAAGCCATGCAGACCTTAAGGGACCACAGATGCCAACCCAGACTACTATACCCAACAAAACTTTCAATCAACATAGACGGATAATTCAAAATATTTCATGACAAAAGCAAATTTAAACAATATCTACACAGTAACCCAGCCCTACAGAAGTTACTAGAAGGGAAATTCCAGCCCCACGAAAACAACTACATCCAAGGAAACATAGGACACATATAACACACAACAAAAAATCAAAAGAACACAAGCAATGAAACACAGCAACTTCACCAACCCCATATCAAAAGAGAGTAACATTAGTTGGTCACTAGTATCTATCAACATCAATGGACTCAATTCTCCAATAAAAAGAGGCAGACTAACAGAATGGTTGTAGAAACAAGATCCAACATTCTGTTGCATCGAAGAAACATACCTCTGAAACAAAGATAAACACAACCTCGGAGTAAAGGACTAGAAAAATGTTTTTTAAGCAAATGGATCCAGAAAACAAGCTGGCTATACTAATATCTAATAAAATAGACTTGCAACCAAAATCAATCAAAAAAGATGAGGAGGGGTACTACATTGTCATCAAAGGAAAAATACACTAAGAGGATCACAATTCTGAACATCTATGCCCCAAATACAAGAGCCCTACATTCGTAAATGAAATAGTATTATAACTGAAATCACACATCGATCCCAATATCTTAATAGTGGGAGATTTCAATATCCCACTCTCACCAAACCCTGTATTCTAGCTGACCACAATGGACTAAAAATGGACCTCAACAACAATGAATTAGCAAAAGGCCTACACGTATAGGGAAACTGAACAACATGCTGCTCAATGACAGCTGGGTTAAGGAAGGAAGAAAGAAAGAAATTAAAGACTTCCTAGAATTCAATGAAAATGAAGGTACAACATACCAAAATTTATGGAACACATTGAAAGCAGTGCTCAGGGAGAATTCATAGTACTAAGTGTCTTCAAGGAGAAATTTGTAACATCACATACAAGCAAATTAATGGCTCAACTGAAAAGCCCAGAAAAAAAAGAAGCAGATACACCCAAGAGGAGCAGACAGCTGGAAATAATCAAACTCAGGGCTGAAATCAATCAAGTAGAAACAAATAAAACTATTCAAAAAATCAATGAAACCAATAGCTGGTTCTTTGAGAAAGTGAACAAGATAGAAAAACCTTTAGCCAAACTAACAAAAAGGCAGAGATAATCTATCCAAATCAGTAAAATCAGAAATGAAAAGTGGGACATAACTACAATGAGGAAATCCAGTTATTAGGTCATACTACAAAAGCCTATATGCAACAAAATTTGAAAACCTAAAAGAAATGGACAATTTTCTGGATAGATTCCATGTACCAAAATTAAGTCAAAATCAGGTAGAAAGACTGAATAGCCCTATATCCCCCAAGGAAATTGAAGCAGTCATCAACCGTTTCCCCTCCAAAGAAAGCCCTGGGCCAGATGGTTTCAGCTCAGAATTCTATCAGACCTTCAAAGAAGTGCTAACACCCATCCTCCTCAAAACATTGCACAAAATAGAAACAGAAGGAACATTACCAAATTCATTCTATGAAGGCACAGTCACCTTGATACCTAAAACAAGAAAGACCCCCTAAAAAAGAGAATTTCAGACCTATCTCTCTTATGAACATTGATGCAGAAATAATCAATAAAATACTGACAAACTGAATCCAAGAATACATCAAAGATATTATCCACCATGACTAAGTAGGCTTCATCCCAGGCATGCAAGTGTGGTTCAATATACAAAAATCCATCAATATAATCCACAATATAAAGAATTATGAAGGATAAAAACCACATATCTCATTAAATGCCAAAAAAATTGACAAAATCCAACACCCATTCATGTTTAAAGTCTTGGAGAGATCAGGGATATAAGGAATGTACCTACATATAATAAAGGCAATATACAGCAAGCCTATAGCCAACATCAAACTCAATGGAGAGAAACTCAAACCAATCCCACTGAAATCAGGGCCAAGACAAGGCCGCCCACTCTCTCCATATCTCCTCAGTTTAGTACTTGAAGTCCTAGCTAGAGCAATAAGACAACTAAAGGAGATCAAGGAAATACAAATTGGAATGGAAGAGGTCAACGTTTCAATATTCGCAGATGATATGAGAGTATACTTGAGTGATCTCAAAAAATTCAATCAGAGAACTCCTTAAGCTGATAAACACCTTCATCAAAGTGGCTAGATACAAAATCAACTCGAAAAAATCAGAAACCCTCCTGTATAGCGCAGACAAAAGGGCCAAGAAAGAAACTAGGGAAACAACACCCTTCACAATAGCTCTAATAATGTAAAGTACCTTGGTGTGACTATAACCAAGCAAGTGAAAGAACTGTTTGAGAAAAAATTCAATTCTGAAGAAAGAAATTGAAGATGCTCATGGTTCAGTAGGATTAACATAGTGAAAATGGCTGTTCTGCCAAAAGCAATTTACAGATTCAATGCAATTCCCATAAAAATACCAACACAATTCTTTATAGATTTTGAGAAAAAAAATCTCAATTTCATATGGAGAAACAAAACTCCCTAGAATTTCCAAAATGATCTTATACAACAACAAACAGATCATCTAGAGGCATTTTCATCCCTGAGCTCAAGCTGTACTACAGAGCAATAGTAATAAAAACTGCGTGGTATTGGCATAGAAACAGAATGGTGGATCAATGGAACCAAAGAGAAGACCCAGAAATAAACCCACACACCTATGGATACTTGATTTTTGACAAAGAAGCAAAAACAATTCAATGGAAAAAAAGACAGCATCTTCAACAAATTCTGCTGATCCAACTGGGTATCTACATGCAGAAAAATGAAAATATATTTATATTTATCAGCCTGCACAAAACTAACATCCAAGTGGATCAAAAACCTCAACATAAAACCAGACACACTAAATCTTTTAGAAGAAAAAGTGAGGAAGAGCCTAGAACTTATTGGCACTGGAGACAACTTCCTGAACTCAACACCATCAGCACAGGCTCTAAGTTCAACAATCAAAAAATGGGACCTCATGAAACTTAAAAGCTTCTATAAAGCAAAAATATTGTTGTCAGAACAAAACGAGAGCCTACAGAATGGGAAATGATCTTCATCAACCCTATATCTGACAGAGGGACAAATATCCAGAATATAAAAAGAACTAAAGAAGTTTAAAAAGCAACCAATCAAGCAATCTAGTTTAAAAAAATGTGGTACAGAGCTAAACAGAGAATTCTTATTAGAGAAATACTTAAAGGCAGAGAAACACTTAAAGAAATGATCAACCACCTTAGCCACCAGAGAGATGCAAATCAAAATGACCCTGAGATCACATCACACCCATCAGAATGGCTAAGATCAAAAACTCAAGTGACAACATATGCTGGAGAGTTTGTGGAGAAAGGGGAACCCTCCTCCATTGATAGTGGGAATGCAAACTTGTACAATGATTTTGGAAATCAATATGGTGCTTTCTCAAACAATTAGGAATGGTAATTCCTCAAGATCCAGCTATAGCACTCCTAGACATATATCCAAAAGAAGCTCAAGTACACAACAAGGACATTTGCTCAACCAAGTTTGTAGCAGCTTTATAATAGCCAAAACCTGGAAACAACCTAGATGTCCATCAACAGAGAAATGGATACAGAAATTGTGGTACTTTTACACAATGGAATACTACTCAGCAATTAAAAACAAGGAAATCATGAAATTTGCAAGCAAATGGTGGGACTTGGAAAAGATTATCCTGAGTGAGGTATCTCAGGACTGAAAGACACACATGATATATGCACACTTATATAGACCTATAAGTTGGATAAACATACTAAAATCTATTCGCCTAAAGAAGTTAAACAAGAAAGATGACCCAGGGTAAGATGATCAATCCTCACTTAGAAAGAAAAATGGGATGGACATTGGATGTAGGAGAAAACAAGTAACAGGACAGGAGCCTACCACAGAGGCTTCTGAATGACTCTACCTAGCATTGTATCAAAGTAGATACTAAGACTCATAACCAAACCCTAGGCAGAGTTCAGGGAATCATATAAAAGAATGGGGAGTTAAAATGACCTTGGAGTGGACAGGAGCTCCACAAGGACCAAATAAATCTGGGCACAGTGGTCTTTCATGAGACTGTCTCTCCAACCAAGGACCATGTATGGATATAACCTAGAACCTCTGCTCAGATGTAGCCCATAGTAGCTCAGTATCCAAGTGGGTACCCTAGTAAGGGGAACAGGGAGTATTTCTGACATGAATTCAATAGCAGGCTCTTTGACTTCCCCCTGTCCTGCAAGGGAGAAGCAGTCCTCCTAGGCCACAGAGGAGGACTTTGCAGCCAGTCCTGAAGATACCTGATAAACCAGGGTCAGATGAAAGGGGAGAATGTCCTTCCCTATCAGTGGACTCGGAAAGGGTTAGGGAGGAGATAAGGAAGGAAGGGTGAGATTGGGAGGGAATGAGGGAGTGTGATATAGCTGGGATTCAAAGTTAATATCCTGAACCTAATATTAAAAAAATAATTTAAAACAGAAAAAAAATGGAAAGAAATAAAAAAGTGATGCTTCCATCCACGGTTTGTTCTCTCTCTGAAAGTGCTCTGTTCTCCCACCCATACCCATACCCCCATTCTCCCCACATCTGATCCCCACCCTAACTTCCTTCAGTGTTCCCTTTCTTATCCTTTTACCTGTCTTCCACCAATTCTACTGACTATTCATTTCTTCTTCTGAATGAAATTCAAGCATCCTCACTTGGGCCTTCCTTGTTATTTAGCTTTTACTGTGAATTGCAGTATGGTTTCCCTGTATGTGGCTAATATCCACTTATCAGTGAGTACATACCTTGTGTTTCTTTATGGGTCTGAGTTACATCACTCAGGATGATCTTTTCGAGTTTCATTCATTTGCCTGAAAATTTCATTATTTATTTGGTTTTTTCACTTATTAAAAATTTATGTTTTTATACATTACAGTTTATTCATTTTTTATCCCAGCTGTAGCCCCCTCCCTCTTTCCCTCCCAACCCCACCCTCCCTCACTCATCTCCTCCCATGCTCCTCCCCAAGCCCATTTATAGGGGAGGTTCTCTTCCCCTTTCCTTTGACTCTAGCCTCTCAGGTCTCATCAGTACTACCTGCATTGTCTTCCTATGTGGCCTGGAAAAGCTGTTCCTCCATCAGGGGGAAGTGATCAAAGAGCAAGCCAATGAGTTCATGTCAGAGACAGTCTCTGTTCCCATTACAAGGGAACCCCCTTGGAGATTGAGCTGCCATGAGCTATATTTGTGCAGGAGTTCTAGGGGTACTAGGTTATCTCCATGCATGGTCTTTGGTTTGAGTAACAGTCTCAGAAAAGACCCCTGTGCCCAGAATCTTTTTGATCTGTTGCTCTCCCTGTGGAACTCCTGCCCCCTCCAGGTCTTCTCTCTCCCCCTTCTTTCACAAGATTACCTGCACTGTGCCCAAAGTTTGGCTATGAGTCTCAGCATCTCCTTCTATACCTTGCTGGGTAAAGTTTTTCAATGGCAGTGGTGGGCTCCTGTCCTGTTGCCTGTTTTCTCCCTCTTCCAAAGTCCATCCCCTTTGCCTTTCTGCATGAGGATTGATCATCTTACCCAGGGTCATGGATTTACTTGTTTTTAATAGCTGAGTGTTATTCCATGGTATAAATGTACCACAGTTGTTGTTGTTGTTGTTGGCCTCCTCCCCCATTTTTTGGTTGAGAAACATCTAGGTGATTTCTACTTTTTTACTATTATAAATAAAGCTACTATGAACATAGCTGAGCAAATGTCCCTGTTTTATCATGGAGCATCTTTTGGGAGTGGTATTGCTGGGTCTTGAGATACAGCTATTCTGAATTTTCTGAGAAAACACCAGATTGATCTCCAAAGTGGTTGTATAAGATTGCATTCCTACCAGCAATGCAATCTTTCTCTACATTCTTGCCAGCATCTGGTGTCATTTGAGTTTTTGATCCTAGCCATTCTGACAGGTATAAGATGGAATCTCAGAGTTGTTTTGGTTTGCATTTCCCTGATTACTAGCCATGTTGAACATCTTTTTAACTGTTTCTCAACTATTTAAGATTCCTCTGCTGAGGATGCTCTGTTTAGCACTGCTCCTCCATTTAAAAATAAATAATTTGGTTAACTGAGGTTTAATTTCTTGAGTTCTTTGTCCCTGAATTTAGTGTGGTTGCTGTGAGTTTCACTCAATTTACTTTGGTGTGAGCTATCGGCTTGCTGTATATTGCTTTTATTGAGGTTAGGTATGGACTCTGCATCCCTGATCTCTCCAAGGCCTTTACCATGAAGTAATGATGGATTTTGTTAAAGACTTTTTTGCAGCTAATGAGATGTGTATTTTTCTTTCAGGTTGTTTATATGGTAGATTACATTGATAGATTTTTATATGCTGAACCATCATTGCATCTCTATGATGAAGCCTTCTTGTTCATGGTTGATGATATATTTGATGTGTTCTTGGGTTCTCTTTGGGAGTATTTTATTGGGAACTTTTGCATCAATATTCGTGAAAAAATTGGTCTTGAATTTCCTTTCTTGATTGAGTTTTTGTGTGGTTCCTGTATCACAGTAACTGTGGCCTCATAGAATGAGTTTGGTAATGTTCTTTCAGTTTCTATTTTGTAGAATAGTTTTAGGAATATTGGTATTAGCTCTTTTTTGAAAGTCTGGTAGAATTCTGTGCTAAAACCATCTGGATCTGGGGTTTCTGTTGTTGGAAGATTTCTATTTCCACAGGGCTTACAGGGTTATTTAAACTGTTAAGGTGATCTTGATTTAATTTTGGTAAGTACAATCTATCAAGAAAAACATCCATTTCTTTTAAATTTTCCAATTATGTGGAGTACAAGAAACAGTCTCAGAAAATACCCATGTGCCCAGATATATATGTTCCTTGTGGAGCTCCTGTCCTCTCCAGATCATACTAACTCCCCCTTCTTTCATATGTTTCCCTGCACTCTGCCAAAGGTTTGGTTATGAGTCTCAGCGTCTGCTTTGATACACTGCTAGCTAGAGTCTTTCAGAGGCCCTCTGCAGGAGGCTCTTCTCCTGTTACTTGTTTTCTCCTACTTCCAATGTCCATTCCATTTGCTTTCTAAGTGAGGATTGATCATCTTACCCCGGGTCCTCTTTCTTGTTTATCTTCTTTAGGTGTATAGATTTTAGTATGTTTATCCCATCTTATAGGTCTAGTACCCACTTATAAGTAAGTATATACCATGTGTGTGTTTCTGCTTCTGGCATACCTCACTCAGGATGACTGTTACTGAAAAGGAAAATAAATATTTTCTATAAAGTCTAAAATGTTATAGGTAAAACAAACATGTAGGTGTTTGAATATATCTTTTCTCTAGGGCTTATGATATAACTCTGCATGGAATCAGGTGATTGAAGGAAAAATGTAATACTAGTGCTTTGCAATTTTTTTGTTAGAAGAAATATAATATTGATGTGATCATTTTTTATTTGAGTTTTCCTTGGATAATAATAGTGAAATCTTTACAGTAAATTCAGCAAGAAAAGTCAAAATTGTTTTTCATTTTTATTAAATAGAATAAATATATTAACATTGAACAAAATAATTTAACTTAAAATATATGGAAAATAAATTAAAATATTCCATCCAAACAAAGCTTTCATATTCTGGGGTATGTCATACCAATATCCAACAACTTTAGTTTTGAATTGATTTAATGTATTGGATATCATTTAAAACTTATGAAACAAGTGAGTCTTCTCAACAAAGGGTAATTTAAAGGGCTCCTGAATTCTAGAGATGCTTGGAATTGTGGACTGACATTCTTGACATTTAAAGAATCATTTTTTTCTACCATCTGGCAATGTAATTATCCTGCTAACATATAGAGTTTAAGCGTCTTGTCAGAACTAGCCCTGTAAAATGCCCACTAGCAATTTCAGTCTACTTATTTTTTTTGTCTAGCCCAATTTGTTTTTCTTTCCCCCTAGCAATTGATTTAAACACTCTAGCCAATTGTAATAAACTGCTTTCTGCCTTTGCACATTGTTGCAAGCTATTCTCATTTACAGTATCTCTCCTTGAAACAGCTTGTGGTTTGTAGACCCTGCCATTGTTTTAATGGAGCTCTACTTCACTTTCTCTGCATTTTATTTTAGACACCTTATCATTCTGATTGAAAATGAATCATTCTCTCAATTTCTGAGACTATTGTTGATTTGAGCTTCACTACCAAGGTAGGCTGTTAATAAAAATGAGTTAAGAAAATTGAGAACTAATCCCCTTGGCAGGAAGATGATTTTTTCTGAAGGAGGCCTCCTCTGCTTTTGGTGAATGGTCATTGAATTGTTGGTGTTTTTAAGAATTGCCACTGCTCACCTCAGATATATAGATCTGAGTGGTAGCTGTGGTTTTTGTTAGTGAGGGGTCTCTCCTCTCACCCGTAGAAGTCCTGGAGACTGCTGCCCTGCTGCTGGGTTTCTCCTTCTGAATTTAGTGAGCTGCTGCTGTTGTTCAAGAGGTCCAGGTACAGACCTCTTGAAGAACCTGCTGATTCCCTAGGTGTGGTATTTTCTCCCAAAAGGGAAATTCAGTCTCTTGTGCCCTTTGGCCCACAGTTCTGTCTGGGAAGGTGAGTTGAGTGCACAGCAAGTCTTTGGGCCAGAGGCTGAGTGCTCTGCTCTGGGCAGGTGGCTGAAGGCCCAGCTCTGGTTAGGAGACTATGAGCCCTGGTCTGGGATGGAGGCTGGGGACACTGCTCCTGTCTGGAGGTTGTGTGCCCTGATCTGGCCTGGTAGCTGTGACCCCTGCTCTGGGTTGGCAGCTGTGAGTCCCCTTCTGGGCCGGAGGCTGTGCACTCCTCTCTTGACTGGCAACTAAGGGCTCAGCTCTGGGTCGGAGGTTGAGTGCCTTACTCTGGGCTAGTGACTGTGGGTCCTTGTCTGGTATGGTGGCTGGGGGTGTTGCTCTGGACCCAAGGCTGTGTGCCCCAATCTGGTGTGCACCCACCTCTACGCCAGAGGCTGTGAGCTCCTCTTTGGGCTGGCAGCTGAGGGCTCCGCTCTGGTCTGGAGGCTGTGTGTCCAGGTCTGGGCTGGTAGCTGTGAACCTGCTGGTCCCTGGGATCTTTTCCAGGGATTGACTTGGTGACCTGAGGTCGGTTCTGATTGATTTCCTCACTGTAGGATTTCCTCTCACCTGGCAATCACAAACTCTGGTGTTTTCGGTCCCAGAGTTCAGTCTCCTGGTCGCTGTGCCAACACTGCTGTCCTGCTCCTCAGACGCAGTGTCCTCCCGGGGTCGCCATCTTGAATCTCAGCTTGCCACGATAATTTATAATAAAAACATAAAGAAATATAGGATATAATATTTTGAGCTAAGGAGAGGAATGGACATAGCCAGGAGACTATAAAAAATATAAAGCTATAATTATTAAAACAGAAGTATCACTGAGAATACATCATCAAAAATCAATAAAACAAGATTGTGAACAAAACATACTTATAATAACTCCAACTCTAGCCTCAGTTCTCCAATAAAAAGATACAAGCTGGCTGAATGTATCAAGAAATAAAATGTATTTCTCTCTTGTCTATAGGAAACACGTTTCAGCTTTAATGATATATACCAATTTAGAGAAAAAGGATGGGAAAAAGTAAATCAATCAAATGTAACCACAGAGCAAGCCAACTAAATAGACTTCAAAGTAATACAAACCCACCTGGATAAAAATACAGTTCTCTTCCCTTCTCTTTCTTTCTTTCTTTCTTTCTTTCTTTCTTTCTTTCTTTCTTTCTTTCTTTCTTTCTTTTTCTTATTTTTTATTTTTAATTAAATCATTTATTTACTTTATATCCAGATTGTAACTTCCCCTACCCCTTCTCCTCCCAGCCCCTCCCTCTCACCTAATTGGTCTTCCATCTACTTCTTCTTCCTTTCACCTCAGAAAAGGGAAGCCTCCCAATGGACATCAATGAGCCTTTGCATGTTAAATTGCAGAAATACCAGGCACATCTTCTATTGAGACTGGACAATACAAGTGAGGTAGGGAACGAATTACAAAGGCAGGCATCAGTCAGAGACAGCTTCTGCTTCTGCAGTTAGGAGTCTCATATGAAGACCAACATACACAACTATTGTATATGTGAAGAAGGCCTAGGTGTGTCCCATGCATGCTCTTTGGTTGGCAGTTCAATCAAAGTGATGCCATAGGAGCCCAGGTGGGTTGGTTCTGTAGATTTTTATGGTGTGTCTTTGACCTTCTGGCTCCTTCAATCTTTCCTCCTCCTCCTTTGAAGAATTCTCCAATCTCTGCCTAAAGTTTTACTGTTGGTCTCTGCATTTGTTTCCATCAACTAAAGGGTGAAGCTTCTCAGAGGACAGTTATATTAACATCTTGTCTTCAAGTATAGCAGTATATTATTAATCATATCATGGGTGTGTGCTGTTTATAAAAATGAAAATTCCAACCATTCTGTTTAACCAATAAAGATTCAGGAATCAAATGCTGGGATGGAAAATCCTAGCTTAGAGAGGTAGAAAAAGTACCCCCAAACACCCAAGATCAAAAGCTTGCTAACTCAAAATCCCCAAATGTCAGGGATCCTAGGAGCTGAAACCTAAGCTTAACCAGAGTTTCAGCAAAAAAGCCTTTCTTCTTCTCCACACTGTCTTAAATAACCCCCCAACTCAAAGTCCCTCCAACTACTTAATCCCTGTCAATTGGTTTCTTGTTCTAGCTCTTGACCAAGGGTTAACTATATTAAATCCAGTGTACAGAAAGCTCTTGGATAAAAGGTGTATGCTAAGGCTGGGTCAACCACACCATAATCACCTGTTTACAAGAAAAAGAAAGTTCTTGGATTAAAGGTATGTGATAGGGCTCAGTCTCACGAAAGAAAGGTTTTACAGTTCCCAATTTTGGCGTTGACAATGGGATCAAATATTCTGCAACATTTCACCCTTTTTGTCTAAATAACATACTTTTTTCTAACATCAATGTGTAAAATTCACAATGTTTAGTCCATATGTAATTAACAACCTTGAAGAAATTATTCCGTCTATCCTCTCTTGCTAAGGCTAAAGTTCTGTGCCTAAATTACTTTGTATTAAAACTTGCATTATAAATTAAAAAACATCTTTTTAGACGTAAAACATCTTAAATCCTAAAGAACTTAATCTTAATTGTGAGGTTATATCTATTTAGTCTTCAATCACGTTTGAGACCTGAGAAGGATTAATAAACAGGAAGTACAGAGTAAGCAACTTCCAAAACTATAGGAATGACAGAAATTACTGGCTCCCTGGACACTCACCCTAGACATCTCTATAACACTGGAGCATCATCTTCAACCTTCTGGCTCAGAATATCTGACAGACTTTTCTGTGAAGTGGGTATTGTGGAGGACTTGGTTACCCTGTCCTTGCAAAGCTCTGCAGTCAATTTTCCTGCATCCAGTTTTCCCAGCATTCTGTCTGCTGTAGAAGCAACTGCATTACTTGCCCAATGGCTAGCTTCCCACAGAGAATTTTTTATGCTCATCATCATCTTTTTTCAAAGTTGAAAAGCAGTGTTGACATGTCTCATTGTCAAAAATTTCTCAAATTAATAACATATCTTTAAATGCCCTATTGTATAGATCTCTGAGGTTTTTGAAGACCATCTATGTGTAGTATATCTGAATTACTTGTTTCTGTCTATACACTGACTAACTTGGAAAACATCTGTGTACCTAACAAAACCACTAATTTGATTCACTATTGGTTTATATGTCTTAGTTATCCTGAAAAGTTTATGATAGTAGCTTTCAAAAAGACTATAATTTCACATTGCATTTTTAAGAATTAGATAGATTAAAAGAGTTGATACATAGTATACTGTAACCAAAATAAAGCCTAATTTTGTATCATTATACAAATGATCCATACAATGTAACGAATTATAACCTTAGTTTTGTATCAATATGAAAAGATCAATAAGAGTAGATTCAATAATATATGGTTTTTCATATGTTCCTATGTTATTTCTATATCCTTCCTTTTTTCTAAATAAAAAGGAATGATACCGTAAAACTATTTACAGAAATTAAACAAGTTTTGATAAGCTTTCCACAATATCCAGCTTGTTTGTATTTGACAGTTTTAGGATTAAGTGATTTTTAGTTCAAATTTCTGTAAAATGTTCACGTTAGCCTAATATGAACCCAGCAATTTGAATGTCCTAAACAGTCTGTAGCACAATGCTGATCTTTGGGTGCTGATTGTCAGGTTAGTGGCAATCCTGACTAGACCGAACATAACAGTCAACTGAAAGTAATCCATTGTTTGTGTAGAACTAGTCAGCAGAAGAAACATGGAACAGTTTTCCAGAGGTTGTTGTTACACAATCTAGGTGCTGGATTCATCGCTGGTGGCCCCATCATCTTCTTGTTAACCTAAAACATTACTGTTACGAGTGGTAGAAAACATGAACATTTTAAATGCTATATTCAGCAGATCTCAGAAAGGATTGAGGACCATAATCTCCTGAGGACATATGAGGTATACAAACTTTCTTTCTAGTTAGTTGCTTCAGACTCAAGCCTGGAGACACATACAGGAAGCTAGATGAAACTTATTTCTAAAATCAGTTAATTACAACTAGTATCACAGCAGACATTATATATATATATATATATATATATATATTATAGATATAATATATATAACAATCATATAGGTATTGAGATAATATACGTTAAAAAATAGAGTCAAATGAAAACAAAAGGATTATGAGATCAGTGGCAATAGAACAATCCTTTATTGTTTGTTTTCCTTGTCCCATACCAGGTGGCTCTTCTGATATGAGTCAGAGATTTTGAATATTCCTTAAACAAGCATGTATGGGTTCAGAAAAGGAGAGCCATGTTCCAACCCCAAAGCCAGCTTTAATGTTGAATTGAATTAGGACCACAAAAAGACCATTTGCCACTTATGTCTGTATAGGGAAGAAGGGACAAAATGGAGGTAGGCAATACCATTTGCCCAAATTACTGTTTTTCTTGTCACATTTTCTCTTGATAATTCATCCTTTTTCTTCAGATGTTTCATTTGCTCAGTGATCTGTGGAATCCTTAGTTAGATGTTTTTATTCTCTTGGAAGGATCAAGACAGAACCTGCCCCAATTCTATGTCTGGGGATTTTCTTTCTGGTGAGTTTTATCTTTCCTAGAGCAAAATGTTTTTGGCAATAAAACAAAATGTAATCTCTCAATTGAAATTTTTTAAAAGTTCTTCTGAAAATTTAAAATGAAATAAACCTTTAAGTAAATTTAGTTTTGTTCATAAAGGGCATTCAATTTAAATTTTAGTCTGCCTTTTGTAGGGGGATTTCAAATTAAATCATTGTAATTTATGTGTGCCTGCCTCTGTCTCCCAAGTATTAGGATCAAAGGCATGTGCCTTCTAAGCACTGGGAACCATCACACCTGGAAATAAGTGTTTCTCTACTTGGAACTTGATCTGTATCCGGCTGGCCTTGAATCCATAGATTGCATGCTTATGCCCCCTGAGTGTTGGGGTTAAAGTCATATGCCTCCCAAGTGCTAGAATGAAAGGTTTGAGCTACCACTGCCCTGTTTGTTGCAACTGTAGAATTTGGAAAACAACAATCTTATAGGGATCTGCCTGTGTCTGCTAGGATTAAAGTCATGGGTTACTACTGCCCTGCTCAATTTTTTTTTAATATTACCTCCAAATTGTTACTCAAAACATTTGAAATCTCCTGTGTTTTTAATACCAAACAACAAAAATATCTTTTTTTATTTAAGAAGAAAACTCTAGTCTTCATATGTTAGTTTGAACTGAATTACCAAGTGATTTGATGAACTATCACTTCTGTTCATTATACTCTTGTTAGAGTATAATCTTTATCCATAGTCTTACTGCTCCTGTGCAAACAAAGGAAAAATATCTTCCCTGACTTAATACATATCATGGTTTCCATTCTGAGGTCAACATATCTTTTCATTATACAGGTTGATATAATTCAATTTTTTTTCTCTTAAACAATGTCTCTCTGCAGCTGTTGTTCCTTTTTCATTAACATTTGGATATTTTAAAGTTATTAGAGCTCTGTGTAATATATCTTTGGGGATTGTTATTACCCCTGCCTGTTTATTAAGCATAGTTTTTAAAGTGCAATTAGATCATTCTATAATGGTTTGTCCTGTGTGTAGTATACCTGTAATATGCTTTATGTTATAATATGCAAAAAATCCTGTTTCATTTTACTAGAGACATATGTTGCAGCATTGGCACTCATAATTTTTCTGGTATCCCCACAATAGCCATAAGTTTTAATAAATGTTTAATTATAAAATCAGCCTTTTCAGAAATTAAAGCAGTTGCCCATTGAAATCCTAAATATGTATCCATGGCATGATGCACATGCTTTAATTTTCAAAACTCTGCAAAATAAAACACATCCATTTGCCAAATTTCATTTCTTTGGGTACATTTTGGGTTAAATCATGCAGGTAATGAAGGACATTGCCTTATAATTTCCTTAGCTTGTTGTCATGTGATAGAAACTCTTTCTTCAAACCTTTGCTGTTAACATTGTAATTTTTAGGAAATTCTGAGGCTTCTAACACATGTCTTATTAACAGCTGATCAAATCATCATTATCTTTTGCTGGGGGTCCTAGTAGACCTGCATGAGATCTGATATGTGTAATATATAATGGATGATTTCTATTTCTAATTACTTGGAGTTGAATAAATAGAGAAGTTAATTCTGAATCATCCAGAATAAGCTCAAAAGTTTCAATATGTAAAACAACTCTTTTTGCATATTGTGAGTTGGTAACTATATTAAAAGATTCAGGTAAAAATCACATAATGCTTTAAGAATGCCATACAACTCTGATTTTGTTTATTTTTTTTCATATATGAAAAGGGTTCACAAATTTTATTTCCATATTGATTTCACCCTGATTCAGATTCTAATAGCCTATTAAAAATCCAAGATGCAGTTCGTTCATATAAAAGACTAATACAACTTAAAAATAATCAGTGCAAAGTACTTAGAAGAAAATTGGCAGCAATGGAAAGGGAAGGTAATGGACTACCGAAGAAGCTATCAGAAGCAGGACATGAAAGACTAGAGCAGGAACAAGAACTGTACAAATTAAGGTATGACCTCTCAGTTTAAAATGTCTGTGGGTGATGGGATATGGTTTTTTGACAGAGCCCTTGCCTAGCATCTGTAAGGCCCAGATTTTATCTCCATGACTACCCAGGGGGTTGTAATGTGTGTAGGGTAGTACTGTGTGTAATCCCAGCCCTTGTGAAGCAGAGCAAGGTGAATCTCAAATTCAAGACGAAACAGCAGTTTGAGATATACAGGGAAACATTATTGCAGAAGGTGGGAAAGAGAAGGAACAGAGGAGAAGGTGAGAAGGAAGAAGAGGATGGGGGAGAAGAAAAAGCAGCAGCACCTTTCATAGTCTTGTTGAATATTAAAGTTTGGCATTGACACTAAGTCAGCAATCACCTCAAAGAAAATAAAAGTTGATTCTGGAGCCAAATGTAAGTAGCCATGGCCCAAATACCAAAGTGGTCATTATTGTGTGAACTTTCTTTTTTAAATTTATTTTTTATTTTTTATTTTATATTAATCACAGGTTATGTACTTTGTATCCCAGCCGTAGAACCCTCCTGCATTCCCTCCCAATCCTACACTCCTTCCCTCATCTCTTCCATGCCCCTTTCCAAGTCCGCTGATAGGGCAGGTACTCCTCCCTTACCTTCTAACTATAGCTTATCAACCCTCTTCAGGACTGGCTGCATTGTCCTCTTCTGTGGCCTAGCAAGGCTGTTCCTCCCTGTGGGCAAGGGGGTCAAAGAGCCAGCCATTGTGTTCATGTCTGAAATAGTCCCTGTTCCCTTACTAGGGTACCCACTTGGATATTGAGCTACCATTTGCTACATACAAGCAGGGCTTCTAGGTTATATCCATACATGGTCCTTGGTTGGAGAGACAGTCTCATAAAAGACCCCTGTGCCCTGATCTATTTGGTCCTTGTTGAGCTCTTGTCCTCTCCAGGTCATACTAACTTACCCTTATTTCAAATGATTCCCTGCACTCTGACAAAGACTTGGTTATGTTTCTTAATATTTGCTTTTATATCCTGCTAGGTAGAGTTTTTCTGAGGCCCTCTGTGGTA
>CM053763.1:15703596-15749672 GCA_028658305.1 Pachyuromys duprasi
AGAACAGCTATGTTAGGCTTCTTTCTGCAAGCATAGCTGAGTTTCTTTAATCATGTCAGGAGCTGGATGTTTCCCATTGGGGTAAGTCAGGTTGGGCCAGTCATTGGTTGGATATTCCCTATTCTCTGCTCTATTTTTTACCCTCCACATCTTTCAGGAAGGGTAAATTTGGGAATGAAGCTTTTATGGGGTTGTTGTTGTTGTTTTGGATTACTTGATTTGTTGCTTTTTAACTTTTTGAGTTCTTTATATATTCTGGATATTAGCCCTCTGAGAGATATAGATTTGGTGAAGATCCTTTCCCATTCTGTAGGCTGTCATTTTGTTCTGATGACAGTTTCCTTTGCTTTACAGAAGCTTTTCAGTTTCATGAGGTCCCATTTATTAATTGTTGATCTTAGAGCCTGTGCTGTTGGTACTCTGTTCAGGAAGTTGTCTCCTGTGCCAAGGAATTCAAGGTTCTTCCCCTTTTCTCTAAGCTAGTAGCCAGACATTTTCATTGAATTTTAGGAAGACTTTCATTTCTTCTTTTATGACCCAGTTGTCATTGAGTAGGGAGATGTTCAGTTTCCAAGAGTGTGTAGGTTTTTGTTGTTGTTGTTTTTGTTGTTATTTCTATTGTTGTGGGAACCCAGGTTTATTCCATGGTGATCTCATTAGATACAATGGGTTAATTTATTTATTTATTTTGTATTGGTTGTGGCTTACTTTTTGACTTACTATATGGTCGATTTTGGAGAACATTCCTTGAAGCGCTGAGAAAAAGGTTGATTTGTGTGTGTGTGTGTGTGTGGTTGGGTGAAAAGTTCTGTAAATATCTGTTGGGCCTATTTGGTTCATGATCTCTTTTGGTTTTATTAGTTTTCTACTTAGTTTCTTACTTGATGATCTGTCCATTAGGGTAGAGGTGTGTTGAAGTCTCCCACTATTAATGAGTGGGGATCAATGTATATTTTAAGCTTTAATAATATTTCTTTAAAAAATGTGGGTGCCCTTGTATTTGTTATGAGATGTTTTCTTGGTAGATTTTTTTCTTTGATCAAAATGAAGTGACCTTCTCCATCTTGTTTTATCAATTTTGGTTAGAAGTCTATTTTATCACATGTGTTTAAAGGCATTTGAAAAAAATTCTTCTATGATTTTGTTGAAATTATTTTATAGTCCTTGGAGCCAGGAATCTTCTTTTTTTTATTCCTATTATTCTTAGGTTTTGTCTTTTTATTGTGTTTTTGATTTCTTGGATGCTTTGTGTAAGGAATTTTTGATTTAATATTTTTTGACAGATATATTTATTTCTTCAATTGTATTTCTGTGCATGAGATCCTTTCCTCCATTTTTTGTATTCAGTTGGTGATTACCTCTGTAGCTACTGTTTTCTTTTCTGGAGTTTTCCGTTTCCAGTATTTTGTGTGTGTGTGTTTTTTTTTTTTAATTGAATCTGTTTCGATTTTCAAGTCTTGAACCATTGTGATAATTTTCTTCACCTGTTTTATTGTGTTTTCCTGGATGTCTTTGAAGGCATCTCTTTGTTTAATTGTATTTTCCTGCATTTCTTTGAGGGATTTATTGGCTTCCTCTTTAAAGTTCTCTCATATTTTCTTAAGTATAGATTTAAGTCCATTTCTATGTGTTTCTGCTGAATCAGGATACCCATTGTTTATTTATAATCTTGTGGAGTCAACTTGCCCTGGATTTTGTTGATTGAGTTCTTAAGCTGGGCATTAGTTCTCTGATGTTGGCATTGTCAGGTTATTTTGGAGCCAGCTGAGATTTTTAGGAATGGAGGGCAAGCCCTTCATGGGTTGTGTGCTGGGTGATAGATCCCTGTGATACGCCAACTTCTTTTCTATTCTGGTTGTGTTCCAGTATGAGCTATGAGTTTTTGCCTAGATCTGTGAGCCTCTGGAATCCCTACTTGTCCTTGGTTGATGGGTTAGCTGAGATTTGTGTGGATTCATCTGTGCATGTCTGGGTCCTAGGATCTTTTTTTTTCTCCAGGGAAAAATTATTGGAAGCTGGCATTTTGAGGTCAGCAAGGCAGGCCATTGCCTGTTCACAGTTCTTGCTCTCTGGGTAGATTCTCAGATTCCATGGGTGTTGGGCTTCATCATCTTGTGACCAGATTATATATTCTCCAAATGATCACAGGGAAAGAGGTAGAAACTTGGGCCAGAGGCTGGGGATCATGTCCCTGGTGCTCTGAGGCTGTTCTAACCTATGGGGAGTGAGAAGAATCTGGTGTTAGAGTCTGGGGCCCAGTGTCCTTGGTGTTCTACAGTTGAGTTCAAGTAGGCAGAAGGCACTGGGTGACCATGTGTCTCTTGAGTGTTGGAGACAATCCACAGGAGTCTGCAACTGTGGGTCTCTCACTCCCTGGAAACCTCCTTTCCTCCGGGAAACACAGATGGTGGCATTTTGGATTCCACATTAAGGCTATAAGCTTGGTCAACAGACTCTGCTTGCCTGCTTGTTCGATACCATGCATACAGTGTGGCAGCATCTTAGGGTGTCTTTCAAAAACTTTTGAAAAACTACAGCCCTCTATATTTCATTATCAGTTGAGAAAGTGATATAAAAAGAAAAAAACTCAGGAAACATTAAACAAAAACTAAGGAAAAACAAGGTCACAAATATTCAAAGATATATTAGTTATAAAAACAAAAGTGAAAAAAATTTTACCATATTTCAAGGCTCATCTGCTTTCTTCTTGGAGCTCAGAACCCACTTTTGGAAAAAAAATTCTCTTAATGTGTTTGCTATTCTTTCTCTAGCTATTTATTTGGGACGAGAGAAACACAATTGATAAAGTACCCTCAAAAGACTGACCTGTAGGCAAGCATGAAGTACATTTCCTTGTTTGATTATTAATATTGTTAGGCCTAGTTTACTATGGGACATCCCACATCTGGCTGGTGGTTCTGAGTGCTCTTGAAAGCAAGCTGTGTAAATTACAAGGAGTCGTCCAGTAAGCAGCCTGCCTCCATGGTGCTTGCATGAGTTTTACTGTCAAAGATTCTGCCTTGAAATCCTGCCCGGTTGCCCCTAAAAGATGGATTGTTACCTGGAAATGTAAAATGAAACCCTTTAGTCCCAAGTAGCTTTTGTTCATGGAGTTTCATCACAGCAATAGAAGCCTTAAAATAGGCCACTTATCATATATCAAGACCTTTGGGAAAATCAAATTGATTTAGAAAAAGAAAGGAATGAAGTCGCCATAGGTATCCCTATGCACATCCACATGTGTCTATTCTCAAGAGTCCTCCTCTCTTTTTCTGAAGTCTGTGTTACCATGCTGGATGGATAAGAATATGCCTATCTGCCACACTTCAATTTGTTTCTTGAAAAATCCATCACCAAGGCTCTGACATTTTCATGGCCCTGGTAACTTCTTACTGTCTCTTTCTGTTCTGAAAGACTCTGGTTTGTTTTTGATTAGCACAGCAGTAGCAGCAAGCAGAGTAGGTTTGAGCAAGCCTCTTTAGTAATGGATGCTAAATTTTGTTTTGGCAAGTTAAGGACAGTTGAGACTATATTTTCTGCTACAGCTCACTGCTTACCTAATTTTTCTTCTCTGGTTGCCACTGATGGTCATTTTGCATGCCAGCAGTCATCAGAATTGTGCGATATACATGGACAAAAGCAGCATAAATAGGATCATGCAGAGAAAGGCTAAGTACTTTAGGTCCAGCTCTAACCACAATGCCCAGGGCTCTTGAATACTCAATTTCACTTCACATAAAACATGGATTGTCATTCTTCAGATTACATTGATCTGAGGGATTGCAAATCATCGTTTGAAGTCTTATTGGCCAGAATCCAAAGTCTAAGGCCATGTTGCCAACAGTTCTGTGAGTCTACAGGTAGAAATAAGGCTTTACAATGTCCATCATGCAAGTTATGTATTTCTCATGAAGACTTTGATAACAAGGCCTTTAAGCTTGGAAGGGTAGCAAGGATTGTCATATATTCTTTCTTTCTTTCTTTCTTTCTTTCTTTCTTTCTTTCTTTCTTTCTTTTCTTTTCGTTCTTTTTTTTTCTTTTGCAAAGTTCTTTGTCAATGTTGGAAAAAATCTTGGACTTGGATAAGACCCTGCCATTAAAGTACTTGGCATACAATCATAGGATACAAGTTTTGATTTTGAGGACACATGTGAATTTCCTCTAAGAGTAGTAAGTGCATGTAAACCCAAAACTGGGAATAAATTTCACACCTTTTTATGTTCCTAAAAACACATTTTACTTTTTAATATGTGGACAAACTTGAAAGCTTCACAAAATCTAAAGAAGTTTTCATTTCTTTATATCTACTTTTTTATGGGTTCAGATATAGAATTGGATCATTTATTGTTAGAAAGCTAAACTTCAAAGATTGAATACTGTATAAATTGTTATTTGTTTATATTTTGTGGGACATTGATGCATATAAGTAATTCACATTACATTAACTGTCTTAATATATTAATTCTGGGTCATTTTCTTTACTTTTTATAACTTTATTTTGTTTTTATTTACATTCAATGTTTGTGGCTATGTGCATATGCATGTTTATGTGCATGGCTTCCAGAAGCAAGAAGTGGTTTGGGATCCCTTAAAGTGGAGTTACTTATGTATTTCTGAACAGTCTGAGCCAGATCTTGGGAAATAAACTCATTTTTTCCTAAGTGAACAGCAGGGTCTCATAATTGCTGAGCATCCCTCCAGCCCTTTCCTTATGTTCTTGTAGATAATTTATTTCTTACTTATAACTTTTAACAGTTATGTTTCACTATTTACAGAGAAAACTTAGAATACAAAAATAAAAAGAAAATAATAAACATCACACATAACATTACTAATCACAAGCCTGGAATATTTCATGTAATTTTACTATTTTACATGTACCTCTCTATATATGTTTTATATTATAAAGATTAACAGAAATATGTTCATAGAATATTTTAGAGTTTATATGTGTCAGAAATAAGAATTGTGGACCTACTAGGCTACACATTATGTAGGAATTTATTCTTTTATACATTAAAACTAGTTTGTAATTAACCTGAGACAATTCATTCTGTCTCTTAAACCATTTAAACTCACATTTTGAGACAAGTAACATATTTTCGTATTTTCTTTATAATAAATGTTTCTGCAAGAAATAGTTCCTACATAGATTAGGACATATTGTTTAATTTTGTTGGAATTTGAAAAGAGCAATTTCATGATGAAAATTTGTACATATTTAAGGCATTGAAAACATACTTGATATAACCTTGAAGCTGCTTCCAAGAAATTGTACATTTTTTTCTAGAGTGCTAAACTATTTAAACACCCTCTTTAGAAAGGTGGAAAGGAAACAATATTGGCTCTATGTGTCATTGCAAGTGACAGTTCCACTCCATAAAGGTTCTGCCATATTTTTAGTCTTTTTTATTTCAGTTAAAAGATGTAGATGAGGTATGTCTTTGTAGAACTGTATATAGATAACTGACTGATTGATTGAGAGACAGATTAACTCAATAGAGTTAGAACGCATTCATATTAACTATCACAAGTTATTTTTGCTGTTGCTATCATAAATGCCTTCTTTATTGCTTCCTTATTCTATTTTTCCTTTTTGATTTATAAGTTTCTTTTAAAATAACTTGACAGGTTTTTAATTTTAATGATTTGGAAAAACTACTTTTTATTGAATATAATATTTATGCTTAGCTATCACAAATCAAGTTATTCATTATATTACTCCATCTTGTTTGAAATAAAAATTGCTTGTGCTTGTGGATTTTATTTCCTTCATAATGCAAACATTTTATCAATATGTTTTGTCACTTAGATCTAATTTATTATTATTAGAGTAGATATTTGGTTTATGGAATATATACCTTTTTCTTAATTATGTCTATCTAGTGCTGACAGATTCATAATAACTTATCTAAAATATTTATTACATGTAACTGATATAATTTCTCATGCACTTATTGCATATTAATTTTTTTCTTTTAAGTTCTCAACGCACTGAAAGTTGAAAGAAGGGTACAGTGCCTAAAATTTCCTATAAGGTTTACTAGTGCTACAAGAGCAACATAATATTCAATTGTTTCTCATATCCCACTTTATTTACTTCCATTTTAAGCTATTATAAAAAAGTGATTATGAATATTTTATAAATAAACATTTATAAGCATATATATTCTATTTCTTTTGGAAAAATCTTAGGCAGTAAACAAAAAATAACAACATTATGGTATGTTTGAGGAATAGCACAAAACAACTGTCAAGAAATTAAATGATGCAAATATTGCTCTGTAATATTGAGAGCCTGTATATAGTATATTTTGGGGATTACTTGTCCTTATATTACTCATAACTTCAAAGTAGAGGGGCCTTGTGAACAGAGACAACTTTTGCTTAGAGAGTTCTATGCAGCTATACAAACTACATTTCCATGAAGCCAGCCTTAGTATTTGTTATATCACATCCAACAGTACTGATGCACAATTGGCTATAATATTATCTTTTTAATTCAAGGACTGAGTATTAGTATCTGACTAGAATAACTGGATTTATTTCTCTAGCAAAATAAAAGTTTCTGTGTAGTCTTTTTTATTTATTTATTTATCTATTTATTTATTATTGATTATTTTCTTTTGATCTCTACAATGATGTTTTTGACCTGTTAAGTGATGCTATAAACTATCATCTGTGTCATTATGATATTTATTCAAATAATCAGCACATAAATATATCATGAAATATATTTGCTGGCAAGATTTTTTCCTACACATCTTTGCTTTTCATTTTCTTTAATAAATAACTGTTTCTTTTGCTTTTGTTCATTTGATTTTGGTCTTAACAATGATTTATTCCTTTTCACTGTTTTAGAGAGGGACAGGAAGGAAATGAAGAAGGGAGGGTGGGATTGGGAGAGAATGAGGGAGGGGTCTACAGCTGGGATACAAGGTAAATAAACTTTAATTAATATAAAAAAATTAAAGAAAAAACAAGATGAATCTCGGAGACATTTGCATTTCCGTGATGACAAAGGATGGTGTGTTCTCAGGCATTAGAGAATCCCATTTGATTCTGGAGGGCTAATATCCAAAATATGTGAAGAACTCAAGAAATTAAATAACATAAATCAAATAATGCAATTAAAAAATAGGTACAGAGCTAAACAGAATTTACTTTCTTTTTCTTTTTTAAAATTAAATTTTAATTTTTATATTAAGTACAGTTTATTCACTTTGTATCCCAGCTGTAGCCCTTTCCCTCATTACCTCCCAGTTCCACCCTCTTTCCCTCATCTTCTCCAATGCCCCTCTCCAAGTCCACTTATTGGGGTTGTCCTCCTCCCCTTCCATCTAACCCTAACTTATCAGGTCTCATCAGGACTGCTGAATTGTCCTCCTCTGTGGCCTGGCAAGGCTGGTCCCCACTTGAGGGAGTGGGGGTCAAAGAGCCAGCCACTGAGTTCACATCAGAGACAGTCCCTCTTCCCCTTACTAGGGAACTCACTTGGATACTGAGCTGCCATGAGCTACATCTGTACAGGGGTTCTAGATTATCTCCATGCATGGTCCTTGGTGGGAGTATCAGTCTCAGAAAAGACCCCTGTGCCAAGATATTTTGGTTCTGTTGCTATGTTTGTGGAGCTCCTGTATTCTCCAGGTCCCACTATCTCCCCCTTCTTTCCTAAGATTCCCTGCACTCTGCCCAAAGTTTGGCTAAGAGTCTCAGTATCTGCTTTGACATACTGCTAAGTAGAGTCTTTTTTTTTATTTTAACATTTTTATTTTATATTAATCACAAATTATATACTTTGTATCCCATCCGTAGCCGCCTCCCCCATTCCCTCCCTATCCCACCCTTCCCTCTCTCATCTCCTCCCTGCCCCTTTCCAGATCCACTGATAGGGGAGGACCTCCTCCCCTTCCGTCTAACTCTAGTTTATCAGGTCTCTTCAGAAATGGCTGCAATGTCCTCTTCTGTGGCCTAGCAAGGCTGCTCCTCCCTCGGGGGTAGGGAGATCAAAGAGCCAGCCATTGAGTTCATGTCCAAAATAGTCCCTGTTCCCCTTACTGGTATACCCACTTGGGTATTGAGCTACCATTTGCTACATACAAGCAGGGGTTCTAGGTTATAAGGCCCTCTCACACACCGGTAGGATTTGCTGAAGGAGGCAGAGGCAGGAGGATCGTGAGTTTGGGGCCAGCCTGGGCTACAGAGTTTAAACAGAATTTTCTAACCAGAGGAGTCGCTAGTGTTCAAATAATATCTTTAGTAAGGCTTTTGAATTGTAAGTTTTGAAAGAATCAATACAGCAATGCATCAAAGCAGATATTAAAACTTACAACCAAGCCTTCGGCAGAAGGCAAGAAGTAATAATAAAAATAGGGGAAGTTAGTAAGACTTGGGGAGGACAAGAGCTCCACAAAGACTAAACTGAGCAGGGCACAGGGGTCTTACGAGACAGTTTCTCCATCCAAGGACCATGTACGGATATGGCCTAGAACCCTCGCTCAGATGTGGCCCATGGTAGGTCGGTGTCCAACTGAAGACCCTAGTAAGGGAAACAAGGACTGTTTCAGTCATGGACTCAATGGCTGGCTCTTTGACCCTCCCCCATACATGCCAGGGAGTAACAGCCTGGCTAGATCCCAAGGGAGGACATTGCAGCCAGCTCTGAGGAGACAAGATGATCTGTGGTCAGATGGAAGGGGAAGAGGTCCTCCTCCTTTGGTGGACTTGGAGGGGGCTGGGAGGAGATAAGGGAGGGATGGGGAGAGTGGGAGGGAATGAGGGAGGGGGCTATACCTGGGATGCAAAGTACCTAACCTGATATTGATATACAAATAAATAAATTACATTTTTAAAAAAGATAATTTGTAGGAAAAAACCACATCTAATTAAAATATCAAAAGGTCTGATCAGAGTTCAGCTCCGATTAGGAATTTCTTGAATGATTATTTTTGCTTAAATCACAGTGTATACTATTATAAAAGCCTTGGAGCCTTTTATTTGAAATAAAAACATAAATAAAACACACCTTCATGAGTAAAAAAAATTAAGTACCATAAACTTTTGATATAGAAGTATGTCTATAAAGAGTTATGATTGAAAAAAAAAACTTAGTCGCTGGCTCTTTGACCTCCCCACCCCCTGTGGGAGGAGCAGCCTACCTAAGCCACAGAGAAGGACATTGCAGCCTGTCCTGATGAGATCTGATAAGCTAGTGTCAGAAGGAAGGGGAGGAGGCCCTCCCTTATCAGGAGACTTGGAGAGGGAAATGGTAGGAGATGAAGGATGGAGAGTGGGATTGGGAGGGGTAGAGGGAGGTGGCTACAGCTGGGATATAAAGTGAATAAACTGTAATTAATATAAAAAATAAAAAAATAATTAAATAACGACAAAACCTTAAAGGAACTAAAATCCTAATTTTGGTAATCTAATGCCCTTTATTTGTTTATTTTAGAATAAAATATCAGTGGAATTAATTAATATGATTTGAAATTTATTATATATTCAATCCATCTTTAGCTAGTGGAGACTTTTCTAGATATGTCACTATGGCCTTGCTTCTGAACTGTCAGGCATGGCTGGAAGAAGTGTGCATGTACAGATGTTAACCACCAGAAGTTCAGAATCACCCAAAATTAGCTCTCAATCCTTTTAATCTTTTTAACTTTAAAATGTCTTCAAATGTCCTCTAAGCTTCAAATGCCCTTTCATCCTATCTTATTTGAACATAGCTCATGTTCCTCAATGAAATTATAAGTTTCCAATCTGGATCTTCTCCCTGTGCATGAAATGTTTTCTGGACATGCCTGAGTTATAAATGTAAATGCTTTATGTCTCCCTTAAAAAAAATAAGCAGATGCTGAGACTCATAACCAAAATTTAGGCAGAGTTCAGGAAATCTTAGGAAAGAAAGGAGAGATAGAAAGATTTGGAGGTGACAGGAGCTCCACAAGAAGAGAAAAAAAAAATCTAGGCCCAGGGGTCCTTTCTGAGATTAATACTCCAAACATGGAGATAACCTAGAATCCCTGCACAGATGTAGCCCATGGCAGTTCAGTGTCCAAGGGGGTTCCATAGTAATGGGAACAGGGACTATCCCAGACATGAATTCAGTTGCCTGCTCTTTCATCACCTCCCCCTGAGCAGGAAGCAGCCTTACCAGGCCACAGGAGAAGACAATGCAGCCACTTCTGATGAGACCTGATAGACTAGGATCAGATGGAAGGGAAGCAGGACCTCCCCTATCAGGGGATTTGAGGAGGGGTACAGGAGGAGATGAGGAAGGGAGGGTATAATTGTGAGGGGACTAGGGAGGGGGCTACAGCTGGGATACAAAGTAAATAAAATGTAATTAATAAAACAACAAATAAATTTTAAAAAATGAGTGGGCTAGATATTAGGAGACCTGGGATCTAATTCTGGCTGTGTGACAAGGTTGCTCAGTTTTCTTTCTTTAGATCTCAGTGTTTAACAAGGGTATTGTAACAGAACACCAAAGGTCATACTATTTCAGAAATTCTTGAAATTAATTATTATGGTAATTATGTTTGTGTATATGTTTGTATTTTATATATTTTCATGAATAACTTGGTTTGTGTTGTATTATCTTCCTGACAGACATCTCCAGATGGATGTTTCACAAATATGACATGCATCTTTTTTAGTATTTTTCTGTCTGTCTGTCTGTCTCTTTCTGAAGCAAATTTGAAGCTAGCTTGGTGTTATTAGGGTGTACCCAAGAGCTGGCCACTAACTGCCTTCTAAGTCAGGTTAAAGAGAGCAGCCTCAAATCCATTTCTTGGACCTTTTTAAGGCATAATTATATGTAGTTGCAAAGCAGGTTTACAGAAAATAATATGAGAAAAATAAGAAAATACAGAAAAATTTCACCAAAAAAATATGAAAAAACCAAGCAAGCAAACAAATAAACATCCCAACATGCTGTTGCCATGTAATTAGTCAGGAAAATGAAGCAGGGCCAAAGAAAGTCTTGGTCTAAAAACACGTTAAGGTCAAGGGTTAGAGCAGGTCAGACTTCAGGAAACAAACTAAAAATAGCAATTCACTCCTATATTATATGGCTAATATCAACTTATAATTGAGTATACACCATATGTGTCTTTCTGGTTCTGGGATACCTCACTCAGGTTGATCATTTTCAATTCCATCCATTTGTCAGCAAATTGCATGATGTTTTTGTTTTTAATAGCTGAGTAGTATTCCACTGTGTAAATATACCACAAATTCTGCATCCATTCTTCAGTTGAGGGAAATTTAGGTTGTTTCCAGATTCTGGCTATTATGAATAAAGCCTCTATGAACATGGTTGAGCAAATGTCCTTGTTGTGTGGTTGAGCATCTTTCAAATTCATGCCTAGGAGTAGCATAGCTAGCTCTTGAGGTAGCTATATTCCTAATTCTCTGAGAAAATGCCAGATTGATTTCCAAAGGGGTTGTACAAGTTTACACTCCCACCAGCAATGGAGGAAGGTACAAACTTTCTCCACAACCTCTCCAGCATGGGCCATCCCTTAAGATTTTGTTTGAGCCATGTAGAGTGTCAAAGCAGATGGTGAGACTTACAGCCAAATTTTGGGCAGAGTGTAGAGAATCTTATGGAAGAAGCAGAAGATAGAAAGCTCAAGAGGGGACAGGAGCTCTATAAGGAGAACAACTGAACCAAAAAATCTGGGTCCAGGGTTATAAACAGAAAATATAATTGCACATTTATTAGAGCATGGGGTGTGATCTTTCATCATGTGACTACAAAACATGATGCTAAGGTCAGGATATCTATTGTCCCAGAAATCCATATATACTTGATGATGGTTTTATTTAAACTCCTGTCCCTTGTGGCTTTGAAACACTCAAGTCATTGTTTTCTGTATGACCATATAAACATGGGAAAAATATCAATTCAGCTCTTACAGTAAATGGAAACATATTTTTAACAACACAGAGTAATAGCTTCTGTCTTCAAAATGGAGTCTACATTATTCGCTTAACCAAACACTTTTGTGTTTCACTCATTTATCTTTCATGATCCCTTAGTTCAGAGATAAACAGCAGAATCTTTTTATTTGCATAAGTTTTGAACTTAGAAATAATTTTTCAGTATTTCAATAAAATTCTCACTCTAGTTCACTCATTTTCAAGTGTGGAAAATATTCGAATACTGTTTATTTTGATTTCAAGAATAATGTCCCTCAGTGTGACTATTATTTGCACATAACTTTCCACAAATGAATCATATTTCTAATGGCTTATTTTTATATGTGTTAAAATTTACACATATAATTGATATTTTTGTTTGGACCCCAAAATGAAATAAATAAGTTGTGAGTCTGCCTCAAAACATAATTCTTAGAGGTTTTTCCTCTATAATATTGTACCTCCTTTAAATTTGTGATGCAATGAAATTGAATGCACATTATGTTGAATATAAGTCATATCAATTTCACTTATAGTGCTAAAAATAAAAGTGATAATGTTTAAGACACTGACAATTGTCAGACACTTTTTATTAAAACTATGGTACTATATCATTTCACTAAATCTTAAATTTTTTCAGTAACATTAATAAAATTCTATTACAACTTTCTTAAGAGGCTTAAAGATACTAAATCCCTTTGGGGATCTTCATATTTATTTGGTATTAAAACTTGGAGAAAAACAAAATAATATGTTGCCTAATTATGAAGAAATATAGTAAAGTTTATTAACAGTATTTAAAACATTAATATCTGTGAGAGAAAATAGATTAGATACTATATCAATTAGACCAAAACAGAGTAAATACCTTTATTTAGTGAGAACAATGAAATGTGTTTCTAGACTATAAAACAAGTATTGAAGAAGGAGATAGTGTTATCCAGGCTTGGACATGATTGTCAAATGAATAAAGACAAAGATGAATGAGCATATTTTTTCCTTGCAGGTAGGTATGTGTGCAAGGGTCATCACACTGCCTGAAAGCTGTTTGTCATTAACAGGAAAAAAAATGACTTGATTAATAAAACAAGATGCCACTTATTTGGGAAAGTTTAAAACCCAAGCTGGTTAAAGGTAATTTCTATGAAAAGGGTTCTTGGAAAAGAGAGTAATGATGTTAAAGAGGTAAATTCTGTCTTCCAGAAAAGTGCACACACCTACTTGTTTAAGATCAGCTAGTCACACGTTTGTATGAAATGATAGTTGCTTGAACAATTCTGATGGATGCAATGCATACTGGTTTTGTAAGAAAAGATGCTGAATAAAATTCCTGTGCTCAGCTTTCATATTTACCAAGTTTTCATGGTACATGAAAAGACAATAAGAAGGTAATGAAGACAAGAAGACAATAAAAAGGTACTAAAGTACAAGTTTCTTGTTTGAGTCATGTGACGTTTTGCTGGAGGCTGCCTTGTGAGAACACAGATAATATTCTGCTATGAGCTGTCTTCGGTGAGGGGTGTGACTCTGACCAGCTGAGAACATCCATGGGTGGACTCTGAGGAGAAGAGATATATAGAAGCCCATAAACAGTGAGAAATGGTTGCTTGGATCTACATTGCTGTGTTGGTCTTCATGCTTTCACAATTGACTTTGCATAAGGAAACATTCACGAGAACATCTCTGGGCAACACAGACAAGTTTTATGGCTTTCACAGGCTTGTCCTGATCTTCTGAATCACTCTGATTCAGGTCTCTGGTTGGTGTTGGCCTTGGGACTGAACTGCTGGTATACAAATAATAAAAAGTTGACCCATCCCAAAGAACTACTTCTAAAACGGTCTACAACCCACGCTACCTAATCACCATTTTTTCTCCCCTACCTCTGGTCAATGGATGGAAGGGAAGTAGAAGACCTTAGGTTCCCTTAATAAAGTAGATTTGGTGAAAAATCAAAGCCTACAAAGTATAACATGAAAGTTTTTTTTTTCTTTTTATAAAGCTGTAGTAGTAATGGAAGGAAGGACAAGGGAGGTGGGGAAGTAGATGGAAAAGGAGTAATATTAATCAATGATTAGAAAGTTAAAAAGGTTGGAAATCTGCCACAGGTCACTGAATCTCATTGAGACTGATAGCCATCGGAAGTAACAGTAAGAAACCATGCAAAAATTGTATTTTAGTTTTATACATTTATAAATGCTATATTATTTATGCTTCAATACCCTAATCCAGAGTTTCCAAAATGCAAGAATAAAAATTGAATGCCTATTTCCATATTTAAAAATAAATAAATAAGGATGAAACAATATATGGGTGCTGGGAACCAAAGTCTGGACTCTTAGAAGAGTAGCAAATGCCCTTAACTGCTGAGTAACCTCTCCAAAATGTTTTTACTGTGCCAGCATCTCATTCACAATTCCACAGCACAGCCAGTCGTATCTTCATCATCATTTATTGACTGTGACAATTGCTCAGACATTTTTTTTTTTTTTTTTTTTTGCTTTATACCTCAGCAGTTTCCAGGATTCCTGCAGAAGTATTTTCTAGAAATGTTCCTCTGCTGGAATCTTCATCCTTTTGTTCAGATTAGACCAGAGTATTGTGTGCTGAGATGGAGATCAGAGATAACACAGACATTCTCTTCACATCATTCTATTGAGATATTTGAATATATTTTATCAATGTTGCTGTCATCTTTGGCGATCTGGTTGAGATGTTTCTTAAGGCTTTTGCTGAACAAATCTTATCTTTCTTCTTCCTATATTTTCTTCAGAAGTAAGTGTTAAAGTTATATTTTTTTTATAAAACTGTGTTTGTTTCTCAGTTTCTCTCTTAACCTGGCTATCACACAAATGATTGAGACTATTTTATATTTATTTACTAATAAGCTTTATAACACAATAACTGAGCAGTTAATACTCTAAGTTATGACCCATTCTTAAATCTTTAAGCTAATTTGGTTTCCTCCCAGCTTGCATCCCAGAGACACTCTTTGTAGCTTTTTTTTTCTTCCAGCTCCTCTCCTGATGTTTCCTGGACCTCTTAGGTGGCTAAATCCTCTATTTACTCCTCGAAGTTCTCCTTCCCTGGGTGGCAAGAAGTCCAGCCCTATTCTGTCCCCTGCTCAGTGACTGGTTGTAAACTGCCTTATTGGCATATCAGGGAACAATTGAGGAGCAGTGTTTACACAATATTCAGGCAGGGGAGTCTCAGAGCAAGACTTTCCAGTAGATATGGGGCATACGAAAATCAGCTTTGAATTACACATAAGCTTATGTCTACAGGGTAGTCACAATGAACAGCTATTGTTGAGAGGGAAAGAATTCAGCTCCCTTCCTAATTAAGTAATTAAGTAATGGAAAACTACAGAAATCACTTGGATTTTTTTTACAACTCTCTCACTGCTTTTGCTACATATTATTTGATGCCCTGCTTTTAAAGTACAAATGTTTAAATTGTCTTCATAGATAGTTGACTGGTGTGATGTAATGCATTCCTTTAGATGATGATTCTACAAGAGAATGGATTTCTCAGCTAAAGGTTATGCATTATAACCTTAGATAAAATTAGAAGGAAATCCTGACAGTAAAAATTCACATGGATGAACATGTATTTGGGGAGAAAATTTATTGGGAGATACTATTAATACTCAATTAGATAAATTCAATAGAAATCTATTCTCAAATAAAGTATTACAATCAAATCTCCATTTATTTTAGAAATACTTTAACATAAATCCAAGGGGTAAAATATAAATGCTTCATGTCAGTGATCAGCACTGTCAATTACATGGCAAGATTTCACAGCAGTGAAGATCAGAATGTGGTGTTGAGTAAGAGGAGACAAAATCAAGGTCTTTTCTTTTCCTGATTGTGAAATGATAGGGGTATGACTATTGGCTGAAAATGTATGTATCAGTATAGAAAATGGGTATTATTAAAGTGAGATATAAGACTCCTTTAGCACCTGCACAAACATTCAAGTATATACAAACACACACATTATACTTTTTAAAACTTTTAAATTTATTTTCAAAGTCTATTAAGTAATTGATTTATAAAACAATGCTAACTTCTTAAAGTACAGAAAAAGTCATATTGAAGATAAAGTTCTGAAGGGTACTTCATCCTTGTCAATGAAATTATAATTCAGATACTACAGAGTACATGAAAGCATAGGGAAGTTTTGTGCCTGTCAGAGTAAGAGTTTGGAAGCAAGTGTCCTCAGTATTATATCTGGTGATCTTAGCTGACAACATTTTTACTGCTTTACATATGTATTTATAATTACATTAATTTAATAATCAACATGCTGCAATCAAGTGCAGTTTTTTCTGTATGATAGATTAAAAATAGAAATGAAACAATGAGAGCGTTATACAAAGAGGTTAGATTTAATTGGCTTATTTGAAGAAAAATAAAGTTAAAAGAAATCTATGTCAGATATACTTTCTTGCAAGCTTGAAATGTTTCCTAATTTGGAGAAAGAGCAGAAATACCCTAAATTTTTTGCTGTAATAATTTCACTATAAAGTTCCAAATACAAACTTTCTATTAGGCTAAATGCAAATCCAGTTTCTTGTTCAGGGCCTGTTAAGCAATTCTAATGATCTGAATAAGCCCAGAGGCTTTTCAAAGATGTTATGAAGAAAATTAATTGAACATTCACTGTCCCTGGAATTTACCTCTATTAGTACTTAATAGTGCAGACAAATTATTTCTCTCATGTTAATGTGACATGTTAGATCTTTTCCGATCTTCTCTCCAGTTCTTGTTTTTACACAACCATAATGATATTCACATTATATAATTCCATACTCTAGCCATGACTTTCCATTCACTATTTCATCCATAGAAATTCTGAAGATTATAATTCAACACTACAATTTTTCAGTCTGTATTATCACAAGATATCCAGTGTTAATTAGGAACTGTTCTTTTCTGATCTTATAATATTTTTTCTGAGTTGAGATTCTGTTTGGTAGAATTAGACTGACAGTACAAAGAAAAAAATGTGATACTTGAACACATAAGAGAGAGTAGTATTCAAGAGAACTAAAATATGCCTTGTGCTCTGGAAATATAGCCTTCTTTCCTATGGTAGTGATATTTAAAAACTGGAATGAGATAAAGAACTACTTTTTCCATTCATTTACTAGGGAAACTGCATATCTGGCTCTACATACATTTTCTTTTTCCTTTGTCTTCAGTAACCACGACAAGCAAGATCCATTTCAATCAAAGTACACTTTGTACCAGACATTAAAGTAGCTATATTTATCCAAATACGGCAAAACTGTCATGCATTAAAGTAATAATTAGCCCTTAAACAAACATGGACAGTGTGCTCTATCTATGCATTAGTATAGATAGATATGCACATTTTTCTTTGGTTGGAAGGGATATGGGGTTGGCAAAGACGTGAAAATTGTAGTGACCAAGGTCAAAGTTTTAAACAAAGCTCTCACTTACATATTACAATTCAGTTTCATGGTAAAAGTGAATGCCACTGAGGCACAGAAAGGGAAAAGAGACATAACACTATAGACGGATCTTTCTTATTTTATGTTTATCTATTGTATTTTTCAAATTTATTTTTTGGTTATTACAATTTATTCACATTGTATCCCAGCTGCATCCCCTACTTCATCCCTTTCCAATCCTACCCTCTCTTCTCCTCCCGTGCCCCTCCCTCAGTCCACTGATAGGGGAGGTCCTTCTCCCTTTCCATCTGACCCAAGCCTATGAACCTATCCGATCTCATCAGGACAGGCTGCTACCACAGAGGTAGGTGATTAAAGAGCCAGTCATTGAGTTCATGTCCAAGATAGTCCCTGTTCCCATTACTAGGGAACCCACTTGGAGACTGAGCTGCCATTGGCTACATCTGAGCAAGGGGTCTGGGTTATCACCATGTATGGCCCTTGGTTGGAGTATCGGTCTTTGCAAAGGCCCCTGGGCCCAGATATTTTGGCTCTGTTGGTCTCCTTGTGGAGCTCCTGTCCCTTCCAGGTCTCCTAGGCATATATCCAAAATATGCTCAAGTACACAACAAGGACATTTGCTCAACCGTGTTTGTACTAGTTTTATTTGTAATAGCCAGAATCTGGAAACAACCCATATGTCCCTCAACAGAGGAATGGATATAGAAATTGTGATACATTTACACAATAGAATGCTACTCAGTAATTAAAAACAAGGAACTCATGAAATTTGCAGGCAAATAGTGGGAACTAGAAAAAATCATCCTGAGTGAGGTTAGAAGCAGAAAGACACATATGGTATATATTCAATTATTATAAGTGGTATTAGTTATATAATACAGGATAAGCATACTAAATTCTATACTTCTAAAGAAGCTAAGCAAGGAGGACCCTAGGGAAGTTGCTCCATCCTCACTCAGGAAGCAAATGGGGTAGATACCAGAATTGGGAGAAAACAGGGACCAGGACAGGAGTCTACAACAGAGGACCTCTGAAAGACTCAACCATCAGGGTATCAAAGCAGAGTATGAGACTCATAGCCAAACATTGGGCAGAATGCAGGGAATCGTATGAAAAAAGGAGGAGAAGGCATCTTCCAAAAGGGTATGCTGAGCTCCAACAGCTTTACACCTTTGGCTGAGAAGACAAAGAAAAATAACTTAGACACTTGCTTTCCTGTTTGCACAGTTAAAGCTTGAAGAGAACTACATTTTGAGAAGACAAAGTGTCAGCCTTCAAGTCTGTAGAAGCTTTGGAACAGTGCAGTCCTAAAGGCGAGCAAATTTTTAAAATATCATTGAGTGGTTTGTCAGAAATAGACTCAACACAATTTAAAGCGACAGAACTATTTGGAAACGACTTTGCACATTCCCAGGAGCGTGGCCTACATTTCCAGTTTTTGACTTGAGATTTAAACAGTGTGTGATTTTCATGACCTTTCTCATTTTGATAAGAACAATTTAAGAATCAGGCTGATTTCTGCCTAATCAGCAGGGATGTTGAGAAATGACTCCTGCAGTTTCTGCTGACACTTATTTATAAGATTTGCTGATAGTGTGTAAGGACACATGGAGATGCGAAATCTCAGGGTGAGAGTGAGAAGGATAGATAACAAGGCACATAGACCATCTACTTAATTTCAGTAAAAACTTAAACCTTACAGGTGAATGGAAGATTGAACTGAAAAATACATAGACAGGAGACAAAGACATGTGTAAGTCAAAGCTGATGAGTATGAGTCATATACAGGAGAAGTATTTTCATTTTAGAAATTAGCAATGCTTTGCCTGTAGGTACACACATACACACACACATGCAATATATACACACCCACAAAAATAGTTTTTTGAGGCAATTGTTTTGCAATTTCCTTTTATTTCTGGTTTAGGCTCATAACTATTCTTTAATATTAAAAAGTAGCTAATTTTCAATGTCCTGTTTATATCACACAAAGCCTGTAATGGTATTTTCAAAAGTTTATTAATAAATTATCCTGACTCATTAGGCTCTCAGTATAAAAGCACTTGCTGCACTAGCATGATGGTATGAATCTGATTCCCAAACCCCCCATAGTGAAATGAGAGAAGGAAGTCCTGAAAATTGTGCTCTTACCACACACACACACACACACACACACACAGAAAATACAAATTAATGGTTTCCATTATTTATCAGTCTACAAATTTGATATTATTTTTTTTCTTCATTTATTTTTGGTTGTTATATTTTGCTTGTTTTGTCCATTTTTGTTTTTTACTTAGATGAGATTCATGAATGTAGCTGGCATAAAATTTATGTTATACAGCCAGTTGTAACAATAGCATTGAAATTCTTCTAATCTTCTAGCCTCTACCTCCATAGTAATAGGATTATAATCCCAAGCAAGCATACATAGCAGAAGTCTGTAGGGATATACACATGGAGCAGAAAATCATATTACTAAGGGACAACATAGATTCTCTCATTTAAAAGAAATCCTTACTGGCTGCTACACACCTTCTTTTTCTACTGGCTACATTAATATTGTTGGAAGTATATAAAATAAACTGTTCTTATATTTTCTCATAATAGCCTTATTCAGAACTGCGTACTTCACAGTCCTTACTCTCTGCAGGCTGACTAGCTATCGATCTCTATATTAGTCACTGCCTACTACAAACAGAAGTTTCTTTGATGTGGGTTGAAAGATTTACTATTCTGTGAGTATAATGACAGGAACATGAGATCAAACACTCCACATTAGCAAAGTTCCGAGACAACGAAAGCTAGATTCCACAACCTGAGGTAATATTAATTAAGGTACCTATATCTCTTTACACTCGAGCTCATCTGGCCTATTATTAGGCACATAGAGCCATTGTTATCTTATTTAGACAACATGACATGGCTGAGCCTGGTACTCCGTTCTCAAAACATGTGATATACAAACCAATGCTTGATTTTGTTCTGTTATTCTTTCAGGCTGAAGGGCTTTATGAAATGATAAAATATTATATAAATTATGTATTTTGAGATTCAGTGCTGCCCAACCTCTGTTTTGGGAATATTTAGTCTTATTACATAGAATGCCGACTTAAGAAGTGAAACACACTTGAGCACTTACATATTTAATCAATGACTCTGGATCAGACTATGCATGTTATGGAGATATAAAAAAAATCAAGTATAGGTTATTTTAACAAATGGTTGCTATTTTGTGCATTTTTGTAAAATGGCTTATATCATATCATGGTCTTGGAAGGCTTGGTGTCTGAGTCATGATTTCTCAGTGGGAATATCTATTTTCTGTGCCCTGACTTCTCTGTTTTTTTTAAATTTGCCCTTGTATCCTATAATACACCTCCAGCACAATTATCTTTCCCTCAGCGACTTCCACCCCTGGATCCATTCCATTTCATACCTCTCAGGGATATGAATGGAAAAAGACATAACAAAATACAGTAAGACTAGGCAACCCCCCCCCCCCATATCAAGGCTGGGTAAAACAACCCATTAGGAGGAAAAGGATCTCAAGAGCCTTCAGAGATGTCATAGGTAGCTCACTCCAACTGTTGGGAATCCCAGAAATAGATCAACAGAATCTTACTGTATTTGCTGAGGACCTAGAGCATAGCCAGCTCTGTGATTGTCACTTGAATGTCTGTGAACCCCTGTGAACCCTGGTTAGTTGATTCTGTGTCCTACTTTCCAATACCTACAGCTTTAAAATTTTAACCCTTTTATGAACTGTTGTTCACCACACAACCAAAGTGTCACTGAGACTGCAGCTTATTTTAGAGATTTTCCTGAGATACACTAATAAAAGTTGACACCAGTTCACATTAGAATGACACACTGGAATCAAACATTTACTGAAAGATCCACATGGACTTATTAAGTGTTGAAATTGGTTTTCTATTATGGGATGTTTCATATCCCATAAGATACTGGTAAAAATTTGACTTGGTTTTCTCCAAGAGACATTTGAAAAATGTCACTGTGTAAAATTTCAGAAGGTATTTCTTTCTTACACTCAGAAATTCATGTGGCTTACAAAGATATTCAATAAAACAGCACAACTTACTTTATTGATGATGTAAATAGAATAGAATAATGCGGTGTTGCATGTGAACATTATTTGAACAGGTTTCCTACCAAATATTTATAATTTTTCATCAGTTGCTGGTTTGTGCTCTCATTTCTGGAGTTTCTTGTATGTACAATATATGTTTTTATTTCTTAGCATAATTAGTAACTGTAAAATAAAGTTATGTGTATCAAAACCTTAATTCTTGACCCAGTGACCATGAGAGACAATGGATAGGAATCTTGAGAAGATGCTGTAACTTAGAGCTGGAATGGCTCTGGAAGTACCCTGCATGAAATGTCTGGATCTTACCCTACACTGTTACTGAAAAATGGTGCAAATTTTAAGACTGAACCTCAGTGGTAGAGTAGAAATGTTAGGTCAAGGAAATAATTTGATGGGTAATTTGGAAAGTTAGTCTCCACTATTCCATTTTTGTTTCCATGTAAATTGAATTTCTCTATCATATTCTCCAAACTATGTCACACAATTTTGCCACATACCTAAAGGCAAAAAGTTAACTCAATTATGGAACAAAAGTTTAAATACTTTAATATTATGCTGTATGTCCAAATAAACTCTCCTCTTATTACATGAATGTATCTCAATAATTTCTACAGATACATAAGACTCACTATAATAGTAGGCACAAGTTTTCTTGAAAATGAAAAGCAATGAGGACTATTTCTTAACAAGGTGAAGGGGGATTCCTGCTGAAGAATGAGAACATTCAGGTTCCCATAAGACTTGATGTGCTGGGATGGGGGGGTGTCATTTTTAGGGGGAGAGGAGAGAGGATACAGAAAAGAGGAAAGAAGGGTGGGACTGAGAGGAAAGGAGGGAGGAGACTAGGATTGGGAGGTAAAATGAATAAATAAATAAATTAAAAATAATAAGAACCTTCAGGTTTCTATATTCAAAGTATTAGAGTGAATCAAATCATGTGTTTGCATCAACATCCCATATACCATAGTCCTGTTTAGGATCCTATTTAGGATCCTCTTTAGGATCCTATACCTGATCCTATTAAGGATCAGGACTTTGCAAGACAAGTATAACTTGAGAATTTAACCACTCAAGAAGCCCTGCCCTTAAGATTAATACTCAACCTTAATATATTATCTCCAGTTAGGTAATATATCTCCAGTGAGATAATAAATATTAAAATATGTACTGTTGATGATCAATGTGTTATTGTGTATCATGTGACTGCATTTCTGTTTGGATTGAAAGAGACAGAGGCCTTACAATAATGGCTTGCTCTCCAAATTAGAAGACTAGAATAAGAATTCCCAGAACCCTATTAAAGCTTGGAAATTTGAAGCATGTTTGTCAGAAATGAAGAATCCCCCAAAGTTCATGAACAAGCAAGCTCGGCATATCCAGCAGTGGCAGACAAGAAGTCGTAGTTATCACTTAAAAGAAATGTTTAATAATTTAAAATATGACTACTATGAGGACATACTATTTGAAATTTCAAGCCAAATGCAGTAATTGTGTGTGAGGACTCTGTCCTATTTGGATTCATTATTGAATCATGCCAATGTAGACTGTAAATAAACAGGTAAAACTCACTACTAATTGTTACAGCTTCCTGTCCTTAGTCACTTCCTGGAGAGACTTTAGACTACTGGAGTATTAAACAAAACATACCTACATTCTCAGACCAATCTTTACGCACAATAATAAAAATATCATTTAAATGATTATTTTATACAAGTCACCTTTTGTTTGAAAATTTTTCTTTTCAATTTATTGTTTTATATGTATGTGTGTTTCACCTGCATGTGTATCTGTGAAACATGTGTGAGTCTACTACTTATGGATGTTAAGGATAATATTGGATCTACTGAAACTGGAGTTACAGGTGATTATGAGCCAGAATGTTGCTGCTGAACATTGAGGCCAGGTCTTCTGCAAAGCCAAAAAGTGTTCTTAACCACCGAGCCATCTCTCTATCTGCAACATACAAGATAGTTAAAAGGAGTAATATCTAGAATAGAGCTGATACGTATGTTCTTACATTTGTTGCTTCGAGGTTTCAAAAGGTGATAGAATAGCTAAGAGGTCGTGAGAAGTTAAAGCCTGCTAGATACTGTTAATGAGGCTGCAGACTGGGAAGACTTTTAACAAATGATGGGTAAACGGGAGACTTTAGTTATGCTATATGGCTTAACAAAATTTCTGCCAGAATTAATGTAGAAAATGTAAAATATACTAAAAAGCTCACATGTATAAAACCAAGAAAATTTCTAGAACAAATGCTGAAAGAACATCGGAAGAGGGAGAAATCAGGAACAGGGCAGTAGCCTACCACAGAGGGCCTCTGAAAGACTCTACCCATTAGGGTATCAAAGCAGATGCTGAGACTCATTGCCAAACTTTGGACAGAGTACAGAGAATCTTATGAAAGAAGGGGGAGGGAACAGGAGCTCAAGGAAAACAACAGACAGAACCAAGAAATCTGGGCCCAAGGGTCTTTTCTGAGACTGATACTCCAACCAAGGACCATGCATGGAGATAACCTAGAAGGCCTGCACAGATATAGCCAATGGCAGCTCACTTTCCAAATAGGTTCCCTTGTAATGGAAACCAGGACTACCTCTGACTTGAATTCAGTGGCTGGCTTTTTGATCACCTTCTCCTGAAGGGGGAGCAGCTTTACCAGGCCAGAGAGGAAGACAATGCAGCTAGTTCAGATGAGACCTGATAGTCTAGGGTTAGATGGAAAGGGAGGAGGACCTCCCCTCTAGATGGACTTTGGGAAGGGCATGGGAGAAGGAGCATAAGATTGAGAGGGGATCAGGGAGAGGGTTACAGATGGGATACAAAGTGAATAAACTGTAATTAATATAAAAAATTAAACATTAAAAAAGTGGCAACTGTTTTTGTTCTGTAGCACGTGATTAAAAATAGTTACAAAAATGCAAACAAAATCCTTTTTGTGTTTGAAAATTTAAAATGAACACATATTCTCAACACTTACTCAGCAATAAACACAAAATTTTCAACTCATGAATTATAGTTGGACAAAAGAGAGAATAAAAATGAGACTTGATAATCCTAAAACAAATAAATGGTGATACCATCAGACATATTTTGTGACATAGAAAACTAGAAATGTGTACTGACAGTGCTCCAAATGGCCTGTCTATTAAAACTCTATTAGAGCAGAACTCTTGAGAGTACTAAGAACATTGTCACTCAGCATCATTAGACAAGCCAAAAATAGACAAGAGATCATCCTGAGGAGGCTAGTTCATGTGGCTTTTGTCTAATGGAGTAGACTGTAAATTGATTATACGAAACTAAAAGAGCTTGCAAAGACACCACAGTCATGCATCACTTAATGATGAGGGTACATTCTGAGAAAAGTGTCAAGAGATGATGTAATCATTATAGAAATACCACACAGTGCCCTCCCACCCAAAGAAAACAATAAATATACTCTTAGGGCAATAAAATTATTTATATATTTGGGCTGTTGATGAGGAAAGTGTTCATCTGTATCTCGTGACTGCATCTCTGTTTGGACTAAAAGTGACTGGTGTCATATAATACGAAAATATTATGGGATTTATAAATGAATTATATAACTAATTATTTTCCCAGTTATCTAGCTCTAAATTTTTCGCAGACTATTTTTGCTTGGATGGTAGACAACTACATAAAAAAGTGATACTTGTGTGAAATTTAATACAAAGTTTCATTCCATTCTATAGCCTATTCATATGTATAGAAGTTCATGGAGTTGTACAGACTTGGGTATGGTTAATTTTGGTTTGTGCTGTTTTTTATTTATTTGCACTTTTTCATAATAAAGCTTATTTTAAAATATATGTTTGCAGATCCCCTAACTTATGTGCTTTCCATTATTGTCTAAAGGAATTGTAGTTAAAATGGAAGGATCACTAAAATAAAATAACCAGATGTTCTAAAAGCAATATCAAAAACTCTGAAAAAAATCATTTCTGAGAAAACAACATATACCTGAAAAAAACAAAACAAAACTCATATTTACTTTCAGAGTCAACTGTGCACTAGAGTGGACTGTGGAGTCCAGCCTCCCATTTTCCACTTTCTAAGTAGGTAACATAGTTGCAGTCATGACTGGACTGCACTGACACAGTACACAGGGTGACTGGGGATGCTTGCCACTTCAGTGCACATATTTTCAGATAGAATGTGTCTATAACTTTACAGTGTATTACAGGTGTCTTATCTGTTTATAGAACTAATGAATTAGTAACATCTTGTCCCTCCAGGATGAACCTAAAGTCATAATGAAATATGACTCTTGGATTTTTAGAAGGCAATGTGCCTTCTGCATATGGATGGGGAAAATGATTTGCTATGCAAGATTTGGATTGTGATAGTGAAAAAAAATATGTTTGCAGCATCTTAGCAGTTCCTTTACAGAACGGTAGGATCTTTATCATGTATCTTTGAAGCTGAATAATTTTGTACTGACTTCACCTAGTAAAGAACGATGGAATTGAATGTGTTATTTGGGTTTCAGGCTACATAACAAATTGCAGCTTCCATTGCATAAACTGAAAAGTCTTTCAGCATCCCAAGCCACAATTTGCAAAATGTGATTACTGTCAGAGCATTTCTTTGTGAGGAATTCCACGTGAACTATTCCTGTCTCTATGGATACTCAGTGTTTCAAAATACACCAAACTCTTATGTCAAGTCAGCTCAGGTGCCAGACATAGTAGTGACAGCTGCACATGACTCTGGACCTCGATATTATACTTCTGCAAAGGGTTTAAGTTTCACAGATATTTTGGATGAGATCAAAGCCACTCTGGATATGACTTTTCTGGATTGAACAACAAATAGCATCTGAGCATAACAGAGTATTTGGCCTTACTCCTAAGTTTCAGAGAATTTGTAACATGGCAATATTAACAGGAACATTTTTCTGAACAGACCCTCTGTCTTTTATACTAAGCACACATTTGATAATTCATAGCCATAAGGAGGATTTTCACTGTCTATCTCAAGAGCATAGGGCACCAAAGTCATGACACAAAGCTGTTGGGCCAGACTTTGGTTCCAGAAATAATTGGAAGCATGAGCTCTTTTATGCTTCATATTGTACGGAATTTCACAAAATGATGCTGACAAGTAAATTTTTTAAAAGGCAAGAAAACTATGCAAAGGGAATTTTACATAATCATAAATTATTATCTTGTCATTTGCACAGACGATTTTCTGAACCCCTAGTCCAAACAATGACTTAACTCGAGCAGGAACCAACAAGTTTCATCAATATAATGATTTTCCCAAAATAATTAACTACCACGTTGTATCAACTGTTGTTGCATTCTAGTTTCATTGTAGCTCACCTCCCATGGCAACTCCAACTGTCACTCATAATGATATTTTCAGTGAATTAAGCATAGACTGTAACATTATCAGTCTGATAACAGATATTTATAAAAACCTACAACTTATAACTCATAATCAAATGTGAAAAACTGGCTACAAAATAATGGCCATATATTCTGCAATTTGAATTCAATTTTTAGCATGATCCAATGCAATTTGGAAATAAAACATTTAAAGACAAAAAGTTAAATTATGGATATGTTGCTGTATATTTTTTATTGAAAATAGACTCTCTTCTCATACAATATATTCTGATTATAGTATTTTCCCTTCACTTCTGCCAATTCCTTTCTACTTCTTCTCCCCTCAGGATCCTCTCCACTCCTGAACCACTAGAAAAGAACAGGCTCCCAAGAAACAACAACCATACATGACAAAATAAAATAGAAGATGATGCAAAAGTTATTATATCAAAGTTAGACATTGAAACCCAACAGGAGAGAGAGTCCTATAAAAATACTAAGCTAATAGCAATAATAATTACCCAGAGGACCTCGTCCAGACCCTTGTATGCCCTGTGCTTCATGATTCAATCTCTGTGAGTTTGTATGTGCCTTGATTATTTGATTCAGAGGACCTTGTTCTTTCTAGGTATCTTCTATCTCCTCTGAATGCTACAATCTTTCATAGTCCTTTCTGTGGGATTTTTTTTGTAGAAAATATAATAAGTACTTTAATTATATTCAGTGAACATCAACTGTTAAGCATTTATTACTTTTTGGCCATAATGTTTTAAATATGTGAAAGAACAACTTTTTAATATTTTTTTAACATTTTTATTTTATACTAATCACAGGTTATGTTGAGCTATGAAGGGAGGGATTTGATAGAGACGTCCCTTTTAGACTCTTGCCAGGCAATCTCTGGATGTGTGTCTCTCCATCTATTCCTATCTGGTGCCTGTGGAAGCCTCTCAGATGATGACTGGATGAGACACTGATCTATGAGTATAGCAGAATATCTTTAAGAGTCGGTTTATTGATACTTATTTTTGCAAGCAAGACAGACTGTAGGACAAAGGTTTTATGGCTGAATTGGTGTCCTCATTTCTCTTTTGGTAGCCTCAAGAGTATGTTCCCATACCAAGGAAACTAGAACATATGGGTGAAGGCTCTGTGAAGCATCAGCTCAACTTCCCATGTTCACTGAGTTGAGTGGGGCCCCATTAGTAGTTTGTGAACCCAGTGTTTTAGCAAGAGCCTGAATTGTTTGGTTATTATCATGGAAGCATTTTAGTCAACAAGTGAAGTGAATGCAACTAGTTCACACTCTATCTCTCCAAGCAATTCTCCCTGACACTTTATTGCCACACTCCCGTGTCCACCTGCACTGTGTTCTTCCCTAAAATCTATTCTATGTTTCCCTTCCAGAGAGATCATACCCCCTTCCCATCCAAGTCCCCACCAGATTTCTCCTCTTTCCGTAACCATTATGGGCCTATGGACTGTAACTTGGTTATGATTTATTTAATGATTAATACTTTCATATAAAGGAATCTTACCACATTTATGCTTCTAGGGTTGAGTTACCTCACTCAGAATGATTTTCTCTGGTTCCATTTCCCTGCAAATTTCATGATGTCACTTTTTAAAACAGATGAATAATATTCCATTGTGTATATATATACCAGATTTTCTTTATCCATCCATATCTTGAGGAGCATCTATGTTGTTTCCAAGCTCTGGCTGTTGTGAATAAAGCTGAAATTAACACGGTGGAACAAGTGTCCTTGTGGTAGAATGGAGCATCCTTTGGTATATACCCAATAGTAGTCTAGTTAGGTCTTGATGTAGGTGGATTCTTAACTTTCTGCAGAACCACCTTTTTAATTTTGACAGTGACTGTTAAATTTGGCACTTCCACCAGCAAAGGAGAAATATTCCCCTTGCTTCACATCCTGGCCAGCATGAGAATCACTTGATTTATTTACTTTGACCATTCTGACAGGTGTACGACGGCATCTCAAGGAAGTTGGATTTACATTCACTTGATAACTAAAAATGTCAAACATTTCTTTAAATGTTTCTCAGACTTTCCAGTTTCATCTATTTAGATGTGGATCCATTGGTTTCCCTGTGGCTTTTTTGATATCTCGTTTCTTGAGTCCTTTAAAATTTTTTGACATTAGTCCTCTATCAGATGTGAAGTTGGTAAAACTCTCTTCCAATCTGTAGGCTGGTGCTTTGCTCTAAGGATCACATCCTTTGTCTTCAACAAGATTTTTCCTTTAGTTTCGAGAGGCCTCGCTTACTAATTATTCATCGTTTCACCTGCATCTTACTGTTCTAGTCAGAAAAATTGTCCCTTCTGCCAATGTGTTCAAGGCTATTCTCCATTTTTCTCTTCTATCAGGTTTAGTGGGTTTGGTCTTTGAACCACTTGGGCTTGAGATATGTGCAGGATAGTAAGTATGGAACTATTTGCATTTTTTAATGCAGCCATCCAGTTTGACTAGAACCATATGCTAAAGATGCTATTTTTTCCCACTGTGTATTTCTGTCTTCTCTATCAAAAATCAGGTTTCCATATGTGTGTAGATTTATATGTACATTTTTAATCCCTTAAACAATGCATCTGTTTATATGGCAAAACTATGTGTTTTTTGTTATTATATCTCTGCAGTACAACTTGAAATTGGGAATGGTGAGAATTCCAGCAGTTCTTTTAATGTTCAGGATTGTGTTAGGTATTCAGTTCTGTTCTGTTTTGTTTTTTGGTTGGTTAGTTTATGTTTTTATATGATTTTTTTATGTTGTCTTACCATATAAAGCTGAGAATTGTCCTTTCAAAGTCTGCAAGGAATTGTACGGGAATTTGGGTAGGGATTTCATTTAACCTGTAGATCGCTTTTGGTAGGATGATCATGTTTCTATTCAGTCCTACTGATCCATGGGCACATTTCTGTCTTCTGATATCTTCTTCAATATTTTTCACTATCAAAGGTTTTTTTGTTGTTGTTATTTTCTTTTTGTAATCATACAAGTCTTTCACTTACTTGATTAGTGTTACCCCAAGATATTTTACATAGTTTTGAGTTATTTTGAAAGATGTTTTTTCCTTCATTTCTTTCTCAGTGTATATATTACCATATCATCTGCAAATAAATAAACTTTGTCTTCTTTCATTCCAATTTGCATCGTTTTCATCTCCTTCAGTTGTCTTATTGCTGTAGCTAGGACTCATGTAATAATTTGAATAGATATGGAGTCTGCAATTCTTTTTCTTTGTTGAGTTTTATGTGGATTGAGTATCAGGGTATCTGTGACCTCATAAAATGAACTGGGTAATGATTTTTCTGTTTCTATTCTGTGGAATAATTGGAGTATTGGTGTTAACTCTTTTTTATTTTAAGTCTGATAGAATCCTATGATAATATGATTGGGCGCTAGGATTCTTTTTCAGCTGAAAGACTTTTAATAACCTCTTTTAATTCACTAGTGTGTGTAGGTTCATTTTACTTAAATTGTTTATCTGGTTTTTTAAATTTTATTCATTTTTATATTAATCAAGGTTATGTACTTTGTATCCCAGCTGTAGCCCCACTCTCCCAATCCCTCCCTCACCTCCTCACTTTGCCTTTCCAAGTCGACTGATAGGGGAGGACCTCTTCCCCTTCCATCTGACCCTATCTTATCAGGTCTCTTCAAGGGCTGGCTGCAATGACTTCTTCTGGGGTCTAGCAAGGCTGCTCCTCCCTCGGGGTGGGGGGGATCGAAGAGCCAGCCATTGATTTCATGACAGAAATAGTCCCTGTTCCCCTTACTAGAATACCCAGTTGGATATTGAGCTACCATGGGCTATATCCGAGCAGAGGTTCTAGGTTATATCCACAAATAGTCCTTGGTTAGAGAAACAGTCTCCCAAAAGGCCCCTGTGCCCTATCTATTTGGTCTTTGTTGAACTCTTCTCCTCTCCAAGTCTTCCTAACTCCCCCTTCTTTCATATGATTCCCTGCAATCTGTCAAGGTTTGATTGTGAGTCTTAATATCTGCTTTGATATATTGCTAGGTAGAGTCTTTCATAGGCCAATTTTGGTAGGCTCCTGTCCTGTTGCATGTTTTCTCCTACATTCAATGTCCATCCCATTTATCTATCTAACTAAGGATTGATCATCTTACCCCGGGTCCTCTTCCTTTTTTATCTGCTGTAGCTGTATAGATTTCAGCATGTTTATCCTACCCTATAGGTCTATATGAGTGAGTATATACCATATGTTTCTTTCTAGTTTCGGAATACCTCACTCAGGATGATCTTTTCCAGGTCCTACCATTTGCCTGCAAATTTCATGATTTCCTCCTTTTTAATTGCTGAGTGGTATTCCATTGTGTGACAGTACCATAATTTCTGTCCATTCTTCAACTGAGGGACATCTGGGGTGTGTCCAGGTTCTGGCTATTATAAATACAACTGCTATGAACATAGCTGAGCAAATATCCTTATTGTGTACTTGAGCATCTTTTGGATATATGCCTAAGAGTGGTATAGCTGGGTCTTGAGGAATCATTATTCTTAATTGTCTAAGAAAGTGCCAAAATGATTTCCAGAGTGGTTGTACAAGTTTGCATTTCCACCAGCAATGGAGGAGGGTTCCCCTTTCTCCACAGCCTCTCCAGCATGTTTTGCCACTTAAGATCTTAGCCCTTCTGATGGGTGTAAGGTGAAATCTCAGGGTCATTTGATTTGCATCTCCCTGATGGCTAAGGACGTTGCACATTTCTTTAAGTGTTTTTCTCCCATTCTAGAATCCTCTACAGAGAGTTCTCTGTTTAGCTCCATAGCCCATTTTTTAATCGGATTACTTGATTTGTTGCTTTTTAACTTCTTGAGTTCTTTATATATTCTGAATATTAGCCCTCTGTCAGATATACCGTTAGTGAAGATCCTTTCCCAGTCTGTAGACTATCATTTGTTCTGAAGACAGTGTGTTTTGCTTTACAGAAGCTTTTCAGTTTCATGAGGTACCATTTATTTATTGTTGATCTTAGAGCCTGTGCTGTTGGTGTTCTGTTCAGGAAGTATTTTCCTGTGCTGATGTGTTCAAGGCTCTTCCCCACTTTTTATCCTAACTGATTTAGTGTGTCTGGTTTTATGTTGAGGTCTTTGATCCACTTGGACTTTAGCTTTGTGCAAGGTGATGAATATGGATCTATTTTCATTTTTCTGCATTTAGACATCCAGTTGGACCAGCACCATTTGTTGAAGATGCTGTCTTTTTCCATTGAATGGTTTTGGCTTCTTTGTCAAAAATATAGTTTCCATAGGTGTGTGGGTTTATTTCTGAGTCTTCTATTCAGTTCCATTGATCCATTATTCTGTTTCTATGCCAATACTATGCAGAGTATCACTATTTGCAGACAATATGAAAATATACATGAGCGACCCCCAAAATTCAACCAGAGAACTCCTTGGACTGATAAACACCTTAAGCACAGTGGCTGGATACAAAATCAACTCAAAAAATAAGAAGCCCTCCTGTACACCAAAGACAAAAGGGCTGAGAAATAAATTAGGGAGACAATACCCTTCACAATATCCAATAATAAGATAAAATACCTTGGGGTGACTGTAACCAAGCGAGTGAAATAACCTGTTTAAAAAAAACTTCAAATCTCTGAAGAAAGACATTAAAGAAGATATCAGAAGATGAAAAAATCTCATATGCACATGGATTGGTAGGATTAACATAGTGAAAATGGCCATCCTGCCAAAATCAATCTACAGAGTCAATGCAATTTCCATCAAAATACCAACAGCATTCTTTACAGATGTTGAAAGAAAAATTCTTAACTTCATATGTAGAAACAAACAAAGGAAAAAAAAACAGAATTTCCAAAACGATCCTGTAAAACAACAGATCATCTGGAGGTATCTCCATCCCTGACCTCAAGCTGTACTACAGAGCAATAGTAATAAAAACTGCATGGTATTGACAAAGAAACAGAAGAGTGGATCAATATTTATCTGTTTGTTTTTTTTTTTTGTAAACTGGTAAATAGTACCTTTCATGAAAATCGTCCATTTCTTTCATTTCGTGGACTGCAGTTTTTAATTTATGTTCTCATGATTCTCTAGATCTCATCATATCTGCTATATCCCTCTTTCATTTCTGATTTTGTTAAACTGGATATTCTCTCTGTCTTTTGATTAGTTTGAATTATAGTTTATCTATCTTGTTTATTTTCTCAATTTTCTCAATGAATCAACTGTTTGTTTCATTGATTCTTTTCATTGTTCTATTTTATTGTTTTCAGCCCTGAGTTTGATTATTTGGTGTCTACTGCTCTTCTTGAGTATAATTGTTAAATTGCTAGTATGAGATCTCTTCAGAATTTTGTGTGTTATGAATTTTCCTCTTAGCCCTGCTCTTATTCTGTCCCATATGTTTGTATATATGATGTATATTCATTTCCACTGAATTTTAGAAAAAGTCTTTAATTTCTTTCTGTCTGTCTTTCTTGATCTAGTCATCATTCAGTTCAGAGTTGTTCAGATTCCATACATTTGTAAGCTTTCTGTTGTGTTTGTTGTTGACAGATAGCTTTAATCTGTGGTGGTCTGACAGAATGAAGGTAGCTATTTAAGTGTTCTGTGTCTGTACTGCTTTGTGTCTGACTTTGTGGTCAGTTTTGGAGAAAGTTCCACGAGTTGCTGAGAAAAAGCTATAGTCTGTTTTGTTTGGGTAAACTGTTCTATAGCTCTTCGTTAGGTACATTTATTTCACAATGTTTGTGAGCTCTAGTATTTCTCCACTTAGTTTTTATGTAGATGACCTGTTTTTTGGTGAGAGTAGGGTATTGAAGTCTCCTGCTTTCGGTGTTTGGGTCAATATTTGTTTTAAGCTATAGTGGTGTTTCCTTTACAAAATTGGGTGCCCTTGTGTTTGGGATATAGATATTAAGCACTGAAATGCCATTTTTGTGGATTTATATTTGATGAGTGTATAGTGTCCTTCCCCATCTCTTTTAATTAGTTTTAGTTGAAGTCTATTTTGTTTTTCTCCTTCCTCTATCCCCATTATTCTTAAGTTTGCTCTTTTCAGTGTTCCAGATTTCTTGGATATTTTTAGATTTAACATTTTCTTTGACTGATGTGGCCATTTCTTCTATTTTGTCTTCAGTTCCTGAGATTCTCTATTCCATCTTTCGCATTCTGTTGGTGAAGCTTACCTCTGTAGTTCCCGTTTGAATTATTAATTTTTTTTTAATTTCCAGAATTTCCTCAGTTGTTATTTTCTTTTTTGATTCTATTTTCATTTGCAGGTCTTCAGCCCTTTCATTCATTTCCTTCAACTCTTTGGATTTCTTTAAAGAATTTACTTATTTCTTCTGTTTTTTTTTTATATATATATACTTTTCTCAATGTTTTACGGTACTCATTTATTTTCTTTTACGGAACTCCACCATCATCAGAAAGCTGGTGTTAAGGTATTTTCTGCTGTGTTATAATATTTAGGACCTTGGCTCAGGTGTGCACCTACTGCCCCCAGTATGTGGGCTCTAGGCTTCTGCTTTTGGGATGAGTATAGATCTAGGTGTTGATTTCTGGAGTTGTTTTTGTTGGGTGGTTGTTTAGTTTTTATTTTCTGATTTTTTGGAGAATATGATGGCTGTGTTTTGCCTATTTTCCTAGACTGGTCAGCTGGTGAGCATGTAGGAAATGCTTACTGGTGCTGGTGGTTGGAATAATGAGATGAGTTGGGAGAAGGGTTGTTGGAGGACAAGGTCTTTGTGATCTATTGAAGATGGTGTCAGAAAGAAAAGGAAGACCATAATGAGTTTTCTGCTATAGAGCTGGGGCTGCCGCTGGTAGGATTGGATCTCAGGGACAGTAGGAGAAGGGTGTCTGCCTTCAGTCTACTTTGTCCTGAAAGGATCAGCCATTTGATTAGCAGTGGGTTTCTGCTGTTTTGGTGGTATGGCAAAAAACAAGTGGTGGGAGGAAGGTTAGAAGGGAGCGCTCAGTCAGAGCCACAGGAGGCGGGAGCATGGAAGAAGGGAAGGCTGCTATGTGTGTACTGCTCAAGAGCTAGGGATAAGAATGGCGGTTTGGATCTGAAGAAAAGAATATCTGCAGGTAGCCTACCTCATTTTCTGGCAGGCATGGCTTCTGAGATAGCAGTGGGTGCCTTTAGAGTTAGGGGCTGAGAAAAAGCAAGGAGAAGATTTGGGAAATCCACAGGCGATGGGAGTAAGGGACTTGAAAGACTTCCATGAGTGTTTTGCTTCAGAGCTGAGTAAGATACTGGAGGACTAGACTATCATAATCTACATTTTCATTGTTGTTTCCAGGTTATACTTATTTTACTCTGCAGGAAAACTGTCTCCATCAGTGTTTTAGATTCCCATGTGTTTGATGTCCTTTCTAATACCTCTATTATTCTAGCTTTTAATAGATTCCCTTTTCCATGACTTACCTTGAGAAGACATGAACTAATGTCTTTTCCTCTTTTATAAGGCAACCAATATCTGAATGAATAATTTATTTTGGCCAGTTCTCCTTTGGTGAACTAATAATGTTAGGTTACTTATATAAATAAAAATGACTCAGAGACAATTGCATCATGAGAAAGCCCTTTGTGGCATAGGTTCTGTTGACTCACTATAGCAGCATCCCTAAAAATCTCCCATATGGCTTTAGGCAAGTTGGAAAGAGGGAGTATCTCCTCTGAGGAGTTGTCAGTGTCTACACAGCTTTGGAAAATGACCCACAAATACTGTCATTTTCTGAGCTCATCGTCACTGAGGAGTTATACGTGTTTCTCTCTTCATAGGCTGGACAGCACAGTCAGTTCAGAGAAAATTGATGTGTAACACTTTCCTCTGGTGAGCAAATGGTCTCAGGATGCCCTTTCTGTAAGCTAATCTATCTCTTTAATTCCAACCCACTTAAAAGAAAATCTGTGCATTGCACCTTCATACACCTTTTCCTTTCTTCTTCATCAAATGTTGATATTTTCTGTGGCTTCTGCTGTTTCTCTGCAAATAAAAGGTGTTTACAAATACCTCAGGACCTTTAGTAATATTACATTCAGTGGTTATCCCTCATATATTTTAAAATTATTAATAAAAACTTGATTAGGGTTATTCTTTTTAAATCTTGAGTGAGTTGTAAGTACTTTTTAGAAAGTACAACAAACTATGATATATAAAGTTAATAGATGGATATATAATTCATAAAATTGAGGAATTCTGCTCTAAATGTATTCAAAATAAAAGAAAAAGGCAGAATAATAGGTAAAAAGAGTCTGCAACTTTCTTGAACATACAATATAAAGTGACGTATATTTACCGGACATGGATAAAGAACATTCAAAACTCAAGATACAAAAAAATAATAATAATAATAACCTCAAGATACATTCTAAGTTTCATTCTAAATAAAACACAGGACACATTTTTTAAATATATGATTCTCAAAGAACATAGTCTAATTCGGTTTTATTTACTTTTGAAATTTTTTCCTAATAGTTCTTTAATGTTAGAAATTTACTTCTTTCCATCTTTTGCAATTTTAACAAGTGTGTATGTGTGTGTGCACACATAAGTAAATGTAGGCATGCATGTGCACTCATGTGTATTAATACAGGTGTACACATGCTATGGCAAATATGATGTTCATAGATCAACGTTGGTTGTCATTTCTCTATGCCATACCTTGTATGTACAAGGTCTCCTTTTCCATTCCTCCCATCAGTTTCCAAGGATTCTCCTGCCTCCACTGCCCAGGTTTCCATAAAATCACCAATATTATGGACACATACTGGCTGTCTTTGCCATGGACTCTGGGGACCTACATTCAATCCTCTACTTACATGTCAAGTTTACTAACGAAATAGTTTACCCATCAAAAATTTTACCATTTTTGTCATTATTTCAGTGTGAGAATTTTTGAATAATTTTAAATGTATGAAAACTAACCCTATTTCAGTGCCACAACCACCACCTTCTCCTTTTCCTCCTTTTTCTCCTCTTTCTCCTGCTCCATCTCTTCCACCTTCTTCTACACAGAGTCTCTCTATGTAGTCATGGCTGTCTACAGCCATGGCTATGTATTCGATGCTGCCTCCTGAGTATGAAGATGAAAGGTAGGAACCATCATGTTCAGCCTAATTATTAGTCTTTGAACAGAAGTCATTGCTTTAAACAATCCAGTAAATACTTCAGTGATTATGCTTTGAGATTACTATTTCATTGCATCCATTGATGACTTTTAAACTCTAATTTACCTCAATATTTATTAACATTCTATTGTAAATAAAAGTTTTTAAAAGTTTATTTTGCAGTGATGTATCTGTGACACAAACAATAAATGGTAATGTAAAACATTGCCTCAGTGTGTGTCCTGAGGCAGAGACATCTTTGTCCCTGTCATATTCATTCCAAATGTAGATAACTAAAGGTAATCATGGGCAAACAAGCTCATTTTTTCACTTTCTTCTTTTTAATTATTTTTTTATTTTCTATATTAATTGTATTTTATTCACTTTATATCGCAGCTGTAGTCCTCTCTTTCATTCCCTCCCAATCCCACCCTAACACCTTCATCTCCTCCCATGCCCCTCTGCAAGTCCACTGATAGGGGAGGGCCTTTTCTTTCTAACCACAAATGAATAATAACATATATGTGATATTTACTTGCATATATATATTATTTTTAGATTTTAGATTATATATATGTAATATGAGTATAGATCAATGTTTTTATTTTATTAAACTTTCTCTCCTATTATTATCATTATTATTATTTTACAATTAATTAACTTTGTATAGTATCTGTTGGTCCCACCCCATCTCTTCCCAGTCGCACTCTGTCTCCCTCTTCCTTCCTTATCTGTCTCCCCTAGTCCACTGAGAGTGAAGTCCTCCTCCCCTACGATCTGAGCTGAGCCTCTCAGGTCCTATCAAGACTGTCTGGATGTTTGATTCTTTTAGGTTTTTCTTTATTATTATGGTGAGATCATGTCTGAAATTTGTTTCAGAAAAAGTAAATATTACTATATTTGATACTTAGATATTTATGACAATATTTCATAAACGTTAAACATACACTGTAATTTTCTTAAATAACTTACTTGGAATATCAAATACTATGAGTATAAAATAATGCAATATTACAAGAAAGCATAAATTTTCATATCACAGTCAATATTGTAATGCAATATTGAACCTTATTATTGGACATTTTATTAGTTTTAAATAAGATTGATAACTAAATTTACTAATACCTAAAATATATGATAAATATTTGCTAGATACCTTAGACTGTTAGATTGAAATAAAATCAAAATATAAAACTGTCATTTTCCGTATGTCATGTAGGAAAAACTTTATGAGAACATCTGTCAGTCATAGTGGTTGCTTTTAGGGAATATCAATTACACACAAACTCTCTGGCAAAATGTAGGTACTACTTAACTGACAGGAATTATGAACTCTGTGAACCAGAGACTTTTCCATAAAATATTATATGCCAAAAATTGGCTTAAAGAAACAATTCAGAAAAAGAGGACCTGAAAGTATATTTCTTCTTGAGAAGTATTTCTGCTTAGTAGGTCAGAGATGTAAATACACAGCAATAGTTTTCTTTTCTGATGCGTCCATTTCGCTAGTATGATAAGGGTGAAAGCAAGAAGGTGTTTTACTAGTTGAGAGCAACATGACAGGTATCTATACTTGCTGCAAATACAACAGGCTACAATTTGCCTCATTTGATTAACCACATTTAGTTTATTTGCCTCCTATTTTATGTTATGTGCTCATGAGAAGCTATCTTGTAAGAAAAAAATGTCTGTTGAAATGCATAGCTACTGTACTCTGATCATTTTCATTTGTTTGCAAACCTTTTTCCTATCAAATTTAATGGCTTTTATGACATATTTGGGACAGCATGATACTATTAGAGGAATGCATTTATCATACAATTACATGGAAGAAATTCTGCATGCTGCCCACTCTCTATGGAGTCTGATTTCTTATCTTCTCTCATTATCACCATGCATAGGTCTGTGTGGTATTTGTGCTTCTTTAACTTGAAATTTAATAAAACAAGTATTAAGTTGAGGACAGAAAATGTCACTTGAACTGTCTTTGAAAGCAGAAAATAATATATTCCACTGAACAGCTGGATAACTTTCATGTTTTATGTAAATTATACTGAAAGTAACAAAAGTAGAGAAAATGTGAATAGATAAGAGGATTTCAAAGTGCAAATGAATGCAAATTGTCTGCACGTTAAAAATGTATGCATATGCTTATTTTTAAATGCATTACACAATCTTTAAAAGAAAATATGATTCCTATGTTTTACTACATAACCATAGGGGATTCAACTGTGATATATATTTAGGTAGCAACATACTAAAATATGAAATACATAATTTTGACAAACAAAACATAGAATAAATGTCATTATAGAAAGAATCATCCTGTGACAGGGGAGGAGGACCTCCCCTATCAGGGGTTGGAGAGGGGCATGGGAGGAGATGAGGGAGGGAGGGTGGGTTTGGGAGGGAATGAGGGAAGGGGCTACAGCTGGGATACAGAGTGAATAAACTGTAATTAATATAAAACAAATTCAAAAAATAATCATCCTAGCATTTGTTAGTGTTTTAAATAACATTATAATCTTGCAAAATAAAAATATCAGAATTTTTTTTCTATCTTAATGACTGCCTGTCACCTAAAAGTGTCTGTCTTTTCCTTTGAATGCAATGTTGAGAGTCCTGTTAGTCACTAAAAATGTCATTATGCAAAAATATTAATCACTTATTTCTTTCTATATGGCTATATTTCTGTTTTCAATAAATATGAAGACAGAGTAGTGATGACATAATTCAAATGTCTTTTCATTGGGAAATGACTTTCATCTTAGATTAAATTTTTATCAATGTAACATATGCAGGTTAAATCTAGGCAAACTCCACACACTTGTCCATACTACAACACAGTGTTAATGGTTAATGATATACATCTTAGGTTCTTATATTGATATTTCTAAATCTAGGATATTGCCTTGAAAACATGTCTATTAACAAAAATGTTCTTCAGTATATAACATTTTCCCAATGAACATTAAGTTCATGATACATATTAAAGTAGAATAATAATAGCTAAAACAGAGGAGATAACTCTAATCATATAGCTTCTCCAATGGTCTAGCAGTATATATTGCTATCACATATACCAATTTGTACATTTCTTAATTTTTTGGAGACACATGTAAAGACAACCAGAAATGTTTGTTTCATGGATTGATTTTTTAATTCCAAAATAATAATATATTCTATTTGTTGCATAATATATATGTATATATAAATTCTAAAAATGGTGCTTATTTTCAGTGTTCTCAAATAGATTATAATTTTTAAAGAGTATTATTCAAACTCAGAAATTAAAGATTATAAAGGGACACAGCAATAATAAGCTGTCACACATAGCATGACCATTTTCTCATGTATGTAATCCATGGTTATTTAATGTAAATTTTTGATTCTTGTTTGCCCTCTATAATGGAGTGCAAATAAAAATTTCAGATTAATTTCTTCTGTGTCTGAAGTGCATTTCACAGAGTGGTTTTTGATTACAAGTACTTTAATGCTGCTCCTTTGTGTAGAACTGAAAAATCTCTCACTCCTATTATAATCACCCTTATAGAATATGGAAGATAACTATTATAGTTGTTCTTTCATATGTGGAATTTATAGTCAAAAACTACATGTACAAGAAGGAAGATCATTCAAAGGGAGGAATCCCATAGGAAATGGTAAGGACACAAGAAAATGAAGACAATGAATATGATTTAATAAATTATATACATATATGAAAGTATCAGAACAAAATCTAGTTTTGGAATACTTACAATTGCTAAATAAAATTTATACAGAAAAACTTATGTATAAATATAGAAAAAAATCTTTCTGGTTCTGACAGACCATCTCACCCTGAATTTATCTTTGGCTGTTTTGATGTATATTTTTCAACTGTTTTCAAAGTATAAACATACTTTATATGCAGTCATAATTATAAAATGAAGGATTTCATTATTTTAATTAATAGCAATTTTAGGCACAAACCTAAAGCTTCACAACTTTAAGGCTGAAGCAGGAAGAGCACCGTAAGATTAAGGTAAGACTTGTTACACAATGTATTCGAGGTCATATGAATCTTACACAGTAAGATTCTGAGCTCTATCAGTATTAAAGTGGGTTCCCTAGTAAGGTGAACAGGGACTGTCTCTGACATGAACTCAGTGGCTGGTTCTTTGATCACCTTCCCCTGAGCTGGGAGCAGCCTTACTAGTCCACAGAGGAAGACAATGCAGCCAGTCCTGGTGAGAGCTGATAGGGATTAGATGGAAGAGGAGGAGGATCTCCCTATCAGTGGACTTGGAGAGGAGAAGGGGGAGGAGAGAAGGGACAGAGGGTGGGATTGAGAGGGGACAAGGGAGAGCTACATCTGGGATACAAAATGAATAAACTGTAATTAATATAAAAATGAAAATTAAAAATATTCTGAGCTCAAAATTAAAATAAATTAAGAATAAATAAATAATCTTAACAAAAATTTTGAGTAACTTATATTTCCATATTTATTGGATAAAAAAATCTTCTTGGTTTACATTTTATTCTTTGCATACAAAATTTAATTCACTGAGATTACCGTGCAACAACATACAACTTCTTTTTATCTGTCTCTCCTGCCATCATTATTTTATGTCATTGTCAGCTATTACATGTTTTTCTTTCTTACACAAAAGGTTAGAATAACGGTTTTCAGTGAGAATAAGGAAAATCATTCTATAGCTGTAATTAGAATTGCAATGAGTTCATTGATTTTGGTAACATATGCTTTTATTATATGAGGGGTTTTTTTCGGGATATAATTTAAGCACTCTTTTGACTATTTTTATTTTAGCAGAATATACTTTCATTAAAATTGTACCCCTTTTTCCCTCTATTGAGACTTTTGTGAGATAAAGTCTTCTTGCATATTCTCAAAGTTCCATGGTACAGAGTTTCATGTTTATATATTATTCAAAAATCTACAAGTTGTTTTAAAAATTAAAAGTGTATATTCACTTATAAGTAGTTTATGTAAAGTAATAATCATGTTACAATCCAGAGACTTAAACAATCCAGAGATGACTTAAACTGGGTGTGGGGGCCCTTCTGGAAGCAAGGTAGAAACCAAGCGCAATGGGAACTTTCAGGAATCCGTGTGGATGACACTAGCTGAGACTCCTACTAAGTGCGAATATGGATCCTGAACTGGTTATATTCTGGAACCAATAAAGGCTTCCAGTGGAGGGATTAGGATACCAACCTAGCCACAAAATCATCAACTTTGAATTTGTCCTTTGTACAGGATGTGCTGGAGTAGGATGGTAAAGGACTTGTGGGAGTGGCCAAACAATGACTAGTCCAGCTTGAGGCCCATCCCTCAAGAGGCAGCCCATGCCTGAGGGCCCATGAACCAGAGTTTGGAGAGCCCAGAAACCTAGGTTAAAACCAAACAAAACTAGCAAAAAAAAAAAAAAAAGTAAATGAAATGATTCCTAATGATACTCTGCTAAATTTGTAGACCAGAGCCTAGCATAAATATCATCAAACAGGCTTTATCCACCAACTGATGGGAGCTGGTAATCCTGTGATAGTGGGGGAGGAAAGTTTGTAAGAACCAGAGACATCAAGAAAGCCACAAGAAAATGGTCCACGAAATCAACTAACCAGGACACATTGAATGGAGCCTGCATGGTCTAACCTAGGTCCTCTGCATATATGTAATAATTGTGTAGCTTGTTCTTATGAGACTATAAACAGTGAAAATGGGGGGTGACTCTTTTTTATTCTTTTGGAATGGGTTGCTTCATCCAGCCTCAATATAAGGGGAGATACCTACTCTAAATACAATTTGATACACAATTATAGATAGATATAATATCAAATTGCATATCAAATTATATATATATGGAAGACCTGACCATTTTTGACGGGAAAGAAGAAGGAACAGATGGGGAAAGAGGGGAAGTACGGGGAGGACAGGAAGGGAGAAACTGTGGTCTTGATGAAATATATGAGAGAACAATAACTAAAAAGATGCATGTCATATGTATGAAATATTTCTGAGATATAATCTTAATACATTTAGTACTTGACTTTAAGGTAGACAAAGTTGCCTATTAATTATCAACATCCTTAGCTAATATTTACTATATGCAAATACTTGTACACATGCACACACAATAGTGGATACAAGACCTATGTTCCACTTGTTTGAAAAGGTTTGTTTTTTTTTTTAACCATCCTTTCCTGCTTATTCCAAGCTAATTAGCCTCTGAGCTACCACAGGTTTTTATTCATCAGCTTCTGATTTCTCTGTTGACACAATGAGAAAAGTGACATTGCCCTTGGTGTTTCATGGGTTCTGGGGATTTAAACTCAGATCTTCAAGCTGGCATAATAAAATTTTAAACTGTATCATATCTCAAGAGTGTTCACCACATGTTTATTTTAAACAATGTAACATACAATTCCTATTACCTTTAACAGAATATATTCTTAATTTAACAAATTTCTGAAAATTCTTGTAACAGTTTAAGATATTATTGTCTTATTTTGTGGTGTTATAAACTAATATAAAATAGTTTCTGTTTCTCAGTGATGAACAGTACTCATACTTTCTTCCTTTCTTATTACATACAAAACTACTATAAATCATCATCAATATCTACATATCTATACATATGCTATGTTTACCGCTAATGAGTGAATGTATCTTAAGAGATATGTGACAAGAGAACCGGAATATATGTTGATTTTGTATATTCAAAATTTTAGGAACTTTTGATGAGATAATATGGGCCACTTATGTTTTCTTGCCATTAACTCACACTATTTAGATTAAGAAAAATTTAAAATGCCATTTATTATAATGCAATATAGAGTGTATGAGGGTAAGTCCTCATGAATATTGTTATTTATTTAATATTGATAGCTAATAAATAATGCATAAAGTAATTGTTCAATATTTTGTATAAATAACATTTTGTGTAATGTACACTTGGTTTTCCAATTCTGAACTCCTTTCCCTTATTCCCAGTGGCACACAGTTTCTCCCTGAGTGGCCTTTAAGAAGTCCTTGTCCTTTTTGCTCAACTTCACATAGGGCTTTTTCTGAGGCTGCTCCACCATTGCCATATGTGGCTCAAATGTGAACAAGAGCTTGTTATTGTATCCATTAATTGATCTAGGATGTGCACTTCCCTCACTTACACCCAGGGCAAAATCATGAGACTTGTGGAGCACACAGAGAAGAGTAATAAAGGTTTTTACAATATTTAAATTTGGAAAAATTGTTGGGCTGATTTTCTGCTGTTTATTTGATTTTGTGAGTAACATTGTGAAAATAAAGTATAGAGATGCTGACATGGATATTAAGAAAATGTGGAGCAGCTGGGACTAAGCCCGTACGGATCTTATGAGCACAAAATGCCTGAACTCAACTCAGTTTCAGTAGTTACAGTATTTTTGTAACAATAAATGCTTTCAAGAAAGGTTTCACATTCTGTCATTTCCAATAAAAACACTTAAAGCAATCTGTGTGCTTTGTAATATAATATTTACTAATGTTTGGTCTTGGTTAATCTTTCTATGCATCTCTAATACATGTCTTTTATGTATTTTTTGTTCTTGCTTCATGAGGCTTATCTGAGTAATAGTCATTTCAAAGCACTTTATCTTATTAATTTTTTCCACTTGATTCTTTAAAATAATTTAATTACAGAATTTTTGGTGTCCTTATATGAATATTTAATTAATTTACTTCCCTTTTTTTCTTTTTGAATAATAGAGATTAATTAGGGCTTTGAAAGCTTGCCTAAGAAAGACTTCCAATTCCCTTACATTAGTTTGGATACAAAATTATTCTATGGCCATTATTTCCCAAATAGCCCATTTGAATTAATTTTCTTTCTGAACCACTGAGAATTATTTAGGATAATAATTCTGTTTAAATATTGTTTGCACACATTTCATTTCAGTATCTATGTATTTTATGAAAACACTATATTAAAAGGTTTTTGTCACTTCATGTGACAAAGTTTACTAGTGAATTTTAGAAATTTAAATCAAGTATTGTTTAATGATATAGCATAAATATACAGTAATCACATCAAGCAAATGTAAATTAGTTTTAATTCTTCATGTAATAATTTTTATGAATTCTTTGAGAACTACATATGGGCTGACAATGTAATTTGATCGTCACCCCTCCCATTTCTCCTTCAACACTTCTTATGCTGGAAAGAGGTTGACATATCAGGGTTTATACCCTTAAAGGAACCTGACTACTTCAGTTTTAGGTGGTGGTTTGTGAACTCCTCCCTAATACGAGCTATAATATTGATATTTTGATAATATACAGCTTCTGGGAGTTCACATACAGTGCTGCACTATCATGTCCAGAACACCAATTTTACCGTAATACACCTTTTAAAATATCGTCCAAGCAGAAAGAACAGTTTATTTCATTTTAAAGAATATGCATTTCTATTAAATTTCTAGATTGGAAAACAAAATGCTTAATGATATATTAATGTATTGAGAGATATGTTATTCTTTTTCTTTTTCATTTTCTTTTTTTTAATTTCTTTTTATCTCAATCACAGGTTAGGTACTTTGAATCCCAGGCGTGGCCCCCTCCCTCATTCCCTCCTACCCTCCCACTCCCTCCCTCATCTCGCTCCTCCCCGCCCCCTCCAAGTCCACCAACAGGGGAGGACCTCCTTCCTTTCCATTCAACCCCAGCTTATCCTGTCTCCTCAGAGCTGGCTGCAATGTCCTCACCTGGGATCTGGCCAGTCTGTCACTCCCCGGCTTGTATGGGGGAGGGTCAAAGAGCCAGCCATCAAGACCATGACTGAAACAGTCCCTGTTTCCCTCACTAGGGTCTTCAGTCCGACACCGAGCTATCATGGGCCCCATCTGTGCGGGGGGTTCCAGGCCACATCCACACATGGTCCTTGATTGTAGAAACCGTCTCATACAAGACCCCAGTACCCTGCTCAGTTTGGTCTTTGTGGAGCTCTTGTTCTCCCCAAGTCTCAACAACCTCCCCCAGATCTATCATTACATCTCGCCCTCTGTCAGAGGCTTGATCTCCAGTCTTAATATCTGCTCTGATACATCGCTACATTGACCCCCCCCCC
>CM053763.1:15750172-15764518 GCA_028658305.1 Pachyuromys duprasi
TCTTTACTCCTCACTCTGTGCTAGAGTCTGAGTGTCCAGTTTTGAGATGTCAGCTGGGGGCTGTGGACTCCGCCCTGGGCTTGCTGTTAAGGGCTCTGCCCTGGAATGGAGATTTGGCGCCTCCTTCTGTGCCAGGGGCTGTGTACCACGGTCTGAGATGATATTTGGGGCACACACAGTGGGTTTGGGTTTGTGTACATCTGCTGTATGCAGGCCTGTCTGAAATGGTGCCCGAGGCCTTCTCTGTCTGGCCTGTGGAAAGACATCCAAACTGGGGTTTTTGCTGGCGGATGCGTGCAGCTTTCACCCTCAGTGTGCAGTCTGGTCAAGACGGTCCCCGGATCCTCTCCATCCATGGGTTGAGGCAGAACTCGGGTTTCTCCCAGACCTGCTGGTGGACTCACACACTGACTGAGTTTTTGCTGGTGGAAGCGTTCGGCTTGTGCCTGCAGTGTGGGAACTGTTCAAAAAGGTCACCCAATCCACTCAGCCTGGGGTGGTTCTGGTGATTGGTCTGAGCCTGCAGCACACCCGGGGGCTGAAGCAGAACCCGGATGCAGTGTGAGCTCGCAGTGTGCAGTTCAGTGAACACGGCACCTGGTTCCTCCCGAGACTGCCCGGGAGACTGTGTGATCCAGTCTATAATGGCAGGTGAGGGCGCCCAGTGCGGCTGCTCGTTCAGATCAGAACTGTGCGCCTGGTCACTGGGAAATTTTTCCAGGTAATAACTGGGTGTCCCTAGGGTTTTCCCACTTGATTTTCTCACCGTAGGAGTTCCGCTCATCTGGCACTCACAATGCTGGCGTTTTTGGTCCCTGAGTTCAGTCTCCTGGTCGCTGCGTTGTTTCTGCTCTCCTACTCCTCAGACACAGTGTTCTCTCATGGCAGCCATCTTGGATTCCCCCTGTTATTCATTTTTATGTCAACAAATGTTTGACATTTCCAGTTAATGCTGTAGAATTATTATTTACATTATCTAATTTCACTCCAGAGAATTAAATCATATTTTTCAGATGTATCAGCATGAACTCTATTTTTCTTGTATTTTGTGAACATTATACTTTGTCAGAGGGTGATTTGATAATCTGAGCCTCGTCATTCGGTTATTGACCATACCTCATATGGAAACTTACTTATTCACAAGACACTAGTACTACCCAATTTTTAGAGATAATCAAGTGTCCCCACTTAATATTTTAATAACTAATAATATAAAACATTTATTTTTCTAGGAACTTACTTTAAATTTTCAAAACATTGATATTTTATATTTCACACTATTTAAATTTCTGAGTAAGAACTTCTAATAAGGGGATGCAAGGTGGTGACGACCAGCACACACCATTTCTGAGAGAAAGAGGATTGGAAGCTCAGAAATTGGTGAGGGGAGGGGCAACTGAAGCCAGAAAATCGATATGGTGGCTTCCTGAAGGAGGAGGGGCATCACAGGAATGGAGAACTTTTTGATTCAGGTCAGATGCGAACTTCTCTGGGAACAGAGAGGGGCGCTTCCCTTCTTCGGACCTTCCTCCACCTTGGAGGAGCTGAACCAGAGCACCAGTGAAGAGCCAGTACCAATCAGAACAGCAGAATCCAAGAACAAAAAGTGAAGGTTACAGATAAACAAATGGCCAGAGGTCAGCAAAAGAACACACTCAACAAAAATCAGGAAATCATGTCTTCACCAGCAACCCCCCAAATCAATGAATACTCCAATTCATCGGAAACACAGGAAAATTACCTTGAAGATATGCTTATCCAGTTAATAGAGGCATATAAAGAGGAAACAAATATCTCAGAGAAATAACCATGCAAATACAGACAGTTAAAGAGGAAACTAATGAAAAAAATCTCTCAAATAATTGGCCTCCCAGGTGGAGGCAAGGAAAGAGGAAATGAATAAAGCTCTTGAAGAAACACAGGCAAATATAGCTAAACAAATAGAGTGACAAGTAGAGGCAAAATTAGTGGCATATAGAGAAACAAACAAACAAACAAACAAACAAGAAAGATTTTTCAAGCAAATGGACCCAGAAAACAAAGCAGGGATAGCTATCCTAATCTAATAAAATAGACTTTATACCAAAATTAATCAAAAAATATGAGGAGGGGCACTACATTCTCATCAAAGAAAAAAATCCATCAAGAGGACATCATAATTCTGAACATGTATGCCCCAAATACAAGAGCACCTACATTCCTAAATAAAACATTTTTAAAGCTTAAATCACACATCGATCCCAACACCTTAATAGTGGGAGACTTCAACACCCCACTTTCACCAAGGAACAGATCATCTAGACAGAAGCCAAATAGGGAAATAAAGGCACTTACAGAGGTCCTAAATCAAATGGACCTAATAGATGTCTAAAGGACTTTTCACCCAATCTCAAACGAGTATAACTTCTTTTCAGTACCTCATGGAACCTTCTCCAAAATAGACCAAAGCAAGCCTCAACAGATACAAGAAAATTGAAATAATACCCTGTATTCAATGTGACCACCATGGACTAAAGCTGAACCTCAACAACAATAGAAATAATATAAGAATACAACTTCCTACTCAATGATAGTTAGGTTAAGGAAGAAATATAGAGAGAAATTAAAGACTTCCTAGAATTCAATGAAAATGAAGGTACAACATACCCTAATTTATGGGACACAATGAAAGCAGTGCTAAGAGGAAAGCTCATAGCACTAAGTGCCTTCAAGAGGAAATTTGAATCATCTCATGCATGCAACATAATGACTCATCTAAAAGCCCTAGGGAAAAAATAAGAAGCAGACACACCAAAGAATGGTAGTTGGCTGGAAATAATCAAACCTGGAAACAACCCAGATGTCCATCAACAGAAGAATAGATACAGAAAATGTGGTACTTTCACACAATGGAATACTACTCAGCAATTAAAAACAAGGAAATCATGAAATTTGAAGGCAAATGGTGGGATCTAGAAAAGATCATCCTGAGTGAGGTATCTCAGGAGCAGAAAGGCACACATGGTATATACTTACTTTATAGACCTATGAGATAAGATAAACATAAGAAAATATGTGCCGGTTGTGGTGGCGCACACCGGTAGGATTTGCTGAAGGAGGCAGAGGCAGGAGGATCACGAGTTCGAGGCCAGCCTGGGCTACACAGTTTTAAAATAAAAAAAAAAGAAAGAAAATATGTGCACCTAAAGAAGATAAACAAGAAAGAGGACCCGGGATAAGATGATCAATCCTCATTTAGAAAAACAAATGGGATGCACATGAGAAGTAGGATGAAACAAATAACAGGACAGGAGCCTACTGCAGAGGGTCTCTGAAAGACTCTATCTAGCAGTGTATCAAAGCAGATGCTGAGACTCATAACCAAACCTTAGGCAGAGAGCAGGGAACCATATGATATAAAACGGAGGTAATATGACAGAGAGAAAAGACAGGAGCTCCACAAGGACAAAATATATCAGGGCACAGGTGTCCTCTATGAGAGTCTTTCTCCAACCAAGTACCATGTATGGATACAACCTAGAACCCCTACTTGGATGCAGCCAATGGTAGCTCAGTAGCCAAGTGGTTGTCATAGTAAGGGCAACAGAAACTGTTTCTGACATGAACTCAATGACTGGCTTCTTTACTCTCCCCAACCCCTGAGGGAGGAACAGCCTTGCTAGGTCACAGAGGAGGACAAGGCAGCCAGTCCTGATATGGTCAGATGGAAAGGGAGGAGTACCTCCCCTATCAGTGGACTTGGAAAGGGGCAGGGAGGAGATGAGGGAGGGAGGCTGGGTTTGGGAGGGAATGAAGGAGGGGGCTAAGGCTGGGATACAAAGTAAGTAACCTGTGATTAATATAAAAATAAAATTAATAAAAAAGAAACAAAGAAATAGAAGCCATTGTGAAAGCAAAAAAAGAAAAAGAAAGAAAAGAAAGAAAGAACTTCTAATAAAATTTTAAGACTGTTACTAGATTATAAGAACAGGCAGCCCTGTACAGACTGATACTCCAACCAAGCACCATGCATGGAGAGGATCTAGACTCCCTGCTCAGTTTCCAAGTGGGTTTCCTAGTAAGGAGAGAAAGGGTTGTCTCTGACATGAATTCAGTGGCTGTGTCTTTGATCACCTCCCCCTAGGCCACAGAAGAGTATGATGTAGCCAGCCTCAATGCAACCTGATAAGTTAGGGTCAGATAGAAGGGGAGGAGGATCTCTCCGATCAGTGGACAAGGGAAGGGGAAAATAGGAAGGGCATGTGTATCTGGGAGAGAAGCGGGCTACAGATGAACAAAAAATGAAAAAAATGTGATAATAAATAAGCGATAAATACAATTCAACTTACACTTATTTCTGAGAATGTATTAACTATGAAAGTGGAGAAATACAGGATAACTCATTTTACATTAATTTTTATGCCCAAGGAAATCTTGTTTGGGAAACATATTTCAAAACTGCCCATGGCAGTTCAGTGTCCAAGTGGGTTCCATAGTAATGGGAACAAGGACTTTCTCTGACATGAACTGATTGGCCTGTTCTTTGATCACCTCCCCCTGAGGGGGGAGCAGCCTTACCAGGCCCAGAGGAAGACAGTGCAGCCACTCCTGATGAGACCTAACAGACTAGGATCAGAAGGAAGGAGAGGAAGACTTCCCCTATTAGTGGACTTGGGGAGGGGCATGTGAGGAGAAGGGGGAGGGAAGGTGGGATTGGGAGGGGAGGGAATAGGGAGCTACAGGGGGCATACTTTCTTTAAAGGCTCTTTCCTATACTAAACATTATGCTTCTCTAAAATTTTTGAAGTAAAAAATATAACACATACATAATCAAGTACAAAATACATGTCATATTTAAGTTTGTCATCAGTTGTAAACAAAATAGCACCAAGACATTTTAAAAATTGGGAGGGAAGGAATGTGAGGTTGTGTTGCTAGGGAGTTTAGGAGTCTCTGGGAAGTTGGAGAGGAAAAAGAATATGATCAAAATATATTGTATTAAAAAAAACGTTTTAAATAAAAAATCCAGGGATTTGGGGCTTTAGGGATGGCTCAACGGTTAAGAGCAATGTCTGCTCTCTGAGGACACAGATTCAATTCCCAGCACCCACATGGTTGCTCACAATTGTTTGCAACTCCTGTTTTAGGGGATCCAACACTGCTCACACAGATATACATATAGGCAAACACCAATGTACATGAAATAAAAATAAATAATCATTTTTTAAAATCTGGCATTTTAAGAAATCCGAAGGTCTTCATGATTATGTATAACCATAGACATATCTATTTAATTCCATCATTTGAAAATAACTGTTGCTTCTAAATATGTGCCTATTTAAAACAGAACTTTAAAAAGAATTTGAAAAAAGGTACAAAATACTAAATAATACACATATACATAACATTTAAACAAGTAATCTGTTCTTACAAACTTGAAGTCTACCATTTTTCTTTTATACATTTATCATCAATATTTTCATTAGAGTGAAATTCTCTAATAAAATACTTGTTGTGAATAACTCCTCTTAAGATTAATTATTAAAAAAGGAAAATAATGTATTGTGATAAAAAATTAAAAATTGGCCGGGGCAAAAAAGTTCAGATCTTATAAGTATAGTTTTGATACACCTACATAAATATTTTAATAAATAGTAATTATAAAAGTTATAACTGTTGTTTGAAAATTTATATATCAGAAACTATGACATTGAGGAGTTTATTTGCAATATCACTTTTAAATTTTAGAACACCAGTACCTCAGACAGTAGACCGAATCACGGAAATCAGGCAAAGAACTACTACATGCTTGACCTTCCATATAAAATTTTATGAAACACTCAGCGGACCTGCAGACAAGATCAAGAAAAAGAGGGCGGTACTTAAGCTCACGTTTTGCTGCTACTGTCTTGTTGATCACGTGCTTACCTAGGCATTGCTACCCTTTCATATTCTGCTATACCTCACCTTCAAGGCCAGAAGGCCTGCCCTACACTTTCGCAATCATTATATATGCATGTGTGTGTATATATACATATATATATATATGTACAGCATTTTTACTTATGAAATACTAAGTATAGTCTTTTTATTTATGAAATAGCCATATAAAATAATCAAAGTAAAAATAGTTAATCTGATCGTTCATATTTTACAAAATTAACCATGTATAATATGAGAAAAACTGTAATTTTAAACTTTTTTAATTAAAATTTTATTTTTACATTAATTATACTTTGTTCACTTTGTATCCCAGCTGTAGCCCCCTCCCTCATTCCTTCTTAATTCCACCATCCCTCCTTCATCTCTTCCCATTCCCCTCACCATGTCCACTGATAGGGGAGGCAATCCTCCCCTTATATTTGACCCTAGCTTATCAGGTCTCCTCAGGACTGGCTGAATTGTCCTCCTCTGTGGCCTGGCAAGGCTGCTCCCCCCTCGGGGGGGGGTAGTCAAAGGGCCTGCCACTGAGTTCATGTCAGAGACAGTCCCTGTTCCCCTTTCTAGGGTACCTGCTTGGATACTGAGCTGCCATGGGCTACATCTGAGCAGGGGTTCTAGGTCATATACATAAGTGGTCCTTGGTTGAGGTATCACTCTCAGAAAAGATACCTGTGCCCAGTTATTTTGGTTCTGTTGCTCTCCTTGTGGAGCTGTCCTCTCCAGGTCCCACAATCTCTTCCTTCTTTCATAGGACTCCCTGTACTCTGCCCAAAGTTTGGTTAACAGTCTTTGCATCTGCTTTGATATACAGCTGGGTAGAGTCTTTCAGAGGCCTGCTGTGGTAGGCTCCTGTCCTGTTTCCTGTTTTCTCCTTCTTCCAATATCCATCCCGTTTGATATTTCTGAGTGAGATCTTACCCAGAGATCTCCTTATTGATTAGTTTCTTTAGATGTACAGCTTTTAATATGTTTATCCTATATTATAGGTCTACTACCCACTTGTAAGTGAGTATATACTGTGTGTGTCTTTCTGCTTCTGGGATACCTCAATCAGAATAATATTTTCTAGATCTTACCATTTGCCTGCAAATTTCGTGATGTCCTTGTTTTTAATTTTAATTGTTATTCCATTGTGTAAATGCATCACAATTTCAGTATCCGTTCCTCCATTGAGGGATATCTGGCTTGTTTCCAGGTTCTGGCTATTACAAATAAAGCTGCTTTGAACATGGTTGTACAAATGTCCTTGTTGTGTACTTTAGCATCTTTTGGATATATGCCTAGGAGTAGTATAGCTGGATCTTGAGGAAGCACTATTTCAAATTTTCTGAGAAAGTGCTATATTGATTTCCAAAGCGGTTGTACAGTTTATATTCCCAGCAGCAATGGAGGAGGGTTCTCTTTTCTCCACATTGTCTCCAGCATTTATTATCACTTCAGTTTTTGACCTTAGCCATTCTGGGAGGAATAAGGTAAAATCTCAGTGTTATTTTGATTTGCACCTCCCAGATGACTATTAACATTGAAGATTTCTTTAAGTGGTTCTCTGCCATTCGATATTCCTCTACAGAGAAATCTCTGTTTATCTTTGTACCCCATTTTTAATTGTATTACTTGATTTGTTACTTTTTAACTTCTTGAGTTCTTTATATATTCTGGATATTGGCCTTCTGTCAGATACAGGGTTAGTTTTGATACTTTCCCAGTCTGTAGGCTGTCATTTTGTTCTGATGACAGTGTCCTTTGCTTTACAGAAGCTTTTCAGTTTCATGAGGTCCCATTTATTGATTGTTGATCTTGGGACCTGTGTTGTTGGTGTTCTGCTCAGGAAGTTGTCTCCTGTGCCATTGAGTTCTAGGCTCTTTCCCACTTTTTGTTCTAACTGATTTAGTGTGACTGGTTTTATGTTGAGGTCCTTTATCTACTTGGACTTTAGTTTTATGCAGGGTGATAAATGTGTATCTATTTTCATTTTTCTGCATGTAGACATCCAGTTAGACAAGCACCATTTGATAAAGATACTGTCTTTTTTCCATTGTATGGTTTTGGCTTCCTTTGTCAAAAATCAAGCGTCCGTATGTGTGTGGATTTATTTTGGGGTCTTCTATTAGGTTCCATTGATCCACCATTCTGTTTTTAATGCCATCACTACATTTTATTATTTTATATATTTTTTATTTTTTATATTAATTTCAGTTTATTTTCTTTGTGTCCCAGCTGTAGCCCTCTCCCTCATTCCCTTCCAATCTCCTCTCTGCCTCATCTCCTCCTTACTCCTCTCTAGGTCCACTTATAGGGGAGGAGGTCCCCTTCTATCTGACCCTAGTTTATCAGGTCTCACCAGGGCTCTCTGCAATGTTCTACTCTGTGACCTAGCTAGGTTGCTCCTCCTACAGGGAGCTTGGGGGTGGGGGAGTGTCAAAGAGCTAGCCATAGAGTTCACACCAGAGACAGTCCCTCTTCTCCTTACTAGGGAAGCCACTTGGATTCTGAGCTTCCATGGGCTACATTCAAGCAGGGTTTCTAGATTATATCCATGCATCATCCTTAGTTGGAGAATCAATCTCAGACAATCCCCTGTGCCCAGGTGTATTTTGTCCTTGCATCACTACATTTTAAAACCACATATAATTTTTGAATGTATAATAGAATTTTGGAAAGAAATTTGCTAGCAAAAAAATCATAAAGTACATCTTACACATAAGTGGTTTAAATACTTAGAAGACATATTGGGTTTTCCTATGAGTTGATATTTCAATAAGTCAAATCTTCATAGATTGTGAGGTAGGATAAATGTCTTTTAAAGGTGAGAAGGACATAGGCTTTAATGGAAAAGAGATAAAGTGCTACAAACTCAAAGTTTGATTCCCTTCCATAATACATGTGTTAAAAACATAAGTTCCAGGATGATGACTTTAGGATGAAAGGCCATTATAATAATGAAGTTATCTGAGCAGAGGCCTACAGTTGAGATGCATGTTTCACGAAAGAGAGCACTTCAGATTCTCTTTGCTCTTCTCTTATGTAAATTGCCAAACAAGATGGGTATTTGAAACTTAGTGAATGGACACTCATCAAACACTATACCAGAAATGAATACAAAAAATGAAAGAAAAACTTTTGCTCTATTTATGTTACTTATGTTATTGGACTTGGTTGTAACTGTACAGAGAATAAAATGTTATACTATGAACTAGTATGTTACTTTTTTTTTCAATTTCATGGACAAGAATAGCAAATATGAAAAATCAATTCACTGCCAAAATTTTTTAGCTCATGATTGGTAGATGTTGGCGGTCTGACTCAGAAATTTATCTTCTAAGTAGTATAGTAATCAAAGGCGGGAGCTTGCTTGAAGAAAGACTAAACACAGGTAGCTCTAGGAAAGCACAGCTTTTTAAATTAGAGCTAGCAATAATAGAACCTAGCCAATGCCAAAAAAGAAAATCAAAGCTAAAACTGAATACTACTAGAAAAAAAATTGTGTGGTAAAAATTTTTATTATAATGTAAAGTTAATGGAACATTATGTATATGATAATCATTAGTCCTTCTTAAATTTGAACTCTTATTTAATATATGTTACTGTTCCTTTCTTCAGCTTACTTGTGAATCCAGAATACTTTAAAGCTTGTTTTTCTTTAGAGTGGGAAGTTCTAGAATGGTTAAACCACTTCATCTTCTAGTAAACATGGTTTAAGGAAAATTTTGCTAGACACTTATGGAAAATATTTCCATTCTTTAATATAGAGATAAATAAAAATTTAAATATATGTTATTCATAAGAACCATATATACTGCAAAACCTATCTTTCAAGATTGAGCCAAAGAGAAAATGATGGTGCTAGAGGAAGAAGAGAGAAGAAACTGAATCATTTTACTAATTATTAGTATTATCTTCAGTATTAATAACCTCAAAGTTTCCTCTTAAATGTCTCACATTCTTTTCTTATTTTTGTTTTTTTAAATTTTATTAATTACAGTTTATACATCTTGTATCCCAGCTGTACCCTCTCCCCATCCCCTCCCAATTCCAACATCCCTGCCTCTTCTTCTCTTATGCCCCTCCCCCAATCCAATGATAGGGGAGGTCTTCTTCCCCTTCTCTCTGACCATAGTCTATCAAGTCTGATCAGACTGGTTTCTCTGTCTTCCTCTGTGGACTGGTAGGGCTGCTACCCCCTCAGGTGGAGGTGATCCGACAGCCAGCCCATGAGTTCATGTCAGAGACAGTCCCTGTTCCTATTATTGAGGAACCCTCTTGGATACTGAGCTGTACAGGGGTTCTAAGTTATCTCCATGCATGGTCCTTGTTTGGAGTATTATGCTGAGTTGATGCACAAATACATAAACATTGGAAATGAAATATATATTTAAGATCCCAGTATGATAAAAATATAAAAGTGTTTATGCTAGTTTTTCTAGAAATACTATGCTTAACCGAAACATGCTCTTTTATTCTAACTTTATTTTTATACTGTACCAAAAATATGAGGAGAAAAGGCTTTCTCTGTTATGATTGGAAGACTGAAGTATTCTTAGGGTCTTTCAAAATTGATGGCTTTCAGTTCCTCAACCATAATCACTTCATAAACAGTGGCATGATTTGTAGACATGCCAAATTTAATCCCATAAGCAAATAGTATCCAGAAAAATATGCATGAAATATAATATTGGTTTCTTATTCAAAGGTCAATTAAACATAAACTTGATAAGAATGGATATATTATAAAATTCTACATTCTCATATTCACTTACTTGATATGAAAATATTAGAATTTGTAAACCTTTTCTTTTGTTAAATGGAAATTATTATGTATCTATCTACTTTCGGTATTTCTATATATACAAAATGATTGATAAATTTTATATAAATAAAATATATATGTCAAATATAACTGATAGACAAAACTCAAAGAACATCATTTTGAATACTGCATTGCATTTAGTGTGTCTTACTCACCTCAAAATTCTCATTATTCAACACCATAATTTATTTATGGATTAAGTAAAGATAATGAGCAAATATAATGAGTTAAATGAATTTTTGTAAAACAATAGTACTTGATAAAGAAAAATGAATAGATATTTTCTAACAATTTAACACTATGACAGTTATAACTGAATGAATATTATTCAGTAAATGAAATGCAACTCTGGACTACTTCAGTTTAGGCTCTAGGAAGACTGAGTAATATGTTCCAAGAAGTTAATGGAGCATTCACAGGATTGAGAAAGTTTAGCAAGCAGAAATGATCCACTCACTTAGCATCCAAACCACGCTGAAGTGTCACTTGTGGACAAATAGAACTAACCATCCATGGGGCTCAAATAAGATTTAATGTTGACTTTAGTAATACACTATCAAAAACTACCCAGGTGAATCATGGCCTATTACTTCTCATAAAAAGGAAAACTTGAAAATCTTAACGGAAGTTGGCAAAGCAAAGAACTAAATTGCATCTTACACACTTGAAGACTTTTAATATGACAAGAAATAAAACACTACTTTAAAGTATGGCCATCTCCCTATCCTTTTAACCTGAGTCATTGAGATAATGGACACTAAATCCAATTCTCACAATTTTATGAGTTCATTACATGTACAGTCGTCCCATTTTCTTTTGTCTACCTTGAACTACCAAATGTATGAACTGCACATGGTTATAAACTTGTAGGTTTGGAAAATAATTTGCACTAAATAAAACTTAGCAGGAATTATTTAAGATAGTTTGAATTTCATATTGTGGTATATTTCCTAACAGTTTATCTTATGTTCATATAGATCTTTTAAAAATAATGTTCCTTACATATATTTTTCACTTACTTATTAATTTAATCTTTCTATAGCCCCTTAGCATAACTGTCTTCTCAGAAGCTGATCCCAACCCCTCCCATTCTCCCCTTCTAGATCTGTCCTGACTTACCTCTCCCATTTTCTCCCATACTTTTTTCTCAGAGAAGGGGAGGCTCTCAGAGTATATCAACACACCCAGACATGTCAAGTTACAGCAAGACTAAGTGTATCTTCTCCCACTCGGGCGACACAAGGCAACCCAGCTAGAGGGAAGAGATACAGTGGCAGGCAACATAGTCAGAGACAGCCTCTACTCTGATTGTTAGGAAACCCACGTTACCCATCATGCATTCCATATCTGCCACATTTCTGTAGGAGGTATAGGTCCACTCCATGCATGCTCTTTGGTTGGTGGTTCATTCTCTGTGAAGACCCTATAGGATCATGTTAGTTGACTCTGTACATCTTCATGTGGGATGCTTGAGCCCTGCTTCCTCCCACTCTTTCACAGAGCTTCCTGAGGTAGGCCTATTGCATGTCACTGCATCTGTTTCTATCCACTGCTAGAGTAAGATTCTCAGAAGGGAGTTACTAGGTTCCTGTATGTAGTCATAGTAGTGTATCATTAGTAGTAACAAAGGCTGGCTCTCTCCCATGCGATGGGTCTCATGTTTGTCCAGTCATTTGTTTGCCAATCCCTCAATCTCTGCTCCATTTTTACCCCTACACTTCTTATAGGTAAGACAAGTTTTGGGACTAAGTTTTTATGGGTGATGTTCCACTTGCTCCACTGGAAGTCCCACCTGGCAAAAGAAAGTGACTACTTGAGGTTCCATATCCCCAACTGCTAGGAGTGTCAGCTAGAGTCACCGCACAGAGTTCCAGGAGCCTCCCCTGGGATCCCTCCAGGGATGCTCTTCCAAATACCAATTTACTATCTCACTCCTGGTCCTCTCCCAACACACACCCCTAACTGCACACCTAACCCCCACTCCAGTTACCCTCCCCATTCCCTCTTCCACCCAGTATCCTCCCTCCATCTACTGCAGATGTCTGTTTTATTTCCAGTTCTGAGTGAGATTCAGCCTCTTTCCGTGGGCCCTGCTTGGCTTTTTTAGCTTCTTTTAAATCATGAATACATCATACTGCATTACTTTTTCTTTGTTGTATTTTTTTTCTAGGAGGAAATTCATTACCTTACCTTGTTATGCATTAATAAAAACATCTTTCTTTTGTGGCTAACATATCAAGGCTCAAGGATAAAATGAACTTTTATAAATCTTTAGTCATTTGTCTTGTCATGTGATTTAATTTTAAAGATACAAGTTATCAAAAAGAAAATTTTATTTTGCCATAAATGATAGCAGTTCCCTAAGGCTGTCTGAATAAATAAGAGCATGTTGGTGTATGTGTGTGTGTGTGTGTATTTATGTGTGTGTGTGTATTTATGTGTGTGTGTGTTCAGACTATAGTATAGAGTTCTTCTTCAGTATTTCTCATAAATGACAAAAATCTAGAGTTAATTTATCCCGGCAGCTATGTTAGGGGGCTTGTTCTGAAAGAAGGTATACTTGTTCTTTCTCTATTGATTTTTGTTGTTTTCTGTAATTTCAAAACTCAACCTGTATAAGAACTCTACTATGGCTATAGGCCTGAAATATCCGAGGGATAAAACCATGGCTTCAGTTCTCCTCCGGACTCAGATTATAACTGTGTTAGAAAGTGTGCCTCAATGCTGGCTCTCACAGCATTTGCATTCATTTTGTTTCCCCAATTAGAGATTATCTTCAGAACTCTTTGCTGGTTCCAACTATACCCAAACTACTAATCCAAGAATTCCATTAATTAACATGTTTTATGGTGGCTTAAAATCTATTTGCATTTCTTCTTCTGTTTTTCTGTAATTCTTTTGTCACCCAAGCCAGAAATGTTAGAGCTACTCATGTGTAACACCCAGCTTCCTCAAATGCATTTCTGAAAATTTTTACTCCTTTTCTTTTTTTTAAATGTAATTCATTTATTTTTACATTACTCACAGGTTAGGTACTTTGTATACCAGTCTTAGCCCCCTCCCTCATTCCCTCCCACTCTCCCCATCCCTCCCTCATCTCCTCCCTGCCTGCCTCCAAGTCCACCAACTGGGAGGACCTCCTCCCCTTCCATTTGACCCTAGCTTATCTTGTCTCTTCAGGACTGGCTGCAATGTCCTTTTCTGGGCTCTAGCTAGGCTGTTCCTCCCGGGTGTGTATGGGGGAGGAAAAATGAAAATAGATCCATATTTATCACCTTGCACAAAGCTAAAGTCCAAGTGGATCAAAGACCTCAACACTAAACCATTTAGAAGAAAAACCATTTAGAAGACCTTAGAACTCATTGGCACAGGAGACTAGTTCCTGAATAGAACACCAACAGCACAGGCTCTAAGATCAACAGTAAATAAGTGGGACCTCATGAAACTGAAAAGCTTCTATAAAGCAAAAGACACTATCATCAAAACAAAACGACAGCCTACAGACTGGGAAAGGATCTTTACCAATCCTACTTCTGACAGAAGTCTAATATCCAGTGTATATAAAGAACTCAAGAAGTTTAAAAGCAACAAATCAAGTAATCCAATTAAAAAATAGA
>CM053763.1:15764618-15785518 GCA_028658305.1 Pachyuromys duprasi
GCTCAATGTCCTTAGCCATCAAAGAGATGCAAATCAAAACAACTCTGAGATTTCACCTTACACCCACCAGAATGGCTAAGATCAAAAACCCAAGTGACAACACATGCTGGAGAGGTTGTGGAGAAAGAGGAACCCTCCTCCATTGCTGGTGGGAATGCAAACTTGTACAACCACTCTGGAAATCAATTTGGTGCTTTCTTAGACAATTAGGAATAGTGATTCCTCAAGACCCAGCTATACCATTCTTAGGAATATATCCAAAAGATGCTCAAGTACACAACAAGGACATTTGCTCAACTGTGTTCGTAGGTGCTTTATTTGTAATAGCCAGAACTTGGAAACAACCGAGATGCCCCTCAGTTGAGGAATGGATACAGAAATTGTAATTTTACACAATGGAATACTACTCAGCAATTAAAAAGGAGGAAATTATGAAATTCGCAGGCAAATGGTGGGACCTGGAAACGATCATCCTGAGTGAGGTATCTTTAACATGGATAGGAGGTGGGTGAATCTAGACTATAAAGCATCAGAAGAGGAAAATGAAATGAAAAAATATTGTATATAAAATTTGTATAAACACAGTTATATAAATATATATACATATTTAAAATAGTTGTCTCCCAGACATGGCAGAAACTATATGAAATACAGATGTGAATCAAGTTTAAAAATATAGTTTTTTTTCTTTCTTTTTTAATTTACTTACATCCCAAAGATACCCCTTCCCTCATTTTCCAATCCTCCCCCTTCTGCCTTCCCTTTCCCCTCCCTGATTATCAATCCTCTCCAGCACATGAAGGCACATCAGGACTGATAATATCCTCATCTCCTGAAGCCAGGCAAAGCAGCCCTGCCATGCAGAGGTGATCCAAAGCAGAGAATACAGTCCATGTTAGGTAAATAATTTAAATAGACATATAGCAACTATGGAAACAGATGCAATCATTAAAAGACTCCAAATGTCCTCCTCCCAAAACAAACAAGGCCAGATAATTTTAATATAATATTTTATTTATTACAATTTATTCACTTTGAATGCCAGCTGTAGCCCCCACCCTCATCTCCTCTCAATTCCCCCCTCCTTTCCTCCCTCATCTCCTCCATGCCTCTTCTCCAGTCCACTAATAGGGGAGGACCTCCTGCCCTTCCCTCTGACTTCCCTAGCCTATCAGGTCTCATCAGGACTGTCTTTAAGTCCAGATAATTTCAGAGCAGAATTCTTCCATACTTTCAAAAAGGAACTAACACAATTACTCCTCAAGTTATTCTGCAAAATGGAAACAGAAGGGACATTGCCAAACTCATTCTAAGGCCACAATTAACTTGATGCCTATACCTCACCAAGATTCAACAAAGAAAGAGAACTTCTGGACAATCTCTCTTATAAACATAGATGCAAAAATATTCATTGAAATGCTCTCAAACTGAATCCAGAAACATATCAAAAATATGATCCACTATGATGAAATAGGCTTCATTCCAGGGATTCAATGATGGTTCAACACACAAAAATCCATCAATGTAATCCACCATATAAACAAACTTAAGGAAAAAAAAACGTAATCATATTATTAGAAGCTGAAAAAGTTGTTGATAAAATACAACACCCCTTCATGTTTAAAGTCTTGGAGAGACTAAGAATACAAGGTTCATACCTAAATACAATAAAGGCGATATATAGCAAGCTAATAGCCAACATGAAATTAAATGGAGAGATATTTAAAGCAATTCCACTAAAACCAGGGACAAAACAAGGCTGCCCACGGTCTCTGTATCTATTCAGTGTAGTAACTTGAAGTCCTAGCTATGGCATTAATACAATGAAATGAAATCAAGAAGATACAAATTGGAAAGGAAGAATTCAAAGTATTGCTATTCACAGACGATATGACAGTACACAAAATGAACCCCCAAATAATGACCAGAAAACTTCTACTGCTGGTAAACACCTCCAAAAAAATGATGGGATACAAATTAACCTAAAAAAAAAACATCAATAGTTATAAAAAGGCTGAAAACAAAACAAAACAAAACAGAAAAGAACAGGAGCCACAAATATTATAAAATATCTTGGCATAACTCTAACCAAGAAAACATAAGACATGCATGACAAAAAAAATTTAAGTCCTTGAAAAACAAAAGTGAAGAAGATAACATAAAATGGAAAGATCACCCACACTCATGGATCAGTAGGATCAGTAGGATTAAAATGGCCCCCAGCTCAGTCTCCTAGTGGGATTCCCTAGTAATTGGAACAGGGACCAGCTCTAGCATGAACTCAGTGGGTGGCTCTTTGATCACCTCCCCTTGAGGGGAGAGCAGCCTTACCAGGTCACAGAGGAAGACAATGCAAGCAGTCCAAATGAAACCTGATAAGCTAGGATCAGAGGGAAGAGGAGGAGGACCTCCACCATCAGTGGACTTGGGAAGGGGTATGGGAAGAAATGAGGAAAGGAGGGTGGGACTGGGAAGGGATTAGGGTGGGGGCTAAGCTGGGATACAAATGAATACACTGTAATTATTAAAAAAATAAATACTTTCTTTAAATAGCCATCTTACTAAAAGCAATCTCCAGATGCAATGGAATTCCCATTTAAATCCCAACACAATTTTTTACAGACCTTGAAAGAACAACCATCAATTTCATATGGAGAAATAAAAGACTCAGGATTGATAAACAATTCTGTACAATAAAAGTACCTCTGCAGGTATCATCATTTTTTATTTCAAGCTGTACTACAGAGCAATAGTAATAAATTCTTCAGGTACTGGAATAAAAACAGAGACTGATCAATCGAATTGAAATAAAGTCACATATCTACCAATACCTGATTTTTGACAAAGATGCCAAAACCATACAATGAAAAACTGAGAGCATCTTCAACAAATAGTGCTGGTCTAACTGGATGACTGCATGGAGAAGAGCGCAAATATGTCCATACTTGTCACCTGCAGAAAACTAAAGTCCAAGTAGATCAAAGACTTGAACATAAAACCAGATACACTAAAGCTGTTAGAAGAAAAGATAGGGAAGAGTCTTGAATGGATTAGCACAGGAGACAATTTGCTGAACAGAACAGAAAGAGCTCAGGCTCTAAGATCAACAATTAATAAATGAGACCTCATGACAGAGAAACTTCTGTAAAACAAAGGACACTGTCATCAGAACAAAAAGACAGCCTATATACTGGGAAATATCTTCACCAACTCTACATTTAACACAGGTCTAATATCCAGAATATATAAAAAACTCAAGGAATTAAACACCAACAAACAATAATTCAATTAAAAATGGGGTACAGAGCTAAAGAGAGAATTCTCAACAGAGGAATATCGAATAGTGGAGAAACACTTAAAGAAATATTCAACATCCTTAGTTAGCAGGGAAATGCAAATCAGAATGACTCTGAGTTTCCACTTCACACCCAACAGAATGGCAAAGATCAATATATCAAGTGACAATGCATACTGGAGAAAATGTGGAGAAAGGAAATCCCTCTCCATTGCTAGTGATAATGTAAACTTGTACAACCACTTTGGAAATCAATCTGGTGGTTTTTCAGAAACGTGGGAATGGTGCTACCTCAAGATCTCTGGGTCTAGAGCTGCTCCAGTATCCCAAGTGGGTTCCCCAGTAAGGGGTACAGGGCCTGTGTGACATGAACTCAGTGGCTGACTCTTTGCTCAGCTCCCACTGGGGGGTGCAGCTTTGCCAGGCCACAGAGGAAGATGATGTAGGCAACTTTGGTGAGATCTGAGGTCAGATAGAAAGGTCCTCCCTTATCAGAGGACTAAAGAAAGGGCATAATGGGAGAGGACAGTGGGTGGGTGAGACTGGGAAGAGATGAGGGAAGGGGCTGCAGTGGGCATACAAAGTGAAAAATTGTAATAAAAAATATATAAATAAAATTAAATAAATAAAAAAGACCCAGCTATACCACTCCTGGACATATACCCTTTAGATGCTCAACCATACAACAAAGACATTTTCTCAACTATGTTTATAATAGCTTTATCATAATAGCCAGAATCTAGAAACAGCTTAGATGTGCCTCAACTGAAGAATGGATACAGAAATTGTGGTACATTTATACAATGAAATACTATTCAGCTATTAAAAACTAAGAAACCATGAAATTTGCAGGCAAATGAATGGAACTAAAAAAGAGCATTCTGGGTGAGGTATTAGCCATATAAAAATAAATAAACATATTAAAATCTACAGACCTAAAGAAGCTTAACAAGGTAGATAGTAGGGGATATGCTTTTTTTTTGGTGGGGGGAGGCATATGCTCAGTTCATATTCAAAAGGGAAAAGAGGATAGACACAGGAAGTGTTTGAAGAGAGAGAACAGGATGGGAGCCTACCACAGATGTCCTCCAGCAGACTCACCCAGAAGAAGACCTAAGTGAATGCACAGACTCACAGCCAAACTTTGGACAGAGTACAAGGAGACTTATGGAAGCAATGGGATATAGAAGGATCTGCAGGGAGAGGACCACCCCCCTCAAGTAGAACAACAATGCAAAAAAAAAATATCTGGGCCCATGGGGGCTGTAGATAGTGATGTATCAACCAAAGACCATGCTTAGAAAGGACCTAGCCCTCCTCTCCCCTCTCTCATGGACATCTCAGTCTCCATGTGGGTTCCTGAGTAAAGGAAGGAAGATGAGATAGTCTCTAACATGAACTCAGTTGCCTGCTCCTTGATCACTTTTCCCTGGTGGAGTGACCTAGCCATCCCACAGAGGAAGAGAACCTATGCAGTTCTGATGGGATCTGATAGGCTAGGGTCAGACAGTAGGAGAGGAAGAATTCCCCTATCAATGGGACGAGGAAAAAAGGATAGAGGAAGAAGAGGGAGGAATAGTGGTACTGGGAAGGATGTAGGAGGGGCCTACAACTGGGATACAATGTGAATACGTTGTAAAGATGTATAATAGTAATTGTAAAACATATTCTAAATATTTCTAGCCTACTATATTATGAATTAAGTATATCTAAAATGGAATCAATAATAATTACTGAATAATGACTAGAATTATCTTGTGGTCTGTAAAGACTATGGTTCAAATATTCTGATACATAAGGGCATTTTGCTTTGTCATCTTGACCACAGCACAACTTCACATAATACATGCATAGATTTTATTCATTTTTAAACATGGACTACAAGGAGAACAAATAAGATCACAAGAGTGATCTCATCCACAATCAGGTGCTTCCTTAGTGCTGTATTCTTGAAAACAATGCAATGGTGAATGGTGGTTATCGAAGCAATAGACCCAAAGCTAGGATACCATTTAGGAAAATAAGTGGCCAAAGAAGCCAAACAAAATCAGCAGGGTTGATGTTTTAGAAAGCTTAAATTTGCAAGGCTGTGGAAGATAGTGACAAAAGAAATTCAACAATGTTCAACAGTTTGATTGTTATTTTGGGCTCTCTCACTTCCCTATATATATTCAATACTGCACTGTTGGTTTGGGATCAAACTCAGGGATTTGCACTTGCTAATCAAATACTCTGTCAGTCATGACCAAGCTATAAGCTCAGTCTTTCCTTATCATTTTTATCAAGGAATTATGTCTAAACTAAGTTTGTAATATTAGAAGATAACACAGATGAAAATAATTTCCCTCATTTTCCATCAATATTAAAATAGTTGTTGTATCTTGCTTTAAAAGTGATATCTAAGGAAGGGGGAAAACAGTAAATTACATGTTTATTTATTTAGAAATGTATGCTAAAGAGATACTACCTTTGTCCCTTTAAAAAAAAATGATATACCAGGGTTTTACTCATGGGTTCCTGATACTAAGTTTTAGGACAATTGTGCTCTGAGGTATACTTTTTTCATTTTTTAAGTTAATTAATTCAATTTACATCTCAGTCATAGGCCTCTAGTTCCACCCTCCCTCCTGCATCCCATCTCTTATTCCTCAGAATAAGGGAGTACCCCTACCTGGGTACCCCAGCTCATCTTTTCACATAAGGCCTGAGTTTGTCTTCATCCCCTGTGGCCTGGTGGGGTAATCCCATCAGTGGAAGTGATCGAAAAGCAGGCAACATAGCCCATGTCAGAGGTATCCCCCACTTCACTAACTAGTGGGCCCACATGAAGTCCTAAATAACCATGGGCTACTTATAAGTAAAGGACCTAGATCCCAACCATGCATTGACCTTGGTGGTACCTCAGACTCCATTGGCTCCTCTGTACCAGGTTGATTGGCTCTGATGGTCTTCTTGTGGAGCTTTTCTCACCTCTCTGTCCATTTATCCTTTACCTATCTTTTCCAGCAGACTCCCTATATTTCAACTAATGTTTGGCTGTTAGTCTCAGTATCTATTTCGAGCCATTGCAAGGTGGAGACTCAAAGAAGACAACTCTGGTAGGCTCCTGTCTGCAAGCATGCCTAGGGGTTGGCTTTCTTCCATGGGGTGGGTCATAGGCTTTGGCCAGGCACTGGTTGAACATTCCCACAATCTTTTTTTCTGCCTGTTTTTCTTTTGTCCTTCAGGTCTTCTAGAGAGTGTACATGTTGGATTGAAGATTTTAAGGGTAGCTTGGTGATTTCCTCCATCCACTGGGAGTCTCAAGTAGATAAAGGGTATCCTCTTCCATCTCCATGGCCCCTGCTACTAGAGTCCCTCTCATATTCTTTCAGTGGCATATTCTGATTTAGGTTTGCAGTTTGCCATAGATGCCTCCATCCACTATTTCTCTTTTCTCTGCAGTCTTTCTGCCCTCCTGACCCTACTCCCCCAAGTATGATATCCACCCTTATTTCTTTCTGTGTTTCCTCTCTACCTTGTTACCACTCTTCGACCACTACTTCTGTCTGTTGTATTTCCCCTTATGGATGAGATTTATACATCCTCTCTTGGGTCCTCCTTGTTGCTTATCTTCTTAAGGTCTGTTTGATGTAGTATGTCTATCCTGTACTACATGGCTAAAATCTGCTTGTAAGAGAGTACATAACATGTGTGCCTTTCTGGGTCTGTGTTACCTCACTCAGGATGACATTTTCTCATTCCATCAATTTGCCTGCAAATTCCATGATATCCTTGTTTTTGATGGCTGAGTAGTATTCCATTGTGTAAATGTACCACAGTTTCTTTATCCATTCTTCAGTTGTGAGACATCTAGGTTGTTTCCAGTTTCTGGCTATTATGAAAAACAGCTGCTACTAACATAGTTGGGCAAATGTCCTTGTTGTATAGTGGCGAATCTTTAGGGTGTATGCCCAGTAGAGTAGTGGCGTAGTTTGGTCTTGAGGTATGGCTATTCTCAGTTTCCTGACAAAGCACAAGATTTATTTCCAAAGTGGTTGTGTGAGTTTGCACTCCCGTGAGTAATAGAGTGTTCTCTTTTTTCCACATCCCAGCCTGCAATTGTTGTCACTTGCGCAATCTCAGGCATTCTAACAGATGTAAGATGGAATATCAGGGTCCTTTTGATTTGCGTTTCCCTGATGACCAATGACATTGAGCATTTCTCTAAGTGTTTCTTCACCATTCAAGATTTCACTCTTGAGAATTTTCTGTTTAGATCTATATCTCATTTTTATTTGGATTATTTGGTTTGTTGGTTAAGTTTTTGAGTTCCTTATATATTCTGGATATTAGCCCTTTGTCGGATGTAGAAATGGTGAAAAACTTTTCCCAATTTGTAGACTGCACTTTTGTTCTATTGATAGTGTCCTTTACTTTATAGAAATTTTTAAGTTTCAAGGAGTCCCATATATTGACTGTAGATCTTAGAGTCTGAGCTGTTGATGTTGGAGCTGTTCAGGAAGTGCTCTCCTGTTTTCGATGAGTTTAAGGCTCCTACCTACTTTCTCTTCTAGCAGATTTAGTGTATCTGATTTTATGTTGAGGTTTTTGACCCACTTCAACATGTGTTTCGCTCAGGCCAATAAAAAATATGGATATGTTTGCATTTTTCTACATGTAGACATCCAATTAGACCAGCACCGTGTGTGGAAGATGTTTTTTTCTTTGTTTGGTTTTGGCCTCTTTGTCAAAAGTCAGGTGTGCATAGGTATGTGAGTTATTTCTGGGTCTTTCATTTGATTCCATTCATTCATCAGTCTATTTCTATGCCAGTACTATGCAATTTTTATTACTATTGCTCTGTAGTATAGTTTGAGGCATGGAGATACCTCCAGAAATTTTATTATTTTATAGGACTGTTTTAGCTATTTTGTGTTTTGTTTTTCAATATAAAACTGAGACCTGTTCTTTCAAGGTCTTTGAAGAATTGTGTTGGTATTTTTGGTGAGGATTGCATTGAAACTGTAGATAGCTTTTGGTAGGATGGCCAGACTTTCAAAGAAGTGTTAATACAAGTACTCCTCAAACTATTCTACAAGACAGAAACAGAAGGAACATTGCCAAACTCATTTTATGAGACCACAGTTACCCTGATACCTAAACTTCACAAAGACAATCAAAGAAAGAGAATTTACAACCAATTTCCCTTAAGAATATTGGTTCAGGAATACTAAATAAAATACTCAAAAGACAAATCCAGGAACATATCAAAAATATCGTCCACCATGATCAAGTATGTTTCATCGCAGTATGCAGGGATGTGTTAACAAATGATAATCCACTATATAAACAAACTGAAAGAAAAAATATAATCATATCATTAGATACTGAAAACACTTTTGACAAAATCCAACACATCTTCATATTTAAAGTCATGGATAGATCAGGGACAGAAGGCGCATATCTGAACACAATAAGCCAATATACAGCAAGACAACAGCCAATATAAAGTTAAACTGAAAGAAACTTAAGTCAATTCCACAAAAATCAAGGACAAGACAAGGCTCCCCACTCTCTCCATATCTCTTCTACATAGTGCTTGAAGTCCTAGCTAGATCAATAAGAAAACTAAAGGAGGTTGAGGAGATATAAATTGGAAAGTAGGATGTCAAAGTATTTGCTATTTACAAATGATATGATAGTATACATAGGTGACTCCACAAAAATTCTACAAGGGAATTCCTACAGTTGATAAATACCTCCAGCAAAGTGGCTGGATACAAAATTATCTTTAAAAAAAATAGTAGCCTATCTATACACCTAGGGAAGATAAGCAAGAAGAAGGACCCAGAATGGGATGATCAATTCTCACTTAGATGGAAAAACGGGATGGACATTGAATGTAGGAGAAAACAAGCTACAAGACAGGAGCCTACCACAGAGGGCCTCTGAAAGACTCTAACTAGCAATGTATCAAGGCAGATATTAAGACTCACAACCAAGCCTTCAGCAGAGTGCAGGGAAGCATATGATAAAAGGGCGAGTTAGTAAGACTTGGAAAGGACAAGAGCTCCACAAAGACCAGATAGATCAGGGCACAGGAGTCTTTCTGGAGACTATTTCTCCAACCAAGGACCATGTATGAATATAACCCAGAAACCCTGCTCGGATGTGGCCCATGGTAGCTCAGTGTCCAACTGGGTACCCTAGTAAGGGGAACAGGGACTATTTTTGTCATGAACTCAATGGCTGGCTCTTCCACCCTCCCCCACTCCCAAGGGAGAGCAGCCTAGCTAGATCCCAGAAGAGAACATTGCAGCCAGCCCTGAAGAGACCTGATAAGCTAGGGTCAGATGGAAGGGGAGGAGGTCCTCCCCATCAGTGGACTCGGAGTGGGGAAGGGAGGAGATGAGGGAGGGATGGAGAGAGTGGGAGGGAATGAGGGAAGGGGCTACAGCTGGGATACAAAGTATATAACCTGTGATTAATATAAAAATAAATAAAATACATAATAAAAAAGAAGATTGGCAAATGCCAAAAAAATAGTAGCCTTCCTCTATACAAGTATTCCATAAGCTATAAAAAAATTAGCTAAACAATACCCTTCACAGTAGCCACAAATAATATAAAGTATCTTCTGTAACTCTAACTAAGCAACTATGGCAAGAACTTCAAGTCTCAAAGAGAAAATATATCAGAAAGAAAGATCTCCCAGTTCATGGATCAGTGGGATTTAAACAGTATAAAAATGGCTATCTTACCAAAAGCAATATACAGATTCAATGAAATTTCTATAAAAACACCAGCACAATTCTTTACAGACCTTAGAAGAACAATTCTCAACTTCATATGAAAAACAAACAAACAAAAAACAGAATACCTAAAACAAAGCCTGTAAAATAAAAGAAGTTCTGCAGATATCTATCCCTGATCTCAAGCTTTACTATAGCATAACAGTAATAAAAACTTCATGGTATTGGTATAGAAACAGAATGGTTGATAAATGGAATCAAATCGAAAACCTGGAAATAAATCCACGCACCTAAGGTCACCAGAGTTTTAAGAAAGAAACCAAAACCAACAACACAGCTCTTTCAAAATGTTATAATGCCATGAGAGAAACCTCGAAGAACTTCTAGACATAGAATTCAAAACAACGATCATAAATATTTTCTTTTCTTTTTCCATTACTGTTAGGGCTTTAAAATTTAAGTTTATAGAAAGATTGTCTTCCCTCAAACATACACTAAGTACCAGTACTTTAAATCTTTGAAATGGTGAGTTGGTTGCCAATAAAAATAAACATGATGACTCATAACAAATATCAACACATATGAAAAGATAAGTGCTGCTGATAAAGCCATCCAGAAAAATTCCAGGCACTGCAGGGAGTTGGGCTTTGAGTATAGACAAGCAGCAGGTTACCGCCTAACCTATTTACGGATGTGAGCAGCTGCAAATGAAGCAAAATAGCCACCAAAAAGATATGTTTACCTATGTTCGTAAGAGATGATTTTGAAAAAAAAAATGTTGCATTTGTGTCACATCTAAGTAGTGGGGTTAATTTTAAATTACTACCATTTATCATTAAGTTACTGTGAGTTTTATAAACCAAGTCCCATCTTTGTCCAACAAAAGTAAATCTGTTTCATAAAAACTATCCCTCCTTTCCCTTTCTTTTATTTTCTTGTCTAGTTGGAATTTAACAAAATTATTCCAAATGCTACAAACATCATTGTCAATTTCATCTATTTACTTCCTGCTGTGTTTCCAGATTTTTCTCATGCCAAGAATAAGGTTTAATTAGCCTCTGCTGCATAAATAATTGCATTGCAACACAATTGATTTGAAAACATCTTGAAACTGAAGTAAAAAGAACTCCACATTATTACCTTCTTAAAAAGAACAATGGATACTTTCATATACTTCACTGATACACTTCTACATGTAGATTATCCTTTGTTATTCTGAATTCTACTAGTTTGTAGTTTCAGACCTTCAAAAATAACTATCACTTCCAATTATTAACCTATTCAAATTCCGTCCCATAGTGAAGTGTGGTAGGTTTCCCCTCTCATTATATAAACATTCATTAGCTTATCTTCTAAATATATACCAAACAAAAAATTGTATCTGTCTTGCAGATTTTCTTTGGGTATGTGAATTTGAACCCATGGCCTTGTGAAGGTTATCCATACATTCTGCTGCTGAACTACAGCCCAGCTCCTAAACCATCTATTATCTCCTCAATCTTCACTTCCATTTCTTTCACTGCCATATCCCATCATATTAGTGAATACTGTGCTGCCCATGTAGAGTCACAGCCAGTTCAGTTCATCACACTTCTTATTTCCATCACCATTCTATATTATTTTGTTGTTATTGTTTTATTTTGTTTCTGAAAGTTTGCTTAGAATAGTTTAAGACAGAAAGCTCATCCCACCACTGAATAAAGACCTTGTGATTTCACATGTCTGTAATCTCAAAACTTGAAAGGTAAAGGCAGAATAGCTCAGAAGTTGTGGCCAGCATGAGCTATAAAAAAGGAGCGGGCAGGGGTGGGGAAGGGGAAGAGAGACAGAAGAGAGATGGGGAAGGGAGGAAGAGAGAAAGAGGAAATAGGTAGAGTTGACTATAGAGATATCTAAACCTGCATAGTATCTAGGCATGCTGGAACAGGAAAATCTTCACATGATTGAGCCTAGCCTAGACTACAGTGAAATTATTCTAGTTGATCTGTACAATAAGACCCTGTCTCAGAAAATGAATAGGGCTGAGAAGATGGTCCAGTTTCTAAAATTCTTGTGGCTCAAGTATAAAGAACCTATATTCAGACTCCTAAGGACCCAGGTATAAATCTGGGTGAAACTGTTTAGGTCTGTAATTCTAGTGCTGGAAGGCAAAACAGAAAGATCTTTAGGCTCGCTCAGTGGTTAACCAATCTTTCTAATTAGTAAGGTCCAGTGTCCAGTGTGAGACCCTGTCACAAAAAGTAATATAGTCTTAAAGAAGCGAAACAACAAGGAAGACCCTAGGGAAGATGCTCAATCCTCATTCAGAAGAACAAATGCAATAGACATCAGAAGCAGGAGAAGACAAGGAACAGGACAGGAGCCTACTACAGAGGGCCTCTGAAAGATTCTACCCAGCAGAGTTCGAAACAGATGCCAAGACTCAAAGTCAAACTTTGGGCAGAGTACAGGGAATCATATGAAAGAAGAGGGAGACAGAAAGACCTGGATGGGACAGGAACCCCAGAAGGAGACCAACAGAGCCCCTGCCCCCAAAAACTGGGCCCTGGGAGCCATGAAGAGAATAATACCCCAACCAAGGACCATGCATGGAGAGGATTTAAAACCCTGCTCAGATGTGACCCATAGACTCATTCTCTATGTGGGTTCTTTAGTAAGGAGAGCAAGGGATATTTCTGGCATTAACTTAGTGACAGGCTCTCTGATCACCTCCCACTTGGGGATGCAGTCTTGCCAGGCCACAGAAGAAGACAATGCATCCAGTCCTGATGAGAACTGGTAGGCTAGGGTCAGATAGGGTCCTCCCTAACAATGAACTAGTGGAGGGGCAGGAAAGGAGATGAGGGAGGAAGGGTGGAATTGGGAGTAGACAGGGAGGGGGCCACAGTGGGGATACAAAGTGAATAAATTATGATAAATAATAAATTAAAAAATTTAAATCATAATATAGCGAAAAATTGGGATATATGCCTGGCATTGCCCTCTGACCTATACACCCATAGGCCATTTTTTCTTAAATACACAAGGTTAATTCTCTCTCTCTCTCTCTTTCTCACGTGTGTGTGTGTGTATGTATTTGCATGAAAGGCTATAATAAAATCCATGGCTTTGCATTCATGAGCAAGTGCTATATGATTGATCTACTCCTGCACTTACTTCTTATTTTTATTTTAAATCAGGGTCTTGTTAGAGGCACAGGTCTGCCTTAACCTCACTGGGTAACTCTTAAAATCCTTCTACTTGGAATTTTCCTCCCTCAACCTTCTGAATAACTGAAATTATACATGTAGACTACCATGTCTCGATGCTTAGAATTTTCTTGAGATGTTCATAATTACCCTTCTACTTCAATACCATTTAAGTAGCAAATATTTATCAGGTCAAACTCTCATTCAAAAATGACTCAGCAAAAAAGGAATGCTTAAGAAATTAAAGGTGATAAGTTAACTTTGTTCTAGTTTAAGGAAGAAAATGCTTATTTTAGCTCACAATTCTAGCTTATAATTCATCATGGAATAAAAATCAGGATCTTCAAGCAGCTGGTCACATTATGTTCACATTAAGAATATAAAAATGAATGCACACACGCTGGCTTGCTCACTTGCTTGTATAAGTAATATTTCCACTCATACTCACAGGACTTTGTGCATAGCGAATTATGTTGCCCACAAGGGCTGGGATTTTGCCATCTATTAATAAGGACAACTCCTCATATACACATCTATGGGTCAAGCGAAGTTACAAACGCTCAAAGAGCTTTTCTTCCCAGGTTGTCTTTGGGTTCTGTTTCTCTCAGGGACAGCTGGAGCACTTTAGGGTAAGATCCATGTGCTAAGGCCTGGGTGTGGAGAACATTTCCACAGAATGTTAGAGTTTAGCTCTTTTAGCATGAGACCCCAGGTGACAACGGAAGCTCAGACGTTCCAAAGCCTATGGAGATACCAAAGCCTTACAACTCTTGGTCAAGCTACCATGCTAAGCACTGCAGAGGTGAGGGCAGAAGTCCATGCCTGGTTGGCTTGCAGCCAAAATGCAGGCCCTGCAAGGCTCAGTCCCAGAAAACCAGAAAGCAGGCCTGGTGAAAAGTGGCCATCAGAAGAATGGTAAACCTCAGGCAGTCATGATGGAAGGCTGATGGTGTCACATAGCCAGTCAGCAGCATGTGTACACCCCCAGCAGCCCATTTATTTGAAATAAGAGATTTATAAACCTTGGCAAGTGAGAGGAATTTTTAGAGTAAATGTGTTTGATTTTCTAGGATTGGGGTCAGGAATACTTGATTTGCGTGTAGTGGTACAGTGCATTTTCCATGCGGTACCATGGTCCTAACACAAGAAGGAAAACACAGTAGTTACTTATTGTATAGGTGGGGGGAGGGAAACCTCCAACTACAATTGAAGGTCACTCTTTCAGCCTAAAATCCTTAGCAGGGTTGGGCACTTCTAGGAATAGGTAGGAAGGTCCCTGAACTGGTTTCCTTATCTGTTTTATAATCTGCCCTGAAGGCTATTTGATGCTTCTTAAAAGACCTGGGGTCACCCAGATCAGGAATGACTTTTGGAACCCTGCTAAGAAAAGGGATTCTGTTGCCATAAACCTAGTGCAAATAAAGGGCTCTTCAAAGACGTAAGACTTCAACCTTATCCAGCAGAGCCCCATACCAAATAATTTGTATCAAGATGATAAAGCTAAGGGACCTACACACAGTCCATATTTTCAAAAGGCTTGGAACAAGCTTTTTGGAATTTTCTTATTAAAATACTAACAAAATGCTGACCTAGGTCTTTATCCTGGTGAGTTATTTAAACATTTAAAACATGTTGAAATAATTAAAGTTTTTATATAATATAAATTTGACTATGTTCTGAAGTTTAGAGAAAGAACAGATTCAAACTTTTAAATCATAAAAAATAATAAATTAGAAGGTTACCCTTCTTCTTCCTATTTTCCTTCTATGAATATACTTCCACTCTTCCCCTCTCCATTTTATCCTCTATCACCTATTCCTCTTCATGATCATTATCATCTGTGTTTTCTGCATCCTCCCTTCTTCTTCATAGTTTTTTTCTTATTCTCCTACAAGCTTTTTTTCTTGCTTTCTAACCATAACTGACTGCTTTTATTTCTTCAATATGGCTTTAGAAAGGAAAATTTTATAACATTTCTTAAATCAATCATACTTGCCAAAAGTGCTTAATTCTCTCAATTCTGTGTATTATTTTCAATTTACTATTGATGCTCACTAGAGAAATGATATAGAATTATAAATTGTTGAAGTTAAATTAGTTTCTATACAAAGCTGGTGGAAACAACCAATCAACATCTGATTTGACTTAAGGTCCACTTGACAAGATGGAACCCAAACTCAATACTGTTTGGGTGACAAAGAACCAAAAACTAGCAAGAACCAGAGCTCTAGGACAAAACAAATAACAGTGGTCTTAAAATATTAGTGGTAAAATGACTCCTAATATTGTGTTGCTATATTCAGAGAAGCTTCCTCTGCAGAGTAGCTGCAGAGAACAGCTACAAAGACCCATAGCCAGACATTATGCAGAAGGAGAGAGAGATCTTGGAACACTCATCTCTAAATGGAATGTCTCCATCAAAATCTTCCCTTCAGATCTCAGGCAACACCACACAAAAGAAAGCAGACACAGTGTAAGAGCCAGAGGGCATGTAGGACAATATGAGTTGAAGGTCCTTGAAATCGCCTGAGAAAAACTCATATGAACTGACAGAGCATTCACAGAGCTTCTGCACCTGTCCCTCTGTGAATATAGTAAAAATTTTAGTTGAGTATTTTATGGGACCTCCAAATTTATTAGCATTGTCTCACCAATTCTTATTTTTAAGCCAAAAATAAATGCTATTCAGCCCTACTGAGTCTTCAAAAGTAAAAAACAAAAACAAACAAAAACAAAAAAACTTAAAACAAATTTATAAATCAAGATTACAAGTATAACAGAATCACATGAGACAAAGGTATAGATAATAAGAGACTGCAGCATGCTAAGGCCTATATGGGATATCTATATTAAAACCTCATCTCGCAAGGCTCTGGAATCATTATGGAAATCAGAGGTACTGACTGACCAAAAGAAAATGGAATTTTCTAGCAATAGCAGGGAAGGTGCACATATGAACATACTGTGGTTGTAATACCATGCACAAAACCTGTGCAGTCTCAATACTGATAAGATCCCAGCATGGACAGTGTAGGCAGGTATGTAATCTCATCCTTTTACAAGGAGCTGTTAGCAACTGATAGTTCCTGGAAGAAGAAAAGTCAGTTTTCTTTAAGAATGGGCCCATTCCTACTTGGACCTCTGCATATATATTATAGGTTCCAGTTTAGTATTTTTATGGGATGTTTGTTTAGTGCTTTTTCATTATTATTATTATTGTTATTATTATTTCTAATTTATTCCCATTGTATCCCAGTTGTAGCCCTTTTGCTCATCTCCTCCCAGTCCCACTCCCACTTTCCTTCCCTCTTCCCCCCATATCCTTCTTCCCTAGTCTACTGATGGGGAAAGTCCTTCTCCCATTCTATCTGACCCTACCCTATCAGCTCCCACCAGGACTGCATGGATTATCTGCATCTGTAGGCTGGCTAGGTAGCCCCACCAGGAAGAAGTGATCAAAGAGCAGGAAAGCGAGTTCATGTCAGAGACTGTCTCTTCTCCCCTTAATAGGGAAACCACGTGGAGACTGAGCTGTCTATGTGCTACATCTGAGCAAGAAGTCAAGGTCTTCTCTATGCATGGTCTTTGGTTTATGCATAAATCTCTGCGTGGGTCCTAGGTCTCTCTCTCTCTCTCTCTCTCTCTCTCTCTCTCTCTCTCTGTGTGTGTGTGTGTGTGTGTGTGTGTGTGTGTGTCTTTTGGCTTTGTTGGTCTCCTTATAGGGTTCCTGTCCCCTACAGGTCATTTTATGTGCCCCTACTTCCATAAGACTACCTGTAGTATGTCCAAAATTTGGATGTGAGTCTCTACATCTGCTTAGATCCCTGCTGTGCTGAGTCTTTTAGAGGACATCTGTGGTAAACTCCCATCCTGTTCCCTCTCTTCAACCACTCCTGTGTCTTTCTAATCTCTTTTCCCTTCTGAATGAGAATTAAGCATTGTACCTAGGGCCCTCTATGCTGTTTAGCTTTTTTAGGTCTATAGATTTTTTTTTTAATGGGGTACAAAGCTAACCAGAGAATTCTCAACAGAGGAATATCAAATGGTGGAAAACACTTAGAGAAATGTTCAAAGTCCTTAGTCATCAGGGAAATACAAATCAAAATGACTGCAAGATTCTATTTCACACCCATCAGAATGGCTCAGATCAAAAACTCAAGTGACAACACATGCTGGAGAGGATGTGGAGAAAGAGGAACCCTCCTCCATTGCTGGTGGGAAAGTGAACTTGTACAACCACTTTGAAAATTAATCTGGTGCCTTCTCAGAACACTGGGAATAGTGTTACCTCAAGACCCAGCTATAGGAGGGAGATTCAAGATGGCAATGAGCACACACAGTTTCTGAGTTGCAGAGGAGCTGAAGCACTGGAGTTGGTGAGTGGAAGGATGACTGAATCCAGGAAAACGACGAGAGGGAACATTGCACAAGGTGAGACATTTGGTCTCCAGTCATCTGTGGACTTGTTTGAGGAAGGAGGGTAATGATCATTTGATCTCCCAGCACTCCCCTTTTTCAGGCTTCCCTCCTCCTCCGAAAAACAGGCTCACCCAGATTCTCAGCTCAGAGCTCACTGCCTGGAGACTGTGGTGGCAGAGGCAGGGCTCCTAGCCCCTCAGCTGCAGCTGCCAAGTGAACCCGCCTTGGAATCCCAGATCTGCTGCTGCATCATCCTCCCTGTGTCCCAGGTCTGCAACTGGTCATAATGACTCTGCAGGGACTCCCAGCCACTGACTGTAAGGCCTGCCCAAACCCTCAGGTGACAAATAATAGGCTATGTAGTGACCAAGTCTAGCAGACCTGCCAAATAAACTAGGCACAACAGGCTCCAGGCCTCCCAGGACTGGAAAGCTCAGTGGAGGGCCCCAGGACTACCCAGAAGGCATCGGGAGCAGAATCCCAGTCTCCAGCTACAGCTGGACTTCCTAACCTGGCGGCTACAGCAGCACTGAGCTGGCAGAGTAAATCAGTCCTCCTGCTTATGACTAAGAAGGGCCAAACCAGAGAGTAGAGAGCCCAGATACCGGATCCCTGCTGATGTGACCTGCTTGAGAGTGAGTGCGCCCTTGAGTGTCTGCAGAGCCCCATATCCAGGGTCCTTCTAAACTAGCAGCCAGGTATCAGACCCCTCCCACCCACACAGCCACTGTGGGAAACAGAGGGATTCTTGGGACATCGAAGCCTCTGCTTTGCAGGTTCAATAGTGGAGTTAAGGCAGATAACCCCAGGAGCTCAGATAGGGCCAACTACCAGGGGCCTATAGACCACTAAGGTATTCTGAGAATTTGCATAAGGAAATTGTGCCATGACTATCACCAGCACCTGCTACATCTACAACACATGCACAAGTAACTCCTTAGATGCCTGCAAGGAAGAGCCCCTCTCCCACACTCAAGGGTTCAACATTCTCTATCACTCTGTCCCTAAAGGCACATTTCTATGCACACACACATGCACACACACACACACACACACACACACACGCACACCAACATTTGCCCTTTAGCACTGGCAGACTTTCCTCCCACAAGTACAGCTGAAGCACCAACGCACACAGTGAGGCAAAGGGACCTCAGCTTCCTGAAGAATTCTCCAGATGCTGGAGAAAGACAGTACCAGTCTGAACTGCAGAATCCAGGGACAAAACGGGAAAGTTATGGATGTGCCAATGGCTAGGGGTCGGAGAAAGAACACATCCAACATAAATCAGGACAACATGGCTTCACCAGCAACTGCCAAAATTGATGGATGCTCCAATTCATTGGGAGCACAGGAAAATGACATTAACGCTGTGCTTACCCAATTATTGAGGCACATAAAGGGGAAAAAAACAAATTTCTCAGAGCAATAGCCATACAAATACAAACAGTAAAAGAGGAAATGAAAAAAATCGATCAAAGATTTGTCCAACCAAGTGGAGGCAAAGAAAGAGGAAATGAACAAAATTCTCAAAGAAACACAGGCAAATATAGCCAAATAAATAGAGGCACAAGTAGAGATACAATTAGTGGCATATAGAAAGGAAATGAGCAACAACAAAAAAATTAGAGACCATCATAGAGAGACAGGAATCCACATTCAAACAGATGAAGGAAATGGTGCAAGGCAGGAAAACAGAATTAGAATCAATTTAAAAAATACAACCTGAGAAAACTCTGGAGCTGGAGAACTTAGAGAAAAGATCAGGAACAAAGGCAAGCATCACCAACAGAATACAAGAGATAGAAGAGAGAATCTCTGGTGCTGAAAATACACATGCAGAAAATGATATTTCTCTCATAGAAAAGTAAAATGAGAAAAGTCCCAAACACAAAATATCCAAGAAATCAAGGGTGCCATGAAAAGACAAAATCTAAGAATAATAGGTATTGATGAAAAAGAAGATTCCAGGCTCCAAGGTCCAGAAAATATTTTCAAGAAAATCGTAGAAGAAAAATTTCCCAACTTAAATAAAGAGAGGTCCATATATATACAAGAGGCCTAGAAAACAGCAAATAGACTAGACCAGAAAAGAAACTCCTCATGTCACATCGTCAAAACACTGAATCTACAAAACAAAGAAAAGATATTAAAAGCAGCAAGGGAAAAAGGGCCAAGTAACATATACAGGTAGACCTATCAGAATCACACAGAATTTCTCATCAGAAACTATGAAAGCCAGAAGGGCCTAGGCAGTTGTCATGAAGACTTTAAGTGACTACAGATGCCAACCCAGACTACTATAACCTGCAAAGAGTTCAATCAACATAGATGAAGAAAACAAAATATTCCATGACAAAACTAAATTTAAGCAATATCTACACAGCAAACCAGCCCTACAGAAGATACTAGACGGAAAACTCCAGTCCAACGAAAACAACTATACCCAAGAAAACATAGCATACAGATAATATCTCAACAAAAAATAAAAGAAAGCAAGCACTGAATCACAATAAGATCACCAACTCCACATTAAAAGGAACTAACGGTCATTGGTCACTTTTATCTATCAACATCAATGGACTCAACTCTCCAACAAAAAGACACAGACTAACAGAATGGGTCCAGAAACAGGATCCAACGTTCTGCTGCATCCAAGGACCACACCTCTGCAACAAAGATAAACACTACCTCAGAGTAAAGAGGTAGAAAATGTGTTTCAAGCAAATGGACCCAGAAAACAAGCTTTCCACCTTCTGATATCTTCTTCAATCTCTTTCTTCAGAGACTTCAAGTTTTTTCAAACAGGTCTTTCACCTGCTTGGTTAAAGTCACCCCAACGTACTTTGTCTGAATTTTGTAGATGGAATCTATCAATAAAACTTTCCATTTCTGGAGATCCAAGATGGCTGCCACGAGAGAACACTGTGTCTGAGGAGTAGGAGAGCAGAAACAACGCAGTGACCAGGAGACTGAACTCTGGGACCTAAAACGCCAGCATTGTGAGTGCCAGGTGAGCGGAACTCCTACGGTGAGAAAATCAAGTGGGAAAACCCTAGAGACACCCAGTTATTACCTGGAAAAATTTCCTGGTGACCAGTGGCGCACAGCTCTGATTGAAACGAGCAGCAGCACTGGGTGCCCGCACCAGCCATTATGGACTGGATCGCACAGTCTCCCGGGCAGTCTGGGGAGGAACCTGGTGCCATTTTCACTGAACTGCACCCTGCGAGCACACACTGCACCCTGGTTCTGCTTCGACCC
>CM053763.1:15786018-15810988 GCA_028658305.1 Pachyuromys duprasi
ATGTCTACATGCAGAAAAATAAAAATAGATCCATATTAATCATCCTGCACAAAACTAAAGTCCAAGTGGATCAAAGACCTCAACATAAAACCAGATACTCTAAATTGATTAGAAGAAAAAGTGGGAAAGACCCTAGACTCATTGGCACAGGAAACTACTTCCTGAACAGAACACCAACAGCACAAGCTCTAAGAACAACAATCAATAAATGGGACCTCATGAAACTGAAAAGCTTCTGTATAGTAAAAGGTACTATTGTCAGAACAAAATGACAGCCTACAGACTGGGAAAGGATCTTCACCAACCCTGTATCTGACAGAAGGCTGATATCCAAAATATATAAAGAAATAAAGAGATTAAAAAGCAATAAATCAAGCAGTTCAATTAAAAAATGGGGTAAAAAGCTAAACAGAGAATTTTTTGTAGAGGAATATAGAATGTCAGAGAAACACCTAAAGCGATGTTCAACATTCTTAACCATCAGAGACATGCAAATCAAAACGACCCTGAGATTTCACCTTATACCCATCAAAATGGCTAAAATAAAAAAACTCAAATGACAACACATGCTGGAGATGTTGTGGAGAAAGGAGAACACTTCTCCATTGCTGGTGGGAATATAAACTGGTAAAACCACTTTGGAAATCAATCTGACACTTTCTCAGATAATTAGGAATAGTGCTTCCTCAAGATCCAGCTATACCATTCCTAGGCATATATTCAAAAGTTGCTCAAGTACACAACAAGGACATTTGCTCAACCATGTTTGTAGAAGCTTTATTTGTAATAGCCAGAATGTGGAAACAACCCATATATCCATCAATGGAGAAATGGATATAGAAATTGCGGTACTTTTACACAATGGAATACTACTCAGCAATTAAAAACAAGGAAATCATGAAATATTCAGGCCGATGGTGGGAGAGAGAAAAGGTCATTCTCAGTGAGGTATCTTAGAAGGAGAAAGACACGCATGGTATATACTCACTTATATAGACCTCTAAGATATGATAAACATACTGAAATCTATACACCTAAAGAAGATAGACACAAAAGAGGACCCGGGGTAAGATCATTAATCCTCACTTAGAAAGACACATGGGATAGACATTGGATGTAGGAGAAAACAAGGAACAGGACAGGGGCCTACTAAAGAGGGCTACTGAAAGACTCTACCTAGCAGTGTATCAAAGCAGATACTGAGCCTCATAACCAAATCTTTGGTAGAGTGCAAGGAATCATATGAAAGAAGGGCAAGTTAGTATGACCTGGAGAGTACAGGAACTCAACAAGAAACGAATATATTTGGGCCCAGGTGTCTTTTATGAGACTGTTTCTCCAACCAAGGGCCATGTGTGGATATAACCTAGAACCTCTGCTTGGATGTAGCCCATGGTAGCTCAGTATTGAAGTGGGTTACCCTACTAAGGGGAACAGGGACTATTTCTGACATGAACTCATACTAGGCCCAAAAGTTGGGGAGGACTTTTGGGGAGGACTTTGCAGCCAGTCCTTATGATACCTGATAAAACTGGGTCAGAGGAAAGGGGAGGAGGTCCTCCTCTATCAGTGGACTTGGAAAGGGGCAGGGAGGAGATGAGGGAGAGAGGGTGGGATTGTAAGGGATTGAGGTAGCGGGATACAGCTGGGATACAAAGTTACTAAAATATAAATAATATTAAAAAAGAAAAAAAGAATAAAGAAAAAAGAGCCAGCTATAGTATTCTTGGGCCTATATCTGAAAGATGCTTAACCATACAACAAGGATATTTACTCAGCTATGTTTATAGCACCTTCATTCACAATAGCTGGAATCTAGAAACAAACTAGATGCCCCTTAACTGAAGAATGGGTAAAGAAATAGTGGAAAATTTACTCAGTGGAATACTACTCAGCTATTTTTTCTTTTTTTTAATTTTTATTAATTACACTTTATTTAATTTGTGTCCCACCTGTAGCTCCTTCTGTCATCCCCTCCCAATTCCATCCTCCCTCCCTCTTCTCCAACCATGCCCCTCCCTTAGTCCACTGATAGGATAGGTCCTCCTCCCCTTCCTTCTGATCCTAGTCTATCAGGTCTCATAAGAACTGTCTGCATTGTCTTCTTCTGTGGCTTGGTAAGGCTGTACCCACCTGAGAGGGAGGTGATCAAAGAGCAGGCCAATCAGTTCATGTCAGAGACAGTCCCTGTTCCCATTACTATGGAACCAACTTGGACACTGAACTGCCATGGGCTACATCTGTGCAGGGGTTCTAGGTTATCTCCATGAATGGTCCTTGGTTGGAATATCAGTCTCATAAAAGACCCCTGGGCCCAGAGTTTTTGGTTCTATTGCTCTCCTTGTGGAACTTCTGACTTCTCCAGGTCTTACTATCTCCCACTTCTTTCATAAGATTCCCTGCACTCTGCCCAAAGTTTGGCCATAATTGTCAGCATCTGCTTTGATACCCTAAAATGTAGAGCCTTTCAGAGGCCCTCTGTGGTAGGCTCCTGTCCTGTTCCCTGTTTTCTCCCTCTTCTGATCCCCATCATCTTGGTCTTTCTGAATGAGGATTGAGAATCTTACAGAGTCCTTTTTCTTGATAAGCTTCTTTAAAAACAAGGAAATCATGGAATTTGCAAGCAAATAGATGGATTAGAAAAGATCATCCTGAGTGAGGTAACCCAGAATCAGAAACATGTGTATGGTATATACTCACTTATATGTGGATATCAGTCACATAATAAAGGACAGCCATACTAAAATCTACAGGCTTCATGAATTCTTGTTTCTCCCTTTGGGCTTTTGTCCTTCTGTTGGTTTGCTAGTTCAACTTCTATGTGATGTTTTTCTGTTGTTTGTTGTTTGGATTTTTAGTCTTTATTTTGTTGGCTGGTTGTTAGCTTTTAGAAGCCTGTTGTTTTCTAGTGAGAAACAGAAAGGGAGTGACATCCAGATGTGAGGGAGGTTGTGTGGAGAAACTTAAAGGAGTAGAGAGAAGGAGAGTGACTCAAAACAAATGACATAAGAAAGTATCTGTTTTCAATAAAAGGGAAAAATCAGACTCCAACATCCATCTCTTGAATTTTATTTTGTCTCCAAAGAATAAGGTTTAAAGAGTCTGATCTTTGTGGTATATTGAAAGATAGGAACACGAAGAGTTAAGGCCAAAAGCTAAGACATGAAGTTCCACATTCATTAATGAATATGTGGTGTCTCTAGGAAATGTGTTAGGTCTCAAGAGATCCACATAACTCCATCAACAACAGATGATTATTACAGAAGGAGCCTGGACCTGCTGAGTGTCTTACATTCTACTTTGTGATGAGGTCCACTATCAAGGTCTAGACAGAAAACAATGGCTGGTTCATGCTCTTGGATATGCAAAATTCAAGTGGGATTCTAATAATGTGTCTTAAATATTCTATTAGAGCAAGATTTAGTTCAAGACAACAAGTAGACAATTAAATAGTTTAGATTTCAATGTATTTTGGATCTTTAGGACATTTTGCTAACTTATTCTCCAACTAGATTTCATTTTACAAAATAAACTTTTAGATTAAGAAAATATTGAGAAGTAGAAATGTTTGGAATTAAAACAAAATTAAAATGTCATAACTAAATTTAAGTGCAATTCTTCTCTTTAATGAAAACCAAAGTTAGATTACTCACCACTGTTTAATGTTCCACATTTTCATAATAGAGTACATAAATCTTACTTTAACTCAGTCAAAACCTTTGTACAGTTCTGTTTGTGGAAGACTATAAATGATTTGTTATTTATATTTTGATCTATTCAATATGTGAAGTTGTCAAGACAGGGGTTAAATAAGTGAGTTAATGAACTTGTGTAGTGATGTGTGTGTGTGTGTGCATGTGTTGAAACGCAGATATGTCCAGTTTTATAAAACATACTTTAAATTGAAGTTAATATAAACAGGAAAATCATTTCATAAATTACTATATTTAATGGTAATCATTATCTAGAAATAACTTTTTTATGTGGATGCAGAATAAATTCACTTTACTCTTCCCCAATGGAAATCATAGTTAGGCAAGGTTTTCCTCTTAAAGTGCTGGCCTTTCTTGGTTGTGAGTCCTGCATTGTTTGATGTCTGTGAGCTATGGTTGAAGACAGGTAGAGATAGCAACAGACAGCACCCTGTACAGTTACAACCTTTGAAGTCCTCAGGTATTAAAGCCCTTAGTAGCTTAAGTGTATAAGTGTAAGAGCTTTTTTGTAGGCTAAGGAGATGGAATACTTCATTCCTCCTCTGTAGCCAGTATTATTGCTCTCAGGTCTAATGTTTCTGAGAATATTGGCACTAAACAATGTTCCAAGTATCTTCTTTGGCTCTTTATAGATTTAGAGAAAACAAATTGAGCCTAGTATTCTTATATACTGTTTATATCCAGCAGAGAGGCATTTATCCATAAGCACAGCAAACGCATGAATTCATTTTTAACTGTTTATTATATTCACACAATCAGGTTTTTGTGCATTTTGGTTTGTTGGTTGGTTTGCTTTTGTTTGCTTCCTTTTTGACACAAGGCTTCACTATGTAGTCTTGATGTAACTGTACCTCAAAATGGCCAGCCTCACTATTCTCCTGTCTCAGTGTCCTGAACATAATCATTGCAGGCTCATTCCTCCCTTTCTGTTTATTGTTATCTTCCAACAATTACAGAATTCCTTTTGCAGGGAGATGTACCTGCTCTGGCCCCACAGAAATAGATACAGAGAGAATCCTCCACAAGATCCTTCAAACAGTCTTAGCTGTGACAAAATCCACAGGAGGCAAAACAAGCAGTTGCAATTGTTATCTAGAAATACAGGGTTTCATTGAGACTTCGACAATCAATAAAAGAATTTAGAAATTGACTCTAAAGGAATATTGATGAAAATTTTGTTGGTGTTTAAGAGAAAAACATCATTTATGTTAGGTGAAATCCTGGAAGCCACCAAGAGGATAGATGGAAAATGAGTCATGGGTTTTAACAATGAAATGGGATAGAAATAATAGCTTATTATTATAGAAGAAAATTCTCAATAATAGAACAAGTGGGTGAGCTGAGGGAAAAGCCAAAAGCATTTGGCCTTAGGTGTTTGGATTTTCAATTGAGTCTCCAAATCAGCTTTCTGTTTTCTGGCTTCCTTTCATGAATGCCCTCTCCCTAGATAAACTCAGGGTAGGAAAGGGCTCCAGTCTAAATCTGACTGAGTTGTTCCAAAAGCTAATATTGACATGGCAGTTTTAATTTGTACTTTGTTAACATATCATCACTGTGTAGCTTCCCTAATATAAACAGAGGGTTCAAAACAGCATGTGATATTACAACTGAAGCATGGCAAGCCCTGTGATTGACAGTTCTCTTGCTCAAGGTTGTCAGAGCAGCAAAGAGATAGTACAAAAGCTGCCAATCTGGAAGTTGAATTGTCTCATCTCTCAACATCTTGGCTTACTTATAAGATTATAAACATCATTGGGAGTGCTCACAAGCACTGAGAAAATCTCATAAAAACTAACACTCAATTTAATAGTGCTTTAATAATACTGACTAGGATGCTCATCATCCAGTAGGGCTTGGCTCCCTCTGGTCTTTCTTAATTTGCAGAGGAGTCTATGAACACCTTCAAGTTTTCCTTTCGTGGATAATATTCAGAACAATTTCAAAACAACTTGATGATTATGGTGATGATGATGATGTGACAATGAAGTCTTGAGATATTGCCATTGTGAGATTATTCAATCACTTACAAATTAGGTGTCCTCAACAATTTAACATCCCATTTGAAACTATGCTCCAAAATCTTGATAAAATTCAGTTTTTTAAATTCCATGATGATCATAATCTCTAAGCAAGAGAAACTTAACTCATGAATAGATTTCAAGTTTTGTCTGAATTGTAGTTAGGTTTTCATTCAGTGGTCATGTTCTTCTTTTCTGTTGACCTTTCTTAGCAATTAGGAAGATCCAGCAAAGCAGGCTTCAATAAGTACTTGTAGGTTTTTATCTTGTGCTTTGTAATGGATGTCTTTTAAACTGTTTAACCAATACTGATATTTTTCTGAAACATTAGTCAGGAGGTTTTTCCAGTGAGGGAAATTTATCAGAACCTTTCAAATAGTACTTCCTTACATCCAAGAAGGAATCAAATGGACAGGAAACAATCAGCAAAGAGAATGCAGCTCGTAAAACCTAAGTGTCTTTACAGATAAAAGCAGTCATGAAATAGGAAAGAAGATGGATTTGTCAACTGTACACAACCAGAAAATGCATCAAAGAACTTAGGATGTACTGCATAGTGTGGTTATCCAGAGATACTTCAATGTTAGACTTCTAAATTATCATTATAATAATAATTGATGCTACAACATATGATTAAATGACTGAGCTAAAATGGTTTACTGTTTTATTATTTATTTAATCAATCTTTCTCTTCATCTCTTTATATCCCCCTTTTCCATAAGGGTTGTGATCCATATCTACGAGGCAATGGGGATCAGAAATTTTGTTGAACATCTGTAAATATAATACTGTGAGATTAAATAAATAATAGCATGACATAGAATACACATGGACTATGGAAATATAGATCGATAGTTCTCAGACAGGTAATTTGGATTAACTTTGACGGGGACAACTAGGAAAACTGGAGGCAATATTGAAAATTGAACTTGCAAGAATATACTAGTGACTGATAGACAGTTTAATCATCCTGTGATTTTGGGATACTTACCTGTTAAAGATGCCAAAACTATTTAGAAATTTGAAGAAGATATTTACAGATTTCTGCCAAAGAGTCTTGTCTTGAGTGTCTGCTGAATTTCTTAAAGTCAACTAGACAGGAGCAGTCTCTACTGCTTCTTTAATATGGACAATGTAATTTTTACACTCTCAAAAGAGAAATATTCCTGAGACTGATACTCCAACCAAGTACCATGCATTGAGATAACCCAGGACCCCTGCACAGATGTAGCCCATGGCATTTCAGTGTCCAAGTGGGTTCCATAGTAATGGGAACAGGAACTGTCTCTGACATGAACTCAGTAGCCTGCTCTTTGATCACCTCCCCCTGAAGGGGGAGCAGCCTTACCAGGCCATAGAGGAAGAAAATGCAGCCACTTTTCATGAGACCTAATAGACTAGGATCAGAAGGAAAGAGAAGAAGACCTCCTCTATCAGTGGACTTGGGGAGAAACATGGGTGCAGAAGGGGGAGGAAGGAAGGGATTGGGATGGGAGGAGGGAAGGAACTACAACAGTATATAAGGTGAATAAAGTAATTAATAAAGAATTTAATAAACATTTTTAAAAGGGGAAAGAAGTTAAAAAAAAACAAGACACAAATCCTATATCTTCAATAGCGTACTGTCTGCAAGATACAGTGAGGCAATGTTGGCATAAAGCTTGTGGAAGAAACTGACCAATAACTAATTAAACTTAAAGTCCATTCCACAAGATAGAATCTATGTCTGACACTGTTTGGATGGCTAAGCACCTAAGATTAGACAGCCTAGGCATTTAGGGCAAACTAAATATACTAGTCTAAAAAAAGAAGTAACATATATATGTATATTTATACACACACACACACACACATATATAGAAAGAGAGAGAGAGAGAGAGAGAGAGAGAGAGAGAGAGAGAGAGAGAGAGAATGACTCTTAATGATATTCTACTAGATTCATAGATGAGTGTCTTGTTTAGCTACCATCAGAGAAATTTCTCCTACAGTAGATGGGACTAGATATAGAGAACCACAGCCAGACATTAGACAGAGAGTGAGAGACCCTGAAACATTCAGCCCTAAAAGGGATGATTCCATCAAATTTCTCCCCTGCTCAGAGAACCATGTGTAAGAGGAAGCTGACAAAGTGTAAGAGCGAAAGGGAATGGGGAATACCAAGAAAAGAAGTCCCTTTAAATCAACATAAGCAATGCTCATATGAACTCACAGGGAGTGAATTACATGCACACGGGCTTTCACTGGTTTGTACCAAATCCTCTGTGTAAGAATTATGATTTCAACTTTAGTGTCTGTAGAGGATTCCTGAGCATGCAAACAAGTGGTTCTCTGATTCTTGTGCCTTCTCTTCAGCTTTTTTTCTTATGCTGGTTTGTCTTACAACTTCAATATGATAGTTTATATTTTACCTTATTATATTTTATTCATAAATATTATATAGTTTATATCATAATTGCTGCTATACTTTAAATAAATAAAATAAAAATGTATGAATGAATGAAATTCTAGTCACTAGTTAGAGAGTGACACAGTATATATCAACTATGCAGGACAAGCCTCATATTCAGGCATAGTTGACCAACATATAATTGGAAACCACAATTTTTGGAGTGCTCTTATGTGATTAGAGTTTGGTGTTTCTTTTTTCTTTCTCTCTCTCTCTCTCTCTCTCTCTTTCCAAGTGTTTTTTTTTTTTCAGTTTTGTTGTTGTTTTGGTTTTTTGTTTGTTTTGGTGAAAGAATTTACAGTTGGGCAGGGAGGAAAGCAGAAATAACTTGAAAGGATTTGAGGTTGGGAAACAATCTGATTAAAATATGTTTGAAATTAAAAACTGTTTAAAATAATAAGAAATATATTGAAAAATAAACTTGGCAATAAAATTATAATTAGATAGTGAAATCTGCAAAACTACTCATCTTTCTTAATTTCAAAGCAAAGGTGAAATGCATGCATATCTGCACAAAGATATTTTATAAAAATGCATGTAATATCAATATGAGACAAATTGAGTGCCTCCAGAATAGAAATAACCAGAAATTAACAAATATTATTATTTGTAATGTAGAATATTTTAAAAACTGAAAAAGTGGATTACAGATAAGGTCTGAGTATAGTGTTTATTGAAAGATTCTAGTCACGAAAGGGCAGTAATATGGAATAGCATTCTCATAAAATTAAGCAGTTGTAGTTACATATTTTAAAACCAATTACTTATGATGTAATAATAAGTAAATATTTCATCAACTGTTATATACATATATTTTCTTTTATTTTCTGTATGACTTATTTTTATTTTCTTCTACACACACATGGTTTTGTTTAGATCTCTAGTTTTTTTAATCATTTATCATTGCTATTAATCTGATTTTGTTTCCTCAGTATTTTGTAAAATGTCAGTTATTATAATGCCTCAGTGTGGTCTGCTACACCATATCTAGAGGGACTTGTGCCTTCTTTGGTAGTGTATTGAGCAAAGATAGCTCCATAGCTTCACTGAGAAAAAGCAGTAAACATGATTACTTAGCCAGCTACTCTCTGTATATTTTCCTGTACTTATTTTACATGCACTTACAAATCTGATTATTTTATGAATTAACAGGATACCTTAAATAAAATTAGTCTATTTTTGGAATCACTCATTTTCAGTAATAAAGATTTCATGCAAGTTTAATTTATTATTTAAAGAAAGCCTTGACATATTCAACACATTAGAACCCACTTGGGAAATGTTGCATTCAAAAATATCACAAATTATAATAGAATATCATAAAACCATAAATTATAAACTATGTTTGAACTTATATAAATTATTTAAATATACTTGTGTAAATAATGGAAGAGATTAAAATAGATAATTATCAGCATACTGTATGCATGATTATTTTAAATCTCATATTTTAAAAGAAAAAACAGGAAACAAAATTATTTTTAAACATTCATTTTATTTTCCTAGTTATCCACATATTGTTCTCTAGAAAGTCAGGAAAAAAACAATTTACATATTTTTACTTTTTAGTATATATTCTGGGTTGTTGTTTGAGTTATGATTTGTTTTCTTTTGTTTTGAATTTTGGTACTTATTATGATTTTATTACAGAAAAATGTATTAGGGTTTTATTTAATTATCCAGAATTTGATGAACGAAAGAGTAATGTAAATATTGGTTTAGGATAAAAGCTAATATTTGTTACTCATGCAGAACTTCTATTGAGCCTCAGGATTGATTCCACCCACATGTACTCATTAAGTACTCAGTACCAATTTCTCAGGAGGTGATTACTAACAAAAGATAAAATAAAATATAAAAGGACATGAAGTTGCAATGGAGATGAGGTGAGGAAAATTAAGGAAATTTGGATGGAGCTAGTGATAGATGAGTATGATCAATATATGAAACTTTTAAATAATAAAATGGCAAGTAACGTTATTTTAGATGAAACCTTGAATGCAATGATTCTGAATAAACACTAGAGATATTTAAATGAGTCCTAGAAATAAAAGTGAACTTGAAACTAAATGCATATAGGTTCATTAAAGTAACATTTTATGATAGTTGTGTAACTTTTATTAGTCATTAATGGTGGTAAACACAGTGAAAATAAACAGGATTTTACTAGGTTTCAAGAACTGACACTTTGTCTTCGATAAATACTTTGGGGTAAGACAATATTTGACTAAAAGTCTTGGCCACTAGAGAGATGGTTTAGCATTTAAGATCATTGTGTGCTCTTGCAGAGGACCTAAATTTGGTTCCTAGCACCTATGTTTGGTAGCTCAGTCACCTTAAACTTCCGTTCTAGGGAATTAGATATTCTCTTCTAGTTACCACCATGCAATTCTACACACATGTGGATGCAAACACAGAGACACTCAAACATGCATAAGTACAGAAGAAAATAAATTAAATCTTTATGAAATTGAACAAAAAATGTTGAAAATGAAAACAAAAAGGTTAAACAAGTAGTAGAGAATGTTTAAATAACCTGAAAGGAAGAAGGAAAAGAGAAACAAGCAGCTTGAAGTGGGGCTTGGGAAGGAAGTCAGATGAAAAGTTAGGGTACAAAGATTATAAAATCAGACATAATAATGATTAAATTTTATATGATTAGATTAAAATTATAATCAAATGCAGAGATTGTAATACAAGACTGTATATCTATGTGCTATTTACAGGCCATGTAAATGCTAAGCAGAAAGAAGTCTAGAAGAGTAAAGTGGAAACAAAAACACAGCATCAGAACCTTAAGTATAAGGAAGCTTGGGAAGCCATATGATTTCCTGTGAAACATACTTTGAGACTGGGACTGTTCCCAGAGAGAAATGAAGACATTTTATAATGATGAGAGGTCAAAATATGTGAAGAAAAAGTTGACAGAAATAGACATAGACAATTCTACACACAAAGCAAGCAGAAATAAAAAGGCAGACAAGCTCACATATAGTGTCTGGCTATTTTAACAGCCCACCTTTGTAGACAATAAACTAGGAGAAGAATTCAGAAGATATGAAGAATAACAACACAAATATGGTTCTCATCAGTGTGGAAAACGATCCATACTGGATCATAAGATAAATTTAAGTTGAATTTTAAAATATTATGATATTTTATAGCAAATTACTGTATGAAGAAGAATCTAACTATAACATCTCAATATTTAAAAAATTACTTATGGGCAAAATATATAAGAATGGAGAAAGTGAGACATTATTCGATTAGGTTGACATGATAATGAAGCATGGCATGGTTTGCTGAGGGCCATAGAGTGCTGAATGTTAGAGGCCATAAAGTGCTTAATGTGCTTGAATGATAATATTGAAAAGAAAAGAGGTTTAGTAGATATTCAGGTTTCTATGTAATTCTAAAAAATCATGAGGACATATATTTAAAAGTAAATAAAAGAAGAAAATATTAAAATGACAAAGTCAATTTAAAAATAAGCATTGAATTAATTACATCAGTGCAAAAGTAACTGCTGTTTTGCATTGTCCAAATTTGTTGTTTGAGAGTATAATGCATTCCTACTAAATAAGCTTTTATACATTTTTAATTTATTAATTACATTTATCTACATACTGTGCAAGTATGCATGCATGTCTATCAAGCCACAAATATGTATGTCAGTAACAACTCAGAAGAGTCAGTTTCTTCATGCTATTATGTGGGTCCTGGAAATAAATTCAACTTCATTATCAGTAAGTGCCTATACTCACTGAGTTGTCATAAGCTGTGTTCTATACAATTTTAATGCAATTCACCTTTGCTTTCCTAATGTCTTATTATTTTCTGCTCATTTTATATTTATTTTATAATATGGAAAGGATATTAGACAGAAAACTCAATTTCCTTATTCAAGTTCAAAATAGGTTGAACAGTAATAGATTCAAAATGCACAGCATCAACAGCACATTTGGCTCCATAGTTAATCAATGCACAATATAGTAGCAATTCAAGTTTTCCAAAAGAAAAGAACCTTTGGGGAAGAGAACCAAAAGTAGTTTCAGTGAAAGGGGATGAGGGGAAGACAGAGGGAAGGTGGGACTGGGGGCTTTGAGGGAGGGAGTTTCAATTGAGTTATATAATAAACTGTGAAGAAAAAAAAATTTAAAAAGCCATTTCTACATTAGACTTTAAAGTGTGATGACATGTGTATTGTACGCAACTGCCATCAATGACCAGTTCAGCTCAGTAGTTGTAAAGAGACGTTCCAAAGCACTCCCCAGTTACCAACTTTGAATAAATAAATAAACAAACAAACAAACAAACAAACAAATAAAATCATGGACCCTGTTTGGTGTCTGTTGCTAGTCTGAACCCCTATGGGTTTCTGAATGACAAAGAAACCATAGGAGAACTGTGCAGCAAAACCATCCCAGCGCTAGAATTTCAAAGAAGGGCACTTTGTCAGATTGGAGCCAGGGAAATCCACAAAGTCATACCGTGCAACATGTATCTCACAAGAGGTTTATTGGGGGCAGGTGTACAGAGGCAGTCTCTGAGGGTGGAAAAGAAGGCACTGGCTTTTTATAAAGAAGTATAGCACATGCACATAAGAATATACAACTCAAAGTGACAGTGGAAATGTGTTGTATTTTGGTGACTGGTTATAAAGTGGCCACTATCACTGGGTTACTGAAGTTGAGCTTGGGTAGAGCAGAAGTTTTGGTTATGTTATGTACATATGTTTTTGTTGTAATCTCACATGTGGGATGCAGAAACCCACAGCTGATAGATAACAGTATCATTAGAGGACACATGACCCTTGACCGCTGGAAACTGCCTCCTGCAGGAGGCATGGATTTTCCCAGCTGAAAAATATCCTGGTGCCAGACTCTGAGAAGGTATAAATAGGAGCCAAGAGAGGGGGAGAGAGGACATTTCCTGTCACTTAGAAATGCTCAGAGAGAAAAAACAAATTGGAGAATGCTTCAAGGAAGCTGCTGCTTCCCTTGCTGCTGGTAGTCCCTGGTGGTGCTTTAGCTATTACTGGTTTCTGCTGCTATATTTGCCGCTGCTGCTGGTTTGCTGTCTTGCTGGTTTGCTGGTTTGCTGGACTGTTGGATATCCTGATGACAAAGAGTAGAATTGCCCCAAGGAACTATGTCTAAAGAGGTCTACATCCCCTGTCCCTACTAACCTTCTTCCTCTCCTACCTACATTTGGGTGGTTGGAAGGGAAGTAGATGCTTAAGGAACCCCAAATAAAGTAGGTTTAAAATAATCAAGGCCTACACTAGGGAGATGAGGTTTTCCACTATCCCTTCCTCTTGTTTACTACAAAAGATGAGAGAATACTTAAGCCTGACTGGTGAGGCATGAATAGGGGTGCCATGCTCTTTAGCCTGCTTCCTGCTGTCTGTGGGATCAACATCTATGGGACACTGTTCCTCCTCACCGTCAGGACCTATTTGGTAGTCATGAGTCTCTGGCTCTGCGACTAGCAGTTGTTAGTTCCATAACAATGACTGAATTTTTGATTACAGTTGTTTTTTTTTTTTGACATTGGAAAAATGTAGAGAAGAAATTGATAAAGCAGGATCAATTAGTAAAAGTAGGAAAATGAAAAGGAAAGGAGACAGGAATGGAAGTGTTCACATGGAGTTTTAAAGGCCCAGAGGATGGAGGCATTTCATTGTTCCTTATGTTTTTGGAGGTTTCTTTGAAGTGTTGGATTTTGATTTTTACTATACCATCTTGGTTTACATAGAAGTAGCATTCCTCTTTGTGGAAGAGGCAAAGGCCACCTTTTCAGCTATAAAAATATTTAGTCCTCTGCTCTTTTGCAGTACACCCACTGCCAAGGAGCCAAATTGTTCTTAAATGATGAGCACGGCTTAGGCCACTTTTTGAAGGTCTGGATGAACTGGTAAACAAAAACTGATAATCCAAGATCAGGGAAGAGGTTAGTCCCACTGTCCCAGAGTTGCAGGCATTTGGTGAATGGTGAGGTAAAGTTATTTGACAAGGTTATGGGAGAAGCAGTAAGCAGTAGTTGGGAGCTAGTCCCAAGAGAAACACACAGCCAGCAATCCCCAAAGTGGCCAGGTTGGGTCACGTTAAGAAGCCAGTAGGCTCAGATCAGATTCTGAACAGATGACAAAATGATAGGTTTACATTATTTAGGAGAGAGGATATTAAAAAGGTTATGACCTTGGAGAAATGTTGAGTCACTTCCTCTACCTCCGGTTTGAGTATTTGGGATATATTTTCTCTGGATTTTTTTTTTTTTTTTTTTTTTTTTTTTTGTGCTCACCAGGTGCTAGCAGTTGAGAAAACAGTGGAGCTTACAAACAACATCACTTCTCACCTGGAATCCCATGGTCCATAATATAGAGGTAAAGACCCCATTTTGTTGATAGAAGACAAAAACAGAGCAAAGATTCACATGTACCAAATGGTATCAGCAAGATCTGAGTGAGATCGATATCTACCTGGCCAATCTTTATAGTAGCTTTCAGTCTAATCCTGGAGGAAGCAGGCCAAAGGCAAAAAATGAAGAAGAAAGGGTGGATACAGGTGTAATGGAAATTTTAATTAGTTCCCGACAGCCTGCTTTGGAACAATTTACAAGCGTATTTGGAAGGACTGTTTGTTTTAACTGAGGGTTTCTTGAACCTTGAATCTCCATATGTAAGTGTGACCCCAGACAGAAGAGGGAAAGGAAGAAAAGTCTATGTCCAATTTAGTAGAGTTTAGCATGGATGCCATGGTGAAGCTTCATTCTTGCAGGTACTAGATGCCCTCTCAAACTTAAGGGAGTAGAGTTATCTTGAGGTAAAGGAGTAAAGGACTTGAGGTGGAATAGATGAATCTAATGAGGGAGATCTCTGTGCTAAGCAGTTGTGGAAGTTTCAAGAATTACCTTGTAAAGGCCCTGTTATTTAGAGGATAAGGGTAAGGTCATTGATCTAGAAAGGAGAGAAGGACCTGATCTACAACGCTGATTGAAGATGGACAAGAGTTGGCCTATAGCACCAGTAGGTAGTTCCATTGGAGGGAATGGAGAAGACAGAATAAGGGGATGAAAACGTGATCAGGGAAAGGTAAGAATTTAGGTGAAAAGCTAAAACCAGTCTTCCATACATGAGCTCAAATGTTAAGATGGAAAGATATCGAATGAGGAAATACTGTAGTCTGAGAAGGCCAGCAGTAGGAGCTTTAATCATTTGAGGAGAAGCTCTTAAAGCAGTTTGACAAGGGTGTGTTTTTACAGAGTAGTTAGTTGTTTCTATCTTAAGGACTGCCGATGCTATGGGATATGAAAATTCCAAGGCATTTTGAGGGTTTGGATAGGTTTTAAGAAATCTGGGAGGTGAAATCCATTGTCTGACTTAAGGTAGCCAATAATTTCAAAGCAAAGAATGATCTCCTGAAGGAGAAGATCAGAGACTGTCCCCACCTCCAAGCTCCAAACCCCAAACCCCAAACCCTCAACCCCCAACGCCCTCACCCAACACACATATACTTTTTGGTGATGGCGAATACCTCTTCCCACCCTGAGAACCTAATGCATTTCTCTGTGGGTAAAGTCAAGCTGACAATCAGTTATGGGGAGAGAGACTCTGGTGGGGAGGAAAAGAGGATGAATTGGGGTCTAACTTTTGACATATTTTATAAGAGGTAGTAATAGCCCTAAAGAGATGCAAAGTCTCAGGGGTAGGCTGAAAGTGGGGCTTAATGGGGTGAGACTGGCTATTATAATGACAAAGCTTGTGTAGGTAGGACAGAACTTGTTGACTGTCGGCAGATGAAAACAGGGATGTGAGTTGTAGTGCATGGATGTCCTACATTGGGTAAGACAGGTCTGGATCTATAAGGGCCTCAGCTCTAGCAGCCTCATCAGCTCTGTTGTTTCTCTTAGAAATAGTGGAACTGACAGTCTGGTGGGGTCTGCAGCGGATAATTCTTATGGCCATGTGGAGATGAAAGTCTTTTGCCATGGCCATAATTTGGTCTGAGTTGGTTATCAATCCTCCTTTTTGCTGGAAGTAATCTGTGCTCTTTCTACATGCCAGAGTGGGACAGGACAATGTGCATGGCATATTTTAGGAACTGTGCAGATGTTTAGAAATTGTCCTTGTGCCAATGGAAGACATGAGTATGTACTATTAGTTCAGTCTGCTAATGAGTGGTATAGGCAAGGAGGGTCTGTGCCTCAACTACTTCAGTATCTGGCACTATGGCATAGCCTGCTTTTTTGGGCCTGAGACATGTCTTATGTACATAGTTGGAATAGGAGAAGTTCCTCTAAAGTCTCAATGCAAAAATGAGATGGGGAGTGGTCTGTGTTTGGTTGGGAAAGAAGATTTGAGACACTGAGGGGTTTGCATTATTGAAAAGTGTAGCATTTTCTGTTGGTGCCACTTGGAGAGAGAAAGAAAACTCTAGAGCGAGGTTAAGTTTGTAAGCCTTTATGTGTTAAGAGGTGGGACAGGTTGTAAGAGGAGAAGTTAGTAGTTGGTGACCCAAAAGTTATTTTTTGGATGTGTGAATGACAAACTCAGCATATTCAGGGAGCCCATACCTAGGCTGTAAGGTCTAATTTTTTTCTTTTGGCAGATATGCTATGGGTGCAAAGTAAGGTCCCAGATGGTAGTCTAGGACCCTGAGAGTATATCCTCTTTACATTACATAGAGGGAAAAGGGATGGGTTGGGTCTGTGAGGTGTTGTGCTGGTGCATGCTGGAGCTTCTGAAAGAGCTTGGTAACAGGTGTGCAAAGTAGTTCATGTGAGAAACCAAGGGCTATCTCATCATAGATGGTGTTTCTTACATGGTGTTTTATTGCTGTGAAGAGACATCATGGCCATGGCAACTCTTATAAATGAGAACATTAAATTTGGGCAGGCATATAGTTTCATAGACTTACTCCGTTTTCATAATGGCAGGAAGCACAGCAGCAAACAGGTTGGGATGGTAGAGACAGGAGTTCTATATCTTGATCTGCAGGGAACAGGAAACTGTCCCACCGGGCATGGCCTGAACATCAAGAAGACCTCAAAATTTGTCTCCACAGTGGCACACTTCCTCCAAGAAGGCCACATATACTTCAACAAGGACACACCTCGTATTAGTGCCACTCCTTATGGGGGCCAATTACATTCAAACTACCACTGTGTGGAAGGAGGAAAAAGGAGGGGATCTGAGAACCTAAGAAGCAGCTATTCCTAGGAATGATAAAATCCCCTTTTTGGTATAAGGGACTGTGAAGAATTGGATTAGGTATTTTCTATCCAAGGTAATGGCTCTGTGGGTTGCCTTAATGGCTAGCCCCAAGTAGGTGACAAGAAGGGTGGGCAGTTGGACCCAACACGGTAAGACTCTGTAGCTCTGGCTTTATAAGAAAATTAGAAGAACAGAAGTGTCACTTTGCCTAATTTGTAGGGATGGGCAAAGAGGAGAAAGCTACCTACATACTGTATAAGTTTAGATTTGGGGAGAGACAAAGGGAGTAGATCAGAGGCCAGGACCTTCCCAAATAAGTGTGGGGTGTCCTGAAACCCCTGGGATATGATATTCCAGGTGAGTTGGGTATAGAGGTGGGTGTCAGGGTCAGTCGGATGAAAGTAAAGATGTTTTGTGACTGGGTGACCAGGTAGATAGTGAGGAAAGTGTCTTTTAGGTTCAAGACTAAAATATAGGGTACCTGTGGGGACAGTGAAAGGGAATATGTAGGGATATGTACAACAGGGTACGGCATGGCCAATGCAGAAGTGACAAGCCAGAGATCTTGACCTAGGTGGTAGGTCCCATTGGGGTTTTCAACTGCAAGGTTAGGGGTGTTAAAGAGTGAAGGTGTGAGTCAAGGTAGTGTTGTTGTTGTTTCCCTTAGGATATCAGAGAAGTTAGGCTTAAGTCCCCTGAGGCTCTACACTGAGTGTTGGTTACCTGGAGTACAGGGTAGGATACTGTGATTGGATGATTGGCATATGAGGGCTTTGGGGTATCCCATTCCTAAAGGTTCACCTGGGAGGCTGGCAAGGAGAATATGTGTTGGAACCAGCAAGTTAGGTGGCTAGGAGAATGAAGAGAGGGGCTACTGGTGACTTTGAGGGTCTGGAACAAAAAAAAGAGGCTCCCACGTTTCATTGAAGATCCCTTCCCAATAATGGGATGAGACAGTTTGGCACCACAAGAAAAGAATGCGTGAGAAGAACACCCCTAAAATGTAACTGAGTAGTGGAGTCTGGCAAGGTTGGTAAGGCAGTCACCCTACCCAGACAATACAAAAATGAGGAGAGGTGAGTCCCCAAAACACCGTCAGGACCAAATATGATTGTTGTTCAGGAGGAAGGAGATAGGGTAGCTTTAATAGCTTAACGACTGCCTGAGGTTCCCTGTCAGAGTCGACAGTTGTCATGCCATGGGCCCCTGGGCCCCTTCAGTTGTCCATGGCCAGGCCTAATAAGTTGGCTGGAGGGTGATTTGGGACTGATATACTTTTCCAGAGAGGGGAGAGAGGTGTAGTCAACAATACAATGTCCCTCTTTTTTTTTAATTTTTTAATTTTTTATATTAATTACAATTTATTCACTTTTTATCCCAGCTATAGCTCCCTCCCTCATTCCCTCTTAATCCCACCCTCCCTGCCTTATCTCCTCCAGTGCCACCCTCCAAGTCCACTGATAGGAGGGCCCTCCACCCCTTCCATCTGGCCCTAGCTTATCAGGTCTCATCAGGACTGGCTGCATTGGCAGGCCACAGAAGAGGAAAATACAATGTCCCTCTTGATGGTACTTTAGACATGACCAGGGTGGCCAGTGGTTATTAGGACCTTGCTGACGACATTTGAATCAGGAACCCAGTGGTCCTTGAGGCAAGGGAGCCCAAGCAGCCACTAAAAGCTGAATGGCCTTGGGCAGCATTTGATATTTCTATTCATGGCCTTTTTCATTTCTCCCTTAGTACACCTGAAAAGCCAGAACTAAGACTTTTGCCTTTGGGGTTAGGGGTACTCTTTCCAAGTGCTTAAGCTTGACCCTAATGTTGGAGAAATGCTGGATAGAGAAGAAAGTCATGCAGAGTTGTTTACCATCTGGGTTTTTGGGGTTTCGACTGGTATACTGTAAGAAAGCATTTGTGATGTATTCTAGGAATTGAGATGGGTTTTTATGTTTGTCCTGGAAGACTTCTTGGATTTTCTTATAATTCACTGATTTAAGGGCAGTCTTATGGAGACTGGCCAGGAGGCAAGTGGTGAACTGTTCTCCAGCTAGAATATCCCCTGAGGTATTGTAGTCCCGCTGGGGCTCTCAGGTAGGAATGCCTCAGCCCCAGCTAGGCTGTGCAGCTTTAGTTCGGAGGCTTTCATCCCCAAGTGCTCTAGTCTCCTACCAAACTTGCCTGTGTTCTTCAGGAAGAACGTTCTTAGTTAGAATCATATATGTTTGGGTGAGACCTATCAAGGGCCATGCAGGAGGAACAGCAGAACAGCTTTAGAACTCATGAAATGTGGCCCACCACACTGAGTGCGTCTCAGAGAGACAGAGCCCCTAAACTAAGTGTGCTGGGACTTTCTGTTCTTAAGGAGGATTGCTCTGATTGCCACTTTCTTGTTCTGCACATCCTGCTTAACTTATGAATTGTATGAAAACTCTGAGAGGGCTTCTAGCCACTGCCTGGGAAGCATCATTGGCACTTACAATAATAGTGATTGATCTTTTTCAAGCATTGCTGCTGAAGCAGATTAATGATTCAGCCACTACCCCTAGAATGAACTTAGAGATGTAGATTGTTAAAAATGACCACCATCCTTAGAAAGAGTTTGGAAAGTAGATTGTTGGTGGTGTTAGAATAAGATGATTTTTATTAGTGGCTTTGATGTAGAAAGAATCAGAGAACAAGTTGAAGTTTAGAAAGGCACATTTTTAATAGTTGAGGGTATTTTGTTCTTGTTGTTGTTTTATGTCAGGGAACAAGAGTAATTGCAGCCCAACTTGTAGTAGCTGATGTGCCTCTCTCTTACTGAAGCTTGGATGGGGATCAAGATGATAATTAATTTCTTATAACCAGTTTTTCCCTAAGCTTTCTGATATGATTTAATAAAAAATTGTTAATGAGTAGATGTGTACCTTGAGGTTTGAAGGTAGAAATGGCTGATTGTTTTTTTATACAAAAGTTTAGATCTATGAATCTTTTAAGATAAATGATAACTGATTCTTTCTTTGTAACCGCAAATTTCGGCCAGCCAGTAAAGAGAAACTGGCTGAGAAAATTACCTTTTTGCTTATATTTTGTTAATCAGTAACAAGTTGCTTACTTATGAATGCATGTTGGTTGTTGAAAATAATTTGCTTTTTATACATACTATATAAAGCATTTGATTATGTGAGTACTTTAAGGAGAACACTGTTTTCTCATAATCATTCACTAAAAGAAAAATAGAGTATAATTACATTGTGATTTTTATACTGCTTGAAAATTTTTGCTGGGATATATAAGTTGTGGGAGAAATAATAAAATTGTTGCATCTTTTTCCAATGAGCAAGATGCAACACCCAATAGGTATGTGTGTATACTGCCCTCTACCCAATAAGTATGTGTGTATATATGTATATATGCAAAGTTAGTTGGAGCTTTGCTCCTCTCCCATATGTGTGTGTATATGTATGCATGTTTGTGTGTGTATGTATCTATGTATACATGTGTATGTGTGAAGTTTGTTGGAGCGTGTTGAAATTTGCTTCATCCATCCTGTGTGTATGTGTGTGTGTGTGATACTCTCCCCCTTTCTTTCTCTGCCAGCTGCAGGAAGTACCAGTCCCAGTAAACCAAAAGAGTATTTCACTGACCACAAGGCGTACCATCCACAATGAATCAATCTACATTTCCTCAGATAAAATCTTCTGAATGATCAGTCGCCATCTCTATGCCCTGCCCCAGTTTACTCTGACATGTCAAAGCAGGCCTTCCACAGACACTAGAAAATTGGATAACATATTAGAATTATTTAGTGAAAGTGGAGGCATTAGATATATAAGACCCAAAGGTTTTGGTTTTTTGTTTTGTTTTGCTTTGCTTTGCTATTTGAGATAGTTCACTTAATAAAAAGGGGAGATGTACCTTGACCAACTCTCCACCCTACAACCTCCCTCAAAGGTAAACTGGGGCCTCGTTAAGCCAGGTGGAGAAAGATAGTGAGGGTCCCACTGTAAGCAAGTAGTAAGAGAACTGAAGGCCACTGATGGGTTGAAAGTGAGTAGCAGTGTGGGTTGGTAAGAGTGGCCTGTTGCTGGAGGGGAAATGAGGAAACCAAAGGAGCTGAGGGAGGAAAAGGAGAAAGGGGTTGAAACTAGTGGGAGTCAGCAACTCATTAGCAGGATCAAGAGTAGTATAGACTCATAAACAAACTTTTGGCAGAGTTCAGGGAATCTTATGAAAGAAGGGGGAAATAGGAAGACCTGAGGAGGACAGGAGCTCTACAAGGAGAGCAAAAGAACCAAAACATCTGGGCACAGGGGTCTTTCTGAGGCTGATACTCCAACCGAGGACCATTCATAGATATAACCTACATAATCTAGAACCCCTGCTCAGATGTAGCCCATGGAAGCTCAGTATCCAAGTGGGCACCCTAATAAGGGGAACAGGGACTGTCTCTGACATGAACTCAGTGGCTGGCTTTTTGACCACCTCCCTATGAGTAGGGAGCAACCTTGCCAGGTCACAGAGGAGGACAGTACAACCAGTCCTAAAGATACCTGATAAGCTAGGGTCAGATGGAAAGGGAAGAGGACCTCCCCTATCCATGGACTTGGAGAGGGGCATGGGAAGGGATGAGGAAAGGAGGTGGGACTGGGATGGAATGAGGGAGGGGGCTACAGCTGAGATACAAAATGAAGAAACTGTAAATAATATAAAAAATAAAAATTTGATTAAAAAAAGAGTGGTGTAGGTTTCCTCTTGTTCTGACTTCATAGCTAGAGAAAGCTGAGTGGAGGAACATAAAGAACAGAGGGATGGCTTGGAGCCAGGGGAAGAGAAACTTTGGGCATAGCGAAACTCCCTCCATTCCCCAATCACTGGTAGTAACTGTAGAGGTCCCAAATAATGATATCTAAGATACCATTGGGTGACAATTTTAATTGATTATATAAGGAGTACTGAGGCCCGATTTGACTGCAAAGGCAGATGAGTTTAGAGGTTCTTAATTCGGGCACGAAGTGTAGGGGTCAGAAGTTCTCCTTGAGGCATCTTAAATGGGTTACTGCAAGTATGGACAATGATGCAGTTCCTATGAGTGAAATATAGGGAGGGATCCAAGGCCTGAAGTTCAAGGCATCCCTAGGATTCAGAAGGACTGAATGAAAATGGCACATGCTGTAAAATGGGTTGTCACCTCATTACTAGTTTGCCAGTGGCTTAGGTGCCTGAGGAGAGACTTGGCACCTGGTACCGGTCAGTTAAAATAAGGCCACAAAGCAAAAACAAGCTCAAAACAAAAGTATCACTAAAAGGAAGTGGTTAGAAGTGGGGGTCAGTGAAGAGGGTCAAGTGTAGCCTTTATAGACTGTAGCTGAGGTTATGTCCTCCTCCAAGAATGCTAGGGGTGGGTGCCTGATACTCACTTCTTCAGCTTCAGGGAAGTATTTACATTGAACAAAGGAAAAACTTACACATTTCCATTGAAAGGAGTGCCCAGCAAATGGTAAGCCAGAAAGCGAGTCTGTTGTAGGTAGACTGAGCATTAAGGAAAGGTTCCCAGCATGGATTAGACACCAGTGATAAGAGTGTGTAGTCACTGGATATTCTATCGAGTTACAGATACCAATGTTCGTGTTTCACAGAGAAACAAAGAACACATTAGCAGATTAGAGCCAAGAGATGCCAAAAAGTCACCCCATGCTCTTTTTTAACCATGCAATAGACCTTACACGAGAGGTTTGTAGCAGGAGCACTTATACAGAGGTTGCCTCTGAGTGAGGGTAGAAGGGGAAAAGGGTGGTGCATGAAGGTGCTGACACTTATAAGGGGATATAGCGCATATATATGTGCCTAGGGAAAATAGAAGACCCATAGCGACAGTGGAAATGTATATTAAATTTTGGTGGCTGATGATGACATAGCTGTGGCTGGGTTGCTGAAGGTGGCATTTCGGGTAGGATTTTCAACACTGAGGAAACTGCAATATCTAAAACTTACTCTAGGAAACGGAGGGTTGCTATTCTCCAGGACAGAACTGCACTTCTGGTACGAACAAGGCTTCAAAAGTTGAACTGGTTCTGTTGTACACCTTGTGGAGCTCCTGTCCCTTCCATGTCTTTCCATCTCCTCCTTCTTTCATAAGATTCCCTGCACTCTGTCCAAAGTTTAGTTATGAGTCTCAGTATCTGCTTTGATACCCTGCTGGGTAGAGTCTTTCAGAGACCCTCTGTGGTAGGCTTCTGCCCTGTTCCCTATTTTCTCCCCCTGCTCAGGTCCATCCTGATTGCCTTTCTGAAAGAAGATTGAGCATCCTACCCAGGGAACTCCTTTTATTATAGCTTCTTTACGTATACAGATTTTAGTATGTTTATCCTATACTGTAGGTCCAATATCTACTTATGAGGAGTTATAAACCATGTGTATCTTTATGTTTCTGGGATACCACACTCAGGATGATCTCTACTTCCCACCATTTGCATGCAAATTTCATGATTTTCTTGTTTTTTTTAAACTTTTTTTAATATGGTGAACTTTAATTTTATTTTTCTAAGTAATTTATTTATTTTTATATTAATCACAGGTTATGTACTTTGTATCGCAGCCATAGACTCCTCCCTCATTCCCTCCCACTCTCCCCATCCATCTCCCATCTTCTCCCTGCTCCCCTCCAAGTCCACTAATAGTGGAGGACATCCCCCCCTTCCCTGAAGAGACATAATTTTCTTGTTTTTAATTGCTGAGTAGTATTCCATTGTGTAAATGTAACACAATTTCGATGTCCATTCCTCAACTGAATGGCATCTCAGTTTCCAGCTTCTGGCTACTACAAATAAAGATTCTTCAAATATGGTTGAGCTCATGTTCTTGTTGTATACTTCAGCATCTTTTTTGATATATGCTCAGGAGTGGTATAGCTGGATCTTGGTAGCACTATTTCTTTTTTTAATGTAATTTATTTTTTATATTAATCACAGGTTATGTACTTTGTGTCCCAGTCGTAGCCCCCTTACTCATTCCCTCTCACTCTCTCTATCCCTCTCTCTTCTCCTCCCTGCCCCCTCCAATTCCAATGATAGGGAGAACCTCCTACCCTTCCATCTGAACCTAGCTTATCATATCTCTTCAGGGCTGGCTGCAATGTCCACTTTTGGGACCTAGCTAGGCTTTCCCTCCCAGGTATGGGACTGTGGGGAGGGTGGAAGAGCCAGCCATTGAGTTCATGACAAAAATAGTCCGTGTTCCCCTTACTAGGGTACCCAGTTGTGTACTGAGCTACCATGGGCCACAACTGAGCAGGGGCTCTAGGTTATATCCATATACGGTCATTGGTTGGAGAAACAGTCTCATAAAAGACCCCTGTGCCCTGATCTATTTGGTCTTTGTGGAGCTCTTGTTCTCACCAAGTCTTACTAACTCCCCCTTTTTTCATATGATTCCCTGCACTCTGCTGAAGGCATGTGCAGTCTTAATATCTGCTGTGATACATTGATAGTTAGAGTCTTTCAGAGGCCCGGTTTGGTAGGCTCCTGTCATGCTGCTTGTTTTCCCTACATCCCATTTGTCCATCTAAGCGAGGATTGATCATCCCAACCTGGGTCCTCCT
>CM053763.1:15811488-15829764 GCA_028658305.1 Pachyuromys duprasi
GAGGTTTTTGCGGGGAATAACTGGGTGTCCCTAGGGTTTTCCCACTTGATTTTCTCACCGTGGGAGTTCTGCTCACCTGGCAATCACGGGTGCTGGCGTTTTAGGTCCCAGAGTTCAGTCTCCTGGTCGCTGCGTTATTTCTGTTGTCCTACTCCTCAGACACAGTGTCCTCTAGTGGCAGCCATCTTGGACATCTCCCCCCTCACTTGAGTTTTTTATTTTAGCCATATTGATGGGTGTAAGGTAAAATCTCAGGGTCATTGTGATTCGCATTTCCATGATAGCTAAGGATGTGGAGGGCAACAGAATCAAAAATCTGGGCCCAGGTGTCTTTTCTGAGATTGATACTCCAACTAAGGACCATACATAGAGATAACCTAGAATCCCTGCACAGAGGTAGCCCATGACAGCTCAGTGTCCAATGGGTTCCCTAGTAATGGGAATAGGGACTGTCTCTGACATGAACTCAGTGGCCTGCTCTTTGATCTCCTCCCCTTGAGAGAGGTGTCAAGCAACAGAGGAAGACAATGCAGCCAGTTCTGATGAGACCTGATAGACTAGGATTAGATGGAAAGGAAGGAGGACCTCCCCTATCAGTTGACTGGGAGAGGGCCATGGGTGGAGAAGAGGGAGGAAGGATGGAATTGGGAGGGCATGAGCAAGGGGGCTACAGTTTGAATACAAAGTGAACAAACTTAATCCTCAAGCATTTCAACAATTTTTGGAACATAAAATGCTTTCACAGCCAGCAGATGCAAAGATGCTTTCTCAAAGCACTGAAACCCAAAACTAGTATTTTTATGTAATAAGAATAAACAAACTTATTTCTCTGTGGGAAAAAAATGTGTTGCTTGAAAATGGTTTCTATTTTGATTTAAAAGGATGAGTTGGTACAATTTATAATGACTTAAATTTCATGGCCCAGTTATGTAATTCCTTTTGCACTTATTACCAAAGTAAAAAATTGATTCTTTAAGGATTATTGCCATGAGAAGTCCTTAGGAGAATCTTGCAGAGAAAAATGTGGAAAATAATGCTTAAACAAAATATTAAAAACTTGAGGAATATTATATCAAAACCATACAAAAAACATTAAATCTCATGAACTTTATAGCCACAGATTTAGTAACTACGGAAGACTCAGCTTTCTAATCTAACTTTATGAATTTACTAAACCAACTACAGAAAATTCTAATATCTTTTTGACTAAAATTAACTTTAAGATTTAATAGTGTTTTTGTGCTACATTGAACATTCCCAACATCTAAGAAATAAACCATTCTTTTTCTAGGAAAAAGGGAGATTAAAATCTCCAGTCAGTCTTATGAACAATAAATTTGATGGTAAAACCTTACAAAAAACATTTTCTTTGGGAAAGTACAAGTGATTTTCTAATAAATATTGACACAATATTCATGGAGTAGATATTACCAAATTAAAGGCAATGATATTTGGGTAAATGTATGCCTCATGGATAAGTGGGGCTTATTCTAGTCAAGCAAGGGTTCCCTTCTCTGATACACTTCTAGGTAGAGTCTTTCAGAGGCCCTCTATGGTTGGCTTCTGTCCTGTTTCTTGTTTTCTCCTACTTCTAATGTCCATCCCATTTGTCTTTCTAAGTGAGGACTGACCATCTTACCCTGGATCCTCCTCCTTGTTTATCTTCTTTAGGTGTACAGATTTTGGTATGTTTATCCTATCTTATAGGTCTAGTGTCCACTTACATGTGAGTATATACCATGTGTGTTTCTGTTTCTGCAATACCTCACTCAGAATGGTCTTCTCTAGTTCCCAGAATTTGCCTGCAAATTTCATGATTCCCTTGTTTTTATTTGCTGATTAGTAGTTCATTGTGTAAATATACCACAATTACTGTATCCATTCCTCCCTTGAAGGACATCTGGATTATTTCCAGGTTCTGGCTATTATGAATAAAGCTGCTACAAACATGGTTGAGCAAATGTCCTTGTTGTATACTTGAGCATCTTTTGGATATATCCCTAGGAGTGGGATAGTGTATCAAAGCAGATGCTGAGACTCATAACCAAACCTTGGGCAGAGAACTGGGAAACTAACGAAAGAAGGGGGAGTTAGTAAGATCTCAAGAGAACAGGAGTTCCACAAAGACCAAATATGTCTAGGCACAGGGGTCTTCCTGTGACTGATTCTCCAACTGAGGACCATGCATGGAGATAACCTAGAAATCCTGATCAGATGGAGCCCATGGCAGCTCAGTATCCAAATGGGTACCCTAGTAAGGGGAATAAGGACTGTCTCTGACATGAACTCAGTGGCTGGCTCCTTGACCTACCCACCCCCGGAGGGAGGAGCAGCCTTCTAGACCACAGAGGAGGACATTGCAGCCAGTCCTGAAGAGACCTGATAAGCTAGTGTCAGACGGAAGGGGAGGAGGACCTCCCTTATGATTGGACTTAGAGAGGAGCAGGGAGGATTTGAGGGAGGGAGGGAGGGTAGGATTGGGAGGGAATAAGAGAGGGGGTTGCAGCTGGCATACAAAGTGAATAAACTGTAATTAATATAAAAAATAAAAAATAATTTAAAAAAATTAAAAAAGAGTTCCCTGCTCAAAATTTTGTGTATGTAATTTATCACATTAAAATAAGAAAAATACTCTATGATTTAAATTGATACAGAAAATGTACTAATTATTTCCACCAGCAATCCCTCAAATGCTGTAGTAAGGTTTAGAAAAAGACAATTCTATTGAAGTGCCAACACCATGTGCTGTAAGACATGAAAAAGAAATGTCAGCATGGACATGGTCATGTACAAAGTGTTTTTGTAGAAAGCATCAGAACAAATTACTGGAACTAATAAAGAAAATTAATGAGTTCAAAGAATACAAAATCAAGTTCTAAAATTAAATTATCTTCCTATAGACTTATAGTAGAAAAACAAATTTGCAATTAAAAATAATTACATTTATTATGGTTTTATAAATATTAAATGTCTTAGATAATTATAAGACAACACAACACTCTTGTACTGTACATTAAAATCAATGCTACAGAGATGAATACCAAAAGTACTGAAAGGAATAACACTGCCATGGATTGGATGATTCAACATTGATGAGGTTTGAATTATAGACACATTAATTAGAACTTCTTTACATTTTTATGAAAACTAAAATGGATCTCAAAGGAAATGATCATCCTAAGTGAGGTATCCCAAAAGCAGAAAGAAACATATGGTATATACTCACTTATATAGACCTATAGGATAGGAAGGTCATGCTGAAAACTACACACCTAGGGAGGATATACAGGAAGGAGGACCCAGGTGGGTATGATCAATGCTCGTTTGGATGAACAAATGGGATGGACATTGAGTGGAGGAGAAAACAAGCAACAGGGCAGGAGTATGCCAAGGAGGACCTCTGGGGGGGGGGTCAACATAGCGATGTATCAGAGCAGATATTAAGACTCGCGATCAAGCCTTTGGCAGAGGGCGAGAAGTGATGATAGAAATGGAGGAGGTTGGTGAAACTTGGAGAGAACAAGAGCTCCACAATGTCTAAACTGAGCAGGGCACAGGGGTCTAATATGAGACGGTTTCTACAACCAAGGACCACGTGTGGATGTGTCCTGGAAGCCCTGTTCAGATGGGACCCAGGATAGCTCGGTGTAGGACTAAAGACTCTAGTGAGGGAAACGGGGACTGTTTCAGTCTTGAACTTGATGGCTGACTCTTTGACCTTCCCCCATACATGCCAGGGAATGACAGACTGGCTAGATCCCAGTGGAGGACATTGCAGCCAGCCTTGAGGAGACAGGATGAGCTGGGGTTGGATGGACGGGGAGGAGGTCCTCCCCTGTTGGTGGACTTGGAGGGGGCGGGGAGGAGATGAGGGAGGGTTGGGGAGGGTGGAAGGGAATGAGGGAGGGGGCTACACCTGGGATGCATAGTACCTAACCTGTGATTGATAACAAAAAAATAAATTAAAAAAATTATATGATAACCTAATTGTTTATACCAGTGGTTTTCAACTTTCCTAATGCTAGGACTCTTTAATATATCTCCTCATGTTGTGGTGACCCCAAACCATAAAATTATGTTTTCTGTTACTTCATAACCATAATTTTGCTACTTTTAGGAGTTGTAACATAAATATCTGATATGTGAGATATTTCAGAGCATTTAAATTTAAAAAATAAGTGAGTAATTTGGGGATATTTGACCATATGACCCACCCCTGAACAAGAGTGGTAACAATGGCATGGTCTTGGTGTCAGGAAAATAAGTGAAATGGTGGAAAAAAAAAGATTTTAGAAAAATAACCACATGTAGACCCCCCCCCCCAAAAAAAAACAAGGAAAGGAAGCAAAGGATTTTCAGCACGTTTCTGCAATCATGAATGAAAAAGTTCAGACTCAATTTTTAACTCAAACAAGAGAAAAAAATATTGATTATAGATCAACTTAAAATCTCTAAGTAAACAGCATGATAAATTTCCAATCTAAGATAACTAAACCATAAATATTCATAAGAAAATACAGAGCTATGCATGTAGATCAACTGATTAGTGCCTATCATACAGGAAACCAAAGTTTCATTCCTCATGATCTATAAACTAGATGTGGGGATATACATTTGTAATCAAATTTCCCTGCTGCCCCATGTGAATACAGAGGGCACTTTATTCAGAGCATCAAACAATTTATACTATGAGCGTTAAAAGAAATCACATGATTAAAATATCCAATCACAAGGACAAATTGCATGTGACAAAAACATGTTCTTCCATAGAGTCATACAAACAAATAACAATAGGCAGTTATAATGAATAATCTGAAGTAAACACACTTCTATCTGCACCTGGAGAGCACACAAAAAACATATTCCAAGGACATTTTTGTGTTTTTAATTAAACTAAGGACATAAAATTCTTGTCTTGTGTTCTTGGAGTTTTCTCACAAGCATTCAGAATTCTCCATATAGGGCTCCATTCTTGGACTGTGTTCTGATATTTAAGGAGTTCCTTAGATATATAGTAAGATTAAGGCCAGTCTGGGCTGTATGAGGATAACCGCCAGAAAAAAAATTAAAAAGTATGGAGAGATTATAACAGAAAAAAATCATATACATAACACTACTAGGAAACAACAAGCTAAAATATGAATAAATTATATATAATGTACATTTCTACATAAATATATGTATATCTCAAAAGACAGACTTATATATAGAATACATAAAGTATTACAAATAACTGCCTAAAGACAAGTAGATTATAAAATAAAATATATAAATATATCTATTTATAATAACCTAAATAAGGATGAAATTCATCAAATAATACTCAACCTACTGAAATGAGAGTAGATTAAAAGACAGAGAGGAAGAAAGAGGAAGAGAGAGAAGGAAAATGAAAATTTAAAACTGACATAATTGGCAAATACAGTTCTTAGTTTGGATCCCATGGACAAATAATGCCCACTACAGTCTGATTTTCTAAAATAGTGATTTAAAAAATGTCCATTCTATGAAAAAGAAGGATTGCTAATTCATGAGACTAAACTAGACCACAAAGTTATGATTGTATTAATAATAGAGTTAAAATATGAACATTCTCTACACATATCTAGGGGCTTACTACTGTATCCTGACATCTGTGTGAACTTAAAGCCATGCTTCACTCCACGTGAGATTACATGTGCTTGTGGGGAGGAAATCTTATGTCATCCTTAAACCATAGCTCCTCAAATCTTCCTCCTTCCAACCCACTGAGTTTTTTCCTCTGCAGCTGCTTAAAGAAAATTTCTGCTTGCAGAGCCCTTACCACCCATCGGTTTACAGGCTGTGCTCTCTGCTTAATAGGCATTTTAGACCATTTCTCATCATCGGTATTAAGATGAAAATAAACATTGCCAACCAGTGCACTCCAGTTTTTTCTGTTATCTTCTTTAGCCATGGAAATATCAGTAATAAGATTTCAACCCAACAGGAACTATGATTTAACTTAATTTCAAATAATATAAGGCTATGATAGGAATTTGGCAGGCAACAAGAATCTAGGAAATGCTATCTAGTAGAAAAATAACCACATGTGCCTTTCACTTTCAGGTACAACTGCTTTTTGTAGAAATTTGCTCAGACAGTATAAATTCTTTCTATCTATGTTCTTTCTTTCTATATATCTATTGTGGACACATCCACAATATGCAGACAGTAAATGTGACTTAGTACTGCCACTTCACATGACATCTTACATTAACAACTTTGGATCAGAAAGTATTGCTTTCAGGATAACTTTGCAATTTCAGCTGTAACTGAAACACAGAAAAAGCATGCTTGAAAATTGTGGATGAGTCTAAGTATCTCTGTTAACCCACAGATTTGGAAATGTACATGTTTCATATATTTTCTAATGAAAATGCTCTTATTTTCCTCTTTTTAATTTTTTTTATTAATTACACTTTATTTACTTTGCATCTCCCCTGGAGTTCCCTCCCTCCTCCCCTCCTAACCCTTCCTTTCCTCCCCTTTCTGTAGGCATGCCCCTCCCCAAGTCTACTGATAGGGGAGGTCTTCTTTTCCTTCCTTCTCATCCTAGTCTATCAAGTCTCATCAGGAGTGGCTGCATTGTCTTCCTCTGTGGCCTGGTAAGGCTGCTCCCCCCTCAGGGGGGAGGTGATTAAAGAGCAAGCCAATCAGTTCATGTCAGAGATAGTCCCTGTTCCCATTACTATGGAACCCACTTGGACACTGACTGCCATGGGCTACATCTGTGCAGGGGTCCTAGGTTATCTCCATTCAAGGTACTTGGTTGGATTATCAGTCTCAGGAAAGACCCCTGTGCTCAGATTTTTTGGTTCTGTTGCTCTCCTTGTGGAGTTCCTGTCCTCTCCAGATTTTACTATTTCCCACTTCTTTCATAAGATTCCCTACACTCTGCCCAAAGGTTGGCCATAAATCTTAGCATGTACTTTGATAGTCTGCAGGGCAGAGCTTTTCAGAGGCCCTCTGTGGCAGGCTCCTGACTTATTCCCTTTTTTCTCCTTCTTCTGATGTCCATCCTCTTTGCCTTTCTGAATAGGGATGAGCATTTTAGCAAGAGTCCTTCCTCTTGATTAGTTTCTTTAGGTGTACGGATTTTAGTAGATGTGTCCTATATTATATGTCTATATGAGTGAGTATATACCGTGTGTGTCTTACTGCTTCTGGGATAGCTCACTCAGGATGATCCTTTCCAGTTCCTACCATTTACCTGCAAATGTCATGGTATCCTTATTTTTTATTGCTGAGTAATATTCCATTCTGTAGATGTACCACAATTTCTGAATCCATTTCTCAGTTGATGGGGATCTGGGTTGTTTCCAGCTTCTGGCTATTACAAATAAAGCTGCTACAAACATAGGTGATCTAATGTCCTTATTGTGTACTTGAGCCTCTTTTGGATATATGCCTAAGAATGGTATATCTGGATCTTGAGGAAGAGCTATTTCTAGTTGTCTGAGGAAGCACCACATTGATTTGGTGTACAAGTTTATATTCCCACCAGCAGTGGAGGATGGTTCCCCTTTCTCCACAACCTCTCCAGCATGTGTTGTCACTTAAGTTTTTCATCTTAGCCATTCTGATAGGTCTAAGGTGAAATCTCAGGGTCATTTTGATTTGCATTTCCTTGATGACTAATGACAGTGAACATTTCTTTAAGTGTTTCTCTGCCATTCGTTATTCCTCTATTGAGAATTCTCTGTTTAACTTGATACCACATTTTTAAATTGGATTACTTGCTTTGTTGCTGTTTAACTTCTTGAGTTTTTTATGTATACCGGATATTAGTCCTCTGTCAGATATAGGGTTGGTGAAGATCCTTTCCCAATCTGTAGGCTGTCGTTTTGTTCTTAAAACAGTGTCTTCTGTTTTACAGAAGCTTTTCAGTTTCATGAGGTCCCATTTATTGATTGTTGATCTTAGAGCCTGTGCTGTTGGTGTTCTGTTCCAGAAGTTGTGTCCTGTGCCAATGAGTTCAAGGTTCTTCCCCACTTTTTCTTCTAACAGGTTTAGTGTATTTGGTTTTATATTGAGGTCTTTGATTCAGTTGAACTTTAGTTTTGTGCAGGGTTATAAGTTATGGATCTATTTGCATTTTTCTACATGTAGACATCCATTTACAGCAGCACCATTTGTTGAAGATGCTGTCTTTTTTCCATTAAATGGTTTAGACTTTTAAGACATGCTTCAGTTTTATTTCTTAAATATTTTTTAGGTTTGGTAATACCTAGAGAAAAATGCTGATGATTTTTTTAAATTTTACTAAAAGAGCTATAAGAGATATTTTGACATTTTGATATTTTAGACATTTTGTAGTCAAAGACATGGCTCCACAAAGACAGTCTCATATTTTATTGGGATAATTTTGTTCACAGTTCATGTTTACAACACCCAGGCCATCACAGTGGTTACAATCCTTATGAAAACAATGGTAGTCTGGTTCATCTTATAAATAGATTTGAAAGCAGGTCAGCACCAATTTACGGATTCACCCATCAGTAAAGACAATGACTGTTTTAATGATCATGTACTACAGGCCAATCTAATTGGCTCATGCCTCGTGTTTAAACTGTTCTAGCTTAATAAGTGTAAGAACATTATATTTACTTTGCTGGGTTTAACAGCATATGCTACTGAAAATTGACCTTTAAATGATCCCCGGTGAAGTTCTGTGCTATTTGTTTTGGATTACTAGAAGTCTTGAACATTTTTAGCTAAAATGTGTTCTTTTGTATTTGCATAGGTTCTAACTCCCTTCCTGTTGTGTCCATTAGTGCATAAAGAACATATTAGCGGAAACACACCCTGAGCCATGCCTGCTAGAAAATTAAAGGCAGAAGATTCTACATTTTGCTGATCAGAAAATTAGGCTCACAAACAGCATCATTTCACCACTGCTAGAAGTTAGAAATGGAGAATAAGTTTCTTTATTTTTTTCTCAAATATTTTAAATGGATTTTCTGTTCCTTAAAATGTTATATTTCATGGTATGGGATGTGTTTGTTTTGTGCTTATTCTTATTTTAAAAACAAGTAATTTAGGGAATGAAGAGCTGGCTCTTTTGGTAAAGGGCTTAGTGTGCAACTGCAAGGAGTAGAATTCTGAACACAACACATATACAAGTAAAAGTAAACAGGTATGGCCCCCACCAGTAATCCCAGTGTTCAGGAAGTGGACACAGGGGATCCCAGAATAAACTTGCTAGCTAACCTTGTAAATATGCAAGCTCTAATTCAATTTAGAGACCTCCCTGAGTACATTTATGGTAGATGCATAAAAGGAAGACAGCTAATATCTGTCTGGTCTCCATTTGCATGCACACAGATGTAGAGAAACCTAGGCAGACCCACACGCACTGTATGAAAACACACATAGGCATGCAAAGCAAACAAACATATATAAGATAATTTTTAAAATTTCTTAATTGTCACTGCTTTTCAAATAATTTAGTGTTTGCTACAGTAACTAAATTTTTTGATTTGATTAAATCCAGCCTTCCAGAGGTTGTTTGTTTGTTTACAAAAGCCCTATGGTCCTATTCCCATACTACCAACACAACTGCTGAATGAAAAATGCTCATTTCTCTAAGTGAAGGGTATATGGCCAAGTAAATATTTATGTCTCAGTCCCCTCTTTGAAGCTTGGTGCTCAGTTAAAGGAAGTCACTTCAGCTAAATGACCTTTCTAAAGTAACACGTTTCCAAGGACTGATAATATTGCAATACTCTATGCACACATCATTTTCTGTTTCACTGCCATCTTAACTCCAAAAGTTTCTATGTGACTATAGAGTGGCCTTCAGAATAACTTTTTCCAGTCCTTTCATTTCCAGAGGGAGGTTGACAAAGTGAGTACTCCCAATTTAGCTCCCTGCCTGCATATCCCCTCATGTAAATATTTTTAATTAAATTTTTATTTTTTTACATTAATTATGTTATATTTGCTTTGTATCCCAGCTGTAGCTCCCTCTCTCATTCTTTCCTAATCCCACCTTCCCTCCCTCATCTCCTCCCATGCCTCTTTCTAAGTCCACCCATAGGGGAGGTTCCTTCCCTTCCATCTGACCCTACCTTATCAGGTATCTTCAGAACTGTCTGCTATGTCTTCTTCTGTGGCCTGGCAAGGCTGCTCCTGCCTAAGGGGGGGAGGGTGGTTAAAGAGCTAGCCACTGAGTTCATGTCCCCTTACTAGGGAACCCACTTGAATACTGAGCTGCCATGGGCTACATCTGAGCAGAGGTTCTAGGATATATCCATTCATGGACCTTGGTTGGAGTATCAGTCTCAGAAAATACCCCCAATCCCTGATATTTTGGTTCTGTTGCTCTCCTTGTGGACCTCCTGTACTCTCCGGGTCTTTCATCTGATTTTTAAACCAGCTACTTCCTGAGTAATTGAACCCTTAACCATTTACCATATTTACTTTGTACTGGCCCCCTAGCAGAGCATCTCACCTTGTTTCTCTTTATTTATATTTGATGACTTTATTGTTCCCAATGCACAGTCTGTCTTCAGCACTTTTTAAAAAGCCCTAGCAGTGGTTCAGACAAATGATGTGAACAAGTTTCGAAGTAAAATCTGAAACAGATTGAATTTAACCATTAAAGATTCGAATTGACATGTATCTTTCTAAAAATTGCTTCAGTTACACCATTCATGGATATTGAATAGGGAAGTGTTTTTAACCCACACTCATGAAGAACTAGAACCTATGATTTTATTCTAAATTTCTATTTTGTATCTTTCCCTAAAATGTTTTTGCAAGTCCCAAAATTGCATTAAATTGCATATATGTAAATCTGAAACAAACCACAAACATGCATTTTTTTTTTTTACATTAGGGCTAAGAAAACTGACTTTTAATCTTGTTTTTTTCTTGGTTTGTGCTTTCAGCAAACCTCCCAGTGACTTATAAAGCTATAAATTATTTTCTTGGATTTATGCCAAATCTAACAAATATGCTGGAAAATACTGCAAACTCTGAGTGGAGTGCCAATATCCAGACTGACATTTAACAAATACTCTGAAGCCACATGATAAAGGCTTTAAAAGAGACAGTTCTGATTTTACAGGTATTTCTCCAAATCTTACAGGTATAATACTACTGAATATATTTCTACTTTTTTTTTACAGTAGAGAGAATGAAAATGACCTTCTAATTTTTCTTGATTAATCAGTTTACCTTGGGCCAATAATTTACTATCATTTTATAAAATGGAGTCTGACTAGACTTCAAAGGTCAGCAATGCTTTACATTTATCTGCTTCTAAGTTTGACTAGATTCGACAAAGATGATAGAAAATGCACTAATAAAAATTAAAAGGTGTTGGCATGATTCATAAGTTGATGGGATGCCCATTATTTCTGTGAGCTCTTTCATTAATTGAACAAGTATGTTTTTGTTACCTTGTACTGTTTTCTGAATGTAGAAATGACCAACTGTTGTAACTCTTCACTCAGATGTCATTCTCAAGCTTAAAAGAAAAATCTTACGGAAATGAAAGTGGGGACAGCATCCCTATAAGATCTTCAGCTGTCTGATAGCATTGATGATGACACTTCAGAAATTCAATTATCACATGACATTTATGTTTAACTTCTATATGGAGAATATGACAATTTTCTAAATTTAAAGTTTTTTTTTTTTTTTACAAATGCCTCCCCCCAAAATCATTTTCTTCATGGTGGACTATTGGGCCAATTACCACAGTGCTATCACTGTGCTACTTATCCAGGACTTTTATTTTATTTTGAGACAAAATATTCCATAAACTCCATCCGAATTTGATATCTTCTTGCTCAGATACCTGCTGTTTCAAAGGAATCATCATTTTTTTCTCTCATTTCAGTTGCCAAATTAGTTTTTGAAGAGAAACAAACTCTGTCCCACATATTTATGCAATGTAATTTAGATGGAACTGCTTGTTCAGCTTCAGGGGTAAAGCCCTAGCCTACAGTAGAATCTGTTATGAGACTCTATTACTTGATCACCATGCAAGTGACTAGATGAACATGATCAGGCCTCAAATAACTAGTTTGAGCATTACTTCTGTGATTATTGAGTAACTTTACTCTTTAACCTCAGGCATTCAAGATTCATTGGCTTCAAGCCATCCTGCCACATAAATAAAAATATTCTGAGAACTGAGCCAGAATCACAGCCCAGAGAAAAAGAACAGAGCCAAAATACAGAGAAAAACAGCTCAGATATCATTATCAAAATCCTTATAGTCACATAAGCCGGAAATTAAAGTAATTCTGGGCTACTTCATTTTTTTTTCTATTTGAAAGTGTACTTTGGGTTACTTATTTTATCTTGTGAGAATGCTATCACATAATAAAGATTTCCTGGAAGTTACATGCAATAATAAACACAAAATATTAGCTACTGGATATATATTTATTTTCTGTACAATATATTTATGTAATAAATAACATAAATGCAATTTTTTAGAATTGTGTTTGAAATATATGGTATATAGTTAAAATTTAAGAAAGAGTAGATATTGTTTTAATCTTTCTGACACATACTTTTTTTTATTTGAATAAATTCTGCATTTGTTGGAATGCAGAGAACAGCAGTGTGCAGAGATAGGGAACAGATCAGCTTTAGAGATACAGGGAGAGAACAATGATGCCTGAGCTGGAAGAAAGCGGTGATTCTGACAGGGTTATTTTTTCTCTATTTACATACTAAATTAAGCAGATGCATAGCTTATACAAGATGTTCTTTAACATTTCTTTTAACCACAATTCTCCAAATCTGAAATTTTATTATAGTTTTCTGGAATATTATTTGAAATTTCACCGGAAATGAAAATGCTAATGAGTTGGAAGTATCTCTCTTAAAGCACCACATTCTCAAAACAACAAGTTGTGGAAAATAAGCAAATTCTTTAATATGTCAAATAGTTCATGGACTATATAATGCAGGAACATTGTGAACAAAATACTTGATGATGATTTGTTCAATTAATGGGTTTTTGGTTATCATCAATGTATATGTATCACTACCACACTTATGGGGTTATTGTGCTGTACTGATCTTTGATGCCAATAGCTCAGTTCATATGAAAATGATTATTGAGAATTTTCAATATAAAGACCAATTAATTATAATTTTATCTAAATAAATGTGATAAATGATAATTGTGGTATAATAAATATACCTGATAATATCTTCAATTAAATGTGAGAATGCAAAATAATTTCCAAAATTAGCTTTAAGGGGGTTGGGCATTTAGTTGCATGGTGAACATTTGCCTAATAAGTACAAGGTCATAGATTCAGTTCACTGAACCAAAGTCAAAGAAAAAAAGCAAAACATAAAACAGCAGGATAGCCACCTATAGCAGAATAGAGCATTGGGAGTATTAAGCGTCTGTGCACTAATCTACTTGTGTCATTCCTTACCAAAAAAAAATGATACAAAAAGGTAAAACTGAGCTTATGGCCTATGAGATATGACATGTTCATTAAAAGAAAAAAATAAAAGACACCGTTTTCTCTGGTGAAAGACAAAGTGTGAGAAACACTATGTTATTTTGAACTAGAAACACCCTGCTCAGGTGCGTCTACTTGGTCTACACTTGGGCCCCAGTTGGTGTCGCTCTTTATGGAGGTTAAGGCATCCATTCAGGAGGTGCTGCTGAGCTGGAAGAAATGCGTCTCTAGTGGAAGGATTTAAAGCTTTATAGCTACCCCTAATTCATGCTCAGTCTGGAGAACTAGGCTGAGGAGTTGCTGTGATTTTGAGTCCAGCTTAGGCTGAGAAGTGACTTCCAGGTTGGCCTAGATTACAGAATTATATATTGTGTTCTCTCTCTCGCTCACACAAACACACATCTTCTTTGTACCCCACCCCTCACACAAACGAATCTAAACAAACTTAATTCAAGTTGATCCTTTAAATATATATATATACATATTAATATATATTATATTTAATATAATGTATATTAGTATAAAAGCTATATATTAATATATATTAAAAGGGTATATATTAAAAATGACATATTAATATGTATATATTAAAATGGTATATATTAAATATAATATATATTAATATGTATATATTAAAAGGGTCAACTTAAATTAATATTGCTATGCAACAAATGCACAAAATTTTTATAGTTTATTTTAGAATTCTGTATCAAAATGTAACTACCATAATTTTCTACAAAAATGGTCTATAATTCAAGCCTTCTGGCATCTGAGACAAGACAATCATGCATTTGTAACTAGGGTAAGTTATAAAGGAAGACTCTGTCCCAAACAACTAATCACAAACCACAAATCATATGTACATTTGTTGCAGAAATATTTGAATGTTTATTAATATAAATGAACAGAAATATATTCCTTATTCCCGCATATTGTTTGTGTATACTTTTTAACACAAACAATACTAACTTCACCCCTCTTGGTTAGCTGTTATGGTGTGAGTAGGCGTTATACATACTAACAGTGCAGAAGCCTCATCATCAATCATACACGGATGTGAACATTTGTGAGATGCAATGATGGATCTGTCAAGATTTGCACACCCATGCAATAATGGCAAAAAAAAATATTAGTGAAAGTAAACAACCACTTTCTGACTATGGCTCCACAGATGAAACCCATAAATGTCACCATTATCAGGCCAAGAACCTATGACTAGGCAAGAGCCTTATGACTAGAGAAAATTTAACATTATTATGCTGCTAAAAGGACATAGTATTTAATCAAATCCTACTGACTTACCACTATACCCATAAATCAATGCTTCTCTTAGTTCTCATCTGAGATGCTTAACACAGAGATCCACAACTGGCCAAGCTGCAGAGAATAAAAGAGTAAGGAACCTCAACCCTAAGGGAATATGTAAACTGCCTTTATTCAAAGCTCATTAATAATTGCAGAAGAAGGCCTCAGATAGCCATAGGACAACTCTAAAGAAACAACCTCTGCTGATAGCATGAGTTCATATATAAAATCAAAGTAGTTGAAAAAGTATGTATAATACCTCTAGCAGAAGAAGCCAGACCAGGAACATAATCCTAACTATAGCCATGAAGAAACTGGCAATTTTTGCTCAGAAATGATCAGTTTTCTCTAACAGTGCAAGCCCTCAGAAAATAGAGCACACTCCAATGGAAGACCACATATCAAGAATATGTAAGGTTTCACAAAATGGTTTTAGGTTTTTAGTGTTTGTTTGGTTTTAAAAAGTAGAATGGACAGGAAATTGGGGATATATCTAGTAAAGGTTGGGGAAATTTATATAGTCAAATACATGTTGCACAAAACTCTTAAAGAACTAATTGGAAAAATGTAAACAAGAACAGGCATCTTGGCATAGCTACGTATCTAGCATCTGTTTGATTTTTAACCAAGAGGAATGCACTTTGAGCTGCTAGTCACTCATGCAGCATGTGTGGCTTTTCATCAACTATCTAAATTAAGGTTATTACTAAAAAGTTATAACACTGAATTTGAATAAGAAAAAAGAATGAGAATAGTAACTTCAAAATAAGTAACTCAGAAAATGGGCCAAAAGGAGAATGGAAATAGAATACTTTATATATAGCTTACTCTTCCATAGTTAACACTACAATTTACAGAAATAAAACTTCACTGTCGAAATTTGCAAAACTACTCATTACAGTTTTTTAGTGCTTCCCAGTGGGTGGAAAAGATGATAGAGTGCATGCCTTACATATATGATGCTCCTATTTTATTCTTATCACCTCCATCTGGCCATTTGAGAGAATGGGATGTACCTCAGCTTGTGGATCATTTTCCTAGCGTGGATGAGTCTCTGAGTTTCATTCCCATGTCTGCCAAAAGAAAAATTAAAAAAGAAAAAAGAAAATGCTCATTGTCTTTGTAGGAGTTTCCAAATGAGAAACAACTCTGATACACTGAAGCTTAGTGTTCTGAGCTGTTCTGTTTATCCTTTTACTCCTGTAACTAAGGAATAGCAAGGGAACACCAAGAAGCCAAGGACAGTATCTGCTGTCACTAGGAAAGCGAATAAGTGCAGAAGTTTAGCTTTCACTAGAAGCCTGGGTCTTCTTTGTTTAGTGTCCTGTCTTCTGAATCCCTCAGAATAAGTAAACACTTGGTCTTTAGCCTAATTTCAGATATCATTCTACTAGATTATTTTATTATAAGGAAGCTGATTATAAGGCACCTGTACTATAGTTTCTAAAACTAAAAGGAAAAGGAAATAACTTTATATAAAGAAAGTTCAATTTGAGAAGGAAAATGAGACATGTCAGAGATTATCATGGATCACTCTCAGTCTCTAAGGTAGCTGAAAAGATTTAAAAGAAAGTAATTTCAGGTATAGGATAATATTGCTGAAATCCTTATAGAACACTTGGAAGACCTTATGCTGATGCGGTATATATAACAATAGTTTTCCAGGTGCAGGGAAGATGGAGAGAGAAAGAGTACTGACAGAGACAACTGGAACTGGAGAACAATTCAGGGCATGGTAGAAATCCAGCTAAAACTCCTAGTAAGGAAGGATACAGAGCCTGAACCAGCCATTTCCTGTAACCAGGCAAGACTTGCAGTTGTACAATTGATACAACAACCCAGTCTCAAAAACTTCGACCTACAATTTGTTCTGCCTGTAAGTTGTGCTTTGCTAAAGGTGACATAGAATTTGGAGAAGTGGCCAATTGCAATGATTACTTTAACTTGAGACTCAAGCCATGTAGAGGTAGCCAACACCTGAAACTCCCTTGATCCACAGGCTTGATATCCCAGAGACCGAGGATAGAATGAAACATGACCAGCAAAAGATAGAAAGAAAGAGAGGAAAGAATTGAGGGAGGAAGGGAGGAAAGATTGGTAGGAGGGAGAAAGAAAGTCAATGAAATGATTCCTAATGATATTCTATTGTACTTGTAGGCAGAAGTCTAGCATAATTGTCATCAGAGAAGCTTCTCCAGCAACTTATGAAAACAGATACAGAGACCCACAGCCAAATACTAGGGGAAACTTGTGGAAGGATAGAGGGGCAGAGATGAATTGCAGGAGCCAAAAGAGATAAGAACACCACAAAAAAACCCACAAAATCAACTAAACTGTTTCCATAGGGTCTCACAGAAATTAAATCGACACTCGAGGAGACTACATGGATTTTATGTAGGCCCTTTATGCACATGTTATGGTAGTGTAGCTTTTGGGACCCATAACAGTATATGTTGGGGCTGTCTCTGAATCTTGACTGCTTTGGGGGGACTTTATATTGAACTGGGTTGCTTTGTTCAGCTTTGGTATGAGTTCCTAGTCTTATTGCAACTTGATATGCCATGTTTAATTGATATCCCTGGGAAGCCAACCATTTTCTGAAGGGAAATACAGAATGACTGGATGGGGATGGGAACTGGAAGAACAAGAGAGAGGGAAAATAGCTGTTGGGTGTAATACATGAGAAAAAAAATAAATAAAAAGAAAAACCTCAAAAGACAAAAACCAACTGAACAAACAAAAACAGATGCCCTATCCCTTTACAAGGTCCCAAAAAGCAAAGGCTTAAAAACCATACTACAGTGACAAAGGTCAGATGCTGACACTGACAGAAGCCAGTCTTATTTTGATTTCCAATTCCTACTTGTACTCATTTACATGTTTACACTCCATACGATTGTATTATGTGTGCAGGTTCATGGAAACTTTGCTCGTTGGTCATGATCCTGAGCAAAGCCACTGACTGCAGCATCCTCTGATCATTCCTAGCTTCTCAGAGCTTGACCTCGTACTCTCTGAAGGAGCTTAAATCTGTCCTCTTTTTCAAAACTGTTCCATAAGTAGCAATATGTACTATGCACTATTCACAACTGGCTTTCTCGCCCAGCATCATTTCCTAAGTGTTCATCCACATTGTCCCATATACCAATGAGGACCATCCCAGGTACAAAATGATTTATTTAACAATTTACTTTTACACAATGGAATACTATTCAGCAATTAAAAAGGAGGAAATCATGAAATTCGCAGGCAAATGGTGGGACCTGGAAACGATCATACTGAGTGAGGTATCCCCAAAGCAGAAAGAAACATATGGTATATACTCACTTATATAAACCTATAGGATAGGAAGTTCAAGCTGAAATCTACACACCCAGAGAGGATATACAAGAAGGAGGACCCAGGTTGGTATGATCAATGCTTGTTTGAATGAACAAATGGGATGGACATTGAGCAGAGGAGAAAACAAGCAACAGAACAGGAGCATGCCAAAGAGGACCTATGGGGG
>CM053763.1:15830264-15856148 GCA_028658305.1 Pachyuromys duprasi
TATATATATATATATATATATATATATATATATGTAGTTTAAATGTATGTAAATTGCACCAAGAATTGCAAAGCTTAGTTCTGCTTCAATAATTAGGAGAATAAAAAAATTTATTTAGCCTTTTTTGTTTTATTTTATTTTTTGAGTTTTCTCATAGAAGTAGTTATCTTAAAAAATGTGAGAATAACCTAAGATAACACAAAAACAGTATTCAGGCTCTTTGTATGTGCTTACAAATAGTAAGCATACAATATTTGTATGTGCTTACACTATTTGTATATGCTTACAAATAGTATTCATATTAATCAAAATCAGGTTGACTATTCATTTCTCTATACTAATTAGAAATCAAGACTCATTTTCACATGCTATTCATTTTGATAATACTGTTTAAAAATTTATTGGTACTCTGTGCAGTATAATTTTATTCCAATAAAATCCATTCAGTATAATCATAAATATGTTGAAATCAAATATTAGTATTACTTTACTCCTTTTTCCTCTGTGGCTAACAGAAATCTTCCTATGTGGCACTGTAATAAGTTAAAAAAATAGCAGATCTACTTGATTATTTAAAATGATTGAAAGAAAAAAATCATCACCATCATAAAAAAATACCAAGTAAGAGAATATAAAGAAGTTAATCCATGGTATATGTCCATTGATTGCTGTTTTTGTGTGGTATAGTCTATGCCTGTTTATTATTATTCCAGCTAAGGTATTTTTGTTTTGTTCTTTTTTTTTCTGAGACAGGTTTCCTTTGTGTAGCCTTGACTGTCCTGGACTCACTTTGTAGACCAGGTTGGCCTCGAGCTCACAGAAATCCACTTGTCTCTGCCTCTCAGATAGTACTTTTAAAAATTATATTCAGGTTTTGTTTTCAGTACATAAAAATTTAAATTTCAAGACTAAATATAAACAGGATATTTTTAAAATTTTTATTTCAGTTTATTTACATTCCTTTTCTCCTCCCAGCCTCCATTCCTCTCCTTCTCTTTTCCCTTCTTGCTTTCCCCCTCCCAGAAAGAGGAGTTCCCCTCACCAGGCATCAACCCTCCCCAGAACATCAGGTCACATTAGGACTGAACATGTCCTCATCCACTGAAGCCAGGCAAGGCAACCCAACCAGGAAGAAGTGATCCAAAAGCAGGCAATAGAGTCATGTTAGAAACATACCCCCCCCACACACACACACTTACCAGACAACCTACATGAAGACCAAGCAGATTTTCTAATTTAAGATACCCACCTGAACTCCTAGATGATCATTCTCAGAAGAGCTTCTTGGTAAGATGTGCTAACAAAGCATTTCTTTGGTACTTTCTACAGATGAAATCTATATGCTTGCTCTGAGAGTGCAAATAATAAAATGGTTTTTTGTTTATGTAACCTATTCATTTGGACAAACAATTCTGAAATGTGTATAGGCACCTATGACAGTCAATGAGCCAGCAAGAAGTAAGGAGGGTCCTTGTCAGAGGAACACTAAATTACAAAGCCTCTTAAAATTTACTGTGACATACACGAAGAGTTATGTTTTAATTAATTTTTTTATATTTTTATATTATTTACAGTTTACTTACTTTGTATCCCAGCTGTAGCCCCCTCCCTCATTCCCTTCTAATCCCACCCTCTCTCCCTCATCTCCTCCGATGTCCCTCTCTAAGTCTACAAATAGAGGAGGTCCTCCTCCCCTTCCATCTGACCCTAGCTTTTCAAATCTCTTCAGAACTGGCTGCAATGTCCTCCTCTATGGCTTGAAACGATTTCCTGGTTTTTTAGATTTATAAGAAACATAACAAAAAAATTACAATATTCATTTTGTTGGATATGTTTGATTTGAGAAAGCTGTAGACACCCTCTGTGGCAATTAGAAAGAAAGTAAATTCTACACAGAGAAATTTCTGGTAAGTTGAGAATTTCAAAATTTTATGCTAGGAAAAGAACAAAATCTTCAACTTTCAGGAATTATCAGTAAGGATAGAGCTGTTTAGGTTTACTTAAGAAATAGATGGATTTTGTTCTTATTTTATTTTATTATTTTAGATGCTTATTTGTATCCTAATGAGATAGAGAGAGAGAATTTGGAGGGAGTGGGGAAGTTCAATTTTTAAAAATCTACCTATAATAAAAACCAGACAAATAAAAACATCTGCAGACTTTGGAGGAAAATAAAGGAGAGCTAAATATCTGATAAACAGGTGATAGGTAGCAACAGATAGTTGACAGATGACAGGGACTGGAAGACACAAATGTGAATATCACTGTACATAACAAAATAATTTACAATGCAGAAATGTCCTTTCCCCAAAAATTATTACTAAGATTTAATTCTGAATTTCTTTACTACATTTAAAGTCGGAGAACTTGAAAACATCAATGCTTCTGCAGTGCACCTTGCTTTATTACTATTTGTCAAAAATCTATATACTGTCATTGGTATAATTGATGGCTAACTCAATGGCAGAAATCTAACTTGATAGAAATTTAGGAGTCTACTTTGTTATTTTAAAAATCTAATTTGATATAGGGACTAAAGTCACAAAAATGTCAACTTGAACTGGCAGTTAATAGGAAAGTCAAGACTGACATCCTCCCACAGTGACTCCATGTTGTTTCCAGTTAGTTTACATCCCTGGAACACAACATTTTCTCTACTTTTGTATGCTTGATTCCTAGAATAATGAAGGCTGAAACCTGACTCTACCTAAAGTGTGCCCTTCAGTTATCTCTGATTAGTGGACCTGATTCTCTTCTGCCAGGATATTCAGTAATAAATGATGGGCTAAAATAGGTATTCTCAATGGGGATAACCAAAGAAGAATGAAAACCACAATGGGCTCTGAAATGCTTACATAAGGAGAGAAAGGCAGTTATAAAAGCAGCTATTAAAGATTCCAGGAAATTTCTCAACACTTTAAATACTGTTAAATTTTTAAATGCTGTACTAGCAAGCAGAGCTGGAATAGGTTGAATTAAGCTTCATTATTGATTCCCCAAGACATTGTTGGTGTAGCGCCCATTTAAACACATTACCAGATACTTAAGTGTAATTTATAATGTTTTGAAGAACATTTACTTCATTTAAAAAAGCTAATAACATCATTCAAATGAGAGAAGGTGTCAGGACTCACTATATAGAAATGCTAGATGCATGCATAGTGTCCATTAGAGTAGAAACCAAACAGAATTTTACATAACATTTTGAATTGGGTATTTCAAAAAGAAAAGTCTTTTAATGATATAACTGCATTACAAGCTGTAATTATGAAAGTGAATTAAATAATTGTGGTTAGGCTAATCCATGACATTATGGAGATATAATGGGAGACTATGTGGGAACTGGGAGAGTCCAGTGCATCTACAATTCTAAATGGCCTTCTATCTGAATAGGTATTTCGTTTATACCAATGTTCACATTTGCATATTTATGCTGTGTACAATTTTTTACCTTTCTCTAAAAATGTGTCACCTGCAATAAATTTTACTCAGTGTTTTACATAATGCAATTTCTAGTCAGAATTTGAAAGAGAGGAAGTATTTATTTAAGTTTCCTTATTCTCAAATGAGTGCTAGTATTTGGCTTGTGCATTGCTTCCTCCTTAGTACTCATACTAACGGTTTAAGAATATATTTTTAAAAACTAAAAGACTCAGACTTTATTCGTTTATTTATTTATTGTGAACCTTTTTTTCTCACATTTCATTGGACAAACATATTGAGTTAATTATTAAGAAGTCTCACTCAGTTTATCTAAGCTCATTATCATCTAATTTTAATGATTATCTGGTGTTTAAGGGAACACTGACACCTAAATGGTTAACATGATATCCATATTCTGTTTTGTGTGTTTTTTTCTTTTTTTAAATTAATTAATTTAATTATTCATTTTAGATCCTGATCCTCACCCACCATTCACATTCTTCCTCCCACTTCCTCCTCTTCCCTCTCCGCTACTGCTTAGAGGAGAAGAACCTCACCCCTACCAACTCAGACCAGCACATCAAGTAGCATCAGAACTTAGTGCATCTTCTTCCCCTGTGGCCTGGCAAGGCAGCCCTACCAGCAGGAAGTGATTGAAAAGCAGGCTACTGTGTAATATCAGAGACAGTCCCTCTCTCTTTTCTAGGATACCCACATGTTAGTCAAGCTACTCACTCTCTATGTATGTCTAGGGGCTTAGGTCTAGTCCATGCATGGTCCTTGGTTAGTTCTGCTTAGCTGCCTCCCTCCCTGTGTCCAAGAGACTTGGCTCTGTTGGTTTTCATGCAGAACTCCTATCCCCTCTGGGTTCTTCTATTTTTGCCCTATTTTCTACAAGATTCTCTGAGTTATGCCCAATATTTGACTGTGAGTATCAGCACTTGTTTTGATCCTCTGTTGGGTGGAGCCACTCGGAGGAAAGTTATGCTAGTCTCCTATCCGCAAGCACAGTAGAGTATTGTTAATACTGTTAGGGGCTGGCTCTCCCATGGGGTGTGTCTTAGGTTGGGCCAGGGATGGGTTGGACATTCCCCCAATACCTACTTTAACTTTACCCTTGCACATCTCGTATGCAGGGTAAACTATGGGTATACGTTTTCGTGAGTGGGCTGGTGCTCCCCTCCTTCCTCTAGGAGTCCAATCTAGTGCGAGGGTGGCCTCTTCAGTCATTATGATCCTTGCTACTAAGAGTTTCAGCATGAGTCACCTCACATCCTCCCCTGAGCCTAACCTTTCTTAGGTCTCCCATTTCTCTCAGAGTTGTCCCCACTCAGGATTCTCTTCTGTTTGCAAGCCCTCTGTCTTCCCACTCCCTTTCCCCTGTATGATCTATACTTTCATTTCCCTCTCTTCTCATTATTCAACCCTGATTACTTGTTTCAACCACTTTTGCTATCTATTCTATTTCCACTCCTTGGGTTTTCGTTGTTACTTATCTTCTTTGAATCTTTAAATTGTAGTGTGCTTATCCTGTACTATAGGAGTAATATCTGCTTCTGAGTGAGTATATACAATGTTTGTCTCTCTGAGTCTGGGTTACCTCATTAGGGAAGATCAACTATAATTCCACCCAGTTTTCTGCAAATTTCATTATTTCCTTGTTTTTTAATAGTTGAGTATTATTCCATTGAATTTCTTAATTCAATGAATTTGATCCAATTAATTTCTTAATTCATTCATCAGTTGAGGAATATTTGGGTTGTTTCCAGATGCTGGCAATTAAAAATAAAGCTGCTATGAGCATGATTGAGCAAATGTCTTTGTTGTACATTGCGGCACATTTTGGGGACATGACCAGGAGTAATATAGCTGGGTTTTGAGCTAGAGCTATTTCCAACTTTCTGAGAAAGCACCAGATTGATTTCTAAAGTACAAGTTTGCAGTTCCACCAGCAATGGAGGAATGTTCATCTTGCTCTACATCTTTGCCAGCATGTGCTGTCACTTGGTATTTGTTCCTGGCCATTCTGATGAGTATAAGATTGAATCTCAGAGTCATTTTGATGTGCAGTTCCTTGATGACTAAAGATGTTAAATATTTCTTTAAGTGCTTCTTGCCAGTCCAGATTCCTCTATTGACCACTCTCTGTTTTGCTCTGTACTCATTTTTTTAATTGGATTGTTCCGTTTGTTGGTGTATAATTTCTTGAGTTCTTTATTTATATATTAGAAATTAGCACTCTGTCAGATGTAGGGTTGGTGAAGATCTTTTCACAATCTGTAAGTTGCCATTATGTTATATTGACAGTGTCCTTTGCCTTACAGAAGCTTTTCAGTTTCACGAGGTCCCATTTATTAATCATTGATCTTAGTGTCTGATCTGTTGGTATTCTGTTCAGGAAGTTGTCTCCTGTGCCAGTGAGTTCATGGCTCTTCCGTACTAGCTCTTCTATTAGATTTAGTGTAACTGTTTTTATGTTGAGATCTTTGATCCACTTGGACTTTAGTTGTGTGCAGGGTGATACATATGCATTTATTTGCATTTTTCTACATGTGGACACCCAGTTCACCCAGCACCATTTGTTGAAAATGTTATTTTTAATTTTTTAACCTCTTATTTATTTTATATCCTGATGGTAGTCCCCTCCCTCATCTCTTCCCAGCCCCACCATCCCTCCTTCTTCCCCTCCCCTAGTCCACTGAAAGAGGGAGTTCTCCTCCCCTACTATCTGACCACACTTATCAAGTATAATCAGGGCTGCATAGATTTTCTACCTCTGTGGTCTAGTAAGGTTTTCCATCCAGGGGGAAGTGTTCAAAGGGCAGGCAACCTAGTTCATGTCATAGACAGTGCCTGCTCCCCTTACTAGGGAACCCACATGGAGAATGAGCTGCATATGGGGTTACATATGAGCAGGGGGTCTAGCTCCACTCCATGCATGGTCCTCAGTTGGTGCATCAGTCTCTGCAGGAACCTCTACATTCAGAACTTTTAGTTTTGTTGGTCTCCTTGTGGGGTCCTGACCTCTCCGTGTCCCACTAATGCCATTCCTCTCTTCCTCCATAAGACTCCCTGTGCTCTGCCCAAAGTTTGGTCCTGAGTCTCATCTTCTTTGATCCTCTGTTGGATGAATCCTTTTAAAGGACCCTCTGGAGTAGATTCGCATCCTGTTCCCTCTCTTCCACCACTTCTGGTGTCTATCCTGTTTGCCATTCAAAATGAGACTTAAGCATTCTCCCTAGGGTCCTCCTTAATGTTAACCTTTTGGTCTGTAGATGGCTGTCTTATGTTGTACAGCTAATATCTGCTAATTAGTGAATGTATACCATGCCTGTATTTCTGTTTCTGTCTTCTCTTTCTGTTTCTGGAAATCATCCTCACTCAGGATAATCTCATCTAGTTCCATCTGTTTGTCTGCAAATTTCATAATCTCCTTGTTTTTAATAGCTCAGTAGTATTTCATTGTGTTTAGATATACCACAATTTCTGTATCTATTCCTCCACAGAGGAACAGCTACCTTGTTTCAGATTCTGGCTATTACAAATAAAGCTGCTATGAACATAGTTGAACAAATGTCTTAATTGAATGGTGAGACATCTTTTGGTATATGTTCAGGAGCGGTGAATCATGCAGTAGTACTATCCCTAATTATCAGAGACAGCACCAGATTGATTTCCAATGTGATTGTACAAGTTTGCACTCCCACCAGCAATAGAGAAGGATTTAATTAGATTAATTGGTTTGTTGGTGTTTAATTTCTTATGTTCTTTATATATTCTGGATATTAGCCCTCTGTTGGATATAGGGTGGGTAAAGATATTTTCCCAGTCTCTAGGCTGTCATTTTGTTCTGTAGACAGTATCCTCTGCTATACAGAAGTTTTTCATTTCATGAGTTTTCATTTATTAATTGTTGATCTTAAAGAGCTGTTGATACTCTGTTCAGGAAATTGTCTCAAGCACCAATAAGATCAAGGTTCTCTCCCACTTTTTCTTCTACCATATTTAGTGTGTCTGGCTTTAGGTTGGGGGCTTTGATGCACTGGGACTTTAATTTTGTGCAGGGTAATAAATATGGATCTGTTTATATTTATCTACATGCAGACATCAAGTTAGACAAGCACCATTTGTTGAAGATGCTTTTTTCCCATAGTATGGTTTTGGCTTCTTTATCAAAATTCAGGTGTCCATAGGTGTGTGGGTTTCTTTCTGGGTCTTCCATTCAATTTTACTGATCCACCTGTCTATTTCTATGCCAGTATCATGCAGTTTTTATTACTGTTGATCAATAGTACAGTTTGAGATTAGAAATAGAGATACCTCCAGAAGATCTGTTATTGTTCATAGTTGTAACAACTCTGTTTTTTTTTTTTTGATTTTCCATATGAAATTGAGATTTGTTCTTTCAAGGTCTGTAAAAAAATTGTATTGGCATTTTGAAGGGAATTGCATTGAATCTGTAAATTGCCATTTTCACTATGTTAATCCTACGGATCCATGAGCATGGGAGATCTTTCCATCTTCTGATATCTTCTTATCTTCTTCAAATTTTTTTTTCTTCAGTGACTTGAAGTTTGTTTGTTTTTTTTATAAAGGGGTTTCAGTTGTTTGGTTAGAGTTACACAAAGATGGTTTTGTTGTTGTTGTTATTTTGTTTTGTTTTGGTGGCTATTTTTGTTCCCCTAATTTATTTCTCAGCCCATTTGACTCTTGAATACAGGAGTATCACTGATGTTTTATTTTTTTTAAATTTTGTATCCAGCTACTTTTCGCAAGGTGTTTATAAGCTGCATGACTTCCCTGGTCACCCATGTACACTATCATATCATTTGCAAATAGTGATACTTTGACTTCTTCCTATCTGATTCGTATCTTCTTGCTTTCCTTTAGTTGTCATATTGCTCTAGCTAGGACATCAAGTGCTGTTAAAGAGATATAGAAACAGTGGGCAACCTTTCTTTTTCCCTGATTTCAATGGAATTGATTTTAGTTTCTCTCCACTTAATTTGATGTTGGCTATAGGCTTGCTATATAATGCCTTTACTATGTTTAGTTATGTGCTTTTTATCCCTGATCACTCTAAGACTTTAAACATGAAAGGGTATTAGATTTTGTCATTTTTCTTTCCATTATTTTAATATGTTAGATTGATTGGTCCCCTGCATGCCTGGGATGAAACCTATTTGGTCATGGTAAAATGTATCTTTGATGGATTGTTGGATTCAGTTTGCAAGTATTGTATTGTCAATGTTCATAAGGGAAATAAGTCTAAAATTTTCTTTCTTTAATGTTTTTTTTTTTTAGTGGTTTAGGTATCAAAGTGACTGTGGCCTCACAAAATGAGTTTGGTAATGTTTCTTCTGTTACTGTTTTGTGGAGTAGATTGAAGATAATTCATATTAGCTCTTCTTTGAAGGTCTTTGAAGGTCTGATAGAATTCTGAGCTGAAGCCATCTGACCTTGGGATTTTTTTTTTTTTGGATGGGATACTTTTTGATGACTGCTTCTATTTCCTTAGGTGATATAGGACTATTTAATTTATTTACGTGAGCTTGATTCAACTTTGGTAAGTAGAATCTATCAAGAAAACTGTCCATTTCATTTAGATTTTTTAGATTTTTTGACATACAGGCTTTTGAAGTAAGACATAATCATTCTTTGGATTTCCTCAGTGTCTGTTGTTATGTACCCCTTTTCATTTCTGATTTTGTTGATTTTGATAGTGTTTTTCTGCCATTTAGTTAGTTTGATTAAAAGTTTGTCTATCGTTTTATTTTCTCAAAGAACCAGCTCTTGCTTTCATTGATTCTTTGATTTGTTTTCTTAATTTCTAATTAATTTATTTCAGCCCTGAGTTTGATTATTTCCAGCTATCTTCCTCCTGGGTGTGTTTGCTTCTTCATCCCCCTACCCCCTAGAGCTTTCAGATATGTCATTAAATTTCTGGTATTCAATGTCTCCAATTTCTTTCAGAAGACACTTAATGCTACGTACTTTTCTTTTAGCACTGCTTTCATTATGTCCCATAAGTTTGGTATGTTGGGCCTCCATCTCCATTGAATTCTAGGAAGTCTTTAATTTTTTTCTTTATTTCTTCCTTGACCCAGGTGTCATTGAGTAGAGAATTGTTCAGTTTTCATGTGTGTGTAGTCTTTTTGCTATTTGTGTTGTTGGATTATTTCAATCCTCTTTTAGTAGGTAAGGTTTGCTTTCTGTCCAGTTACATGGTCTATTTTGGAGAAGGTTCCATGAGGTGATGAAAAGAAGGTATAGTCTTTTGTGTTTGGGTGAAAAGTTCTGTAGATGTCAGTTAGGTCCATTTGATTCATGACGTGTTAATATCATTATTACTTAGTTTATTTTCCTTTCATTGACTTGTCCTTTGGTGAGAGTGGGGTTTTGGACTCTCCCACTATTATTGTGTAGGGAGCTATGTGTGGTTTAAGCTTTATTAATGTTTTTTTGTTTGTTTGTTTGTTTACAAATTTTGTCTGCCCTTTATTTTGGGGTATAGATGTTCAGAATTCAGATATTTTCTTGGTGGAATTTTCCTAAAGATGCTTTCTTTTTTTCATTGCATAACTTTGGCTTTTTTTCCAAAAATTAAGTGTCCATAGTTGTGTCAATTTGTTTGTGTGTCTTTGACTCATTGCTATTGATTGGCCTGTTTGTTTTTATGCCAATAACAATACCATGTAGTTTTTATTACTATTGACCTGTAGTACAACTTGTAATTAGGGATGGTGATACCTCCAGAAGATCTTTTATTGTACAGGATTGTTTTTTTTTTTTTTTTTTTTTTGCTATCCTGTATTTTTTTCACCATATGAATTTGAGATTTACTCTTTCATTGTCTGTACAGAATTTTGTTGAAATTTTGATGGGAATTGTATTTAATATGTAGCTTGCTTTTGATAAAATGGTCATTATTACTATGTTAATCATATCAATCCATGCGCATGGGAGGTTTTACAATGTTCTGATATCTTCTTCAATTTCTTTCTTCAGTGACTTGAAGTTCTTGCCATTCAGGTATTTCACTTGCTTGGTTAGAGTTAACCAAACGGACTAAATGGCAGAGAGATAATATCCAAATTAGAAATGAAAAGAGGAATATAATAACAGACACAGAGGAAATCTAAAGAATGATTATGTCCTACTTCAAGAGCCTGTACTCCACAAAACTTGAAAATCTAAATACAATGTATAATTTTCTTGATAGATTCCATTTACAAAAGTTAAATCAAGATCTGATTAACAATCTAAACAGTCCTGTAACCCCTGAGGAAATAGAAACAGTCAATAAAAGTCTCTCAACCAAATCAAACCAAAAACAAAACAAAACAAACAGAAAACAAAATAATACAAAACCCAGGGCCAAACGGTTTCAGTGCAGAATTCTACCAGACTTTCAAAAAAGAACTAAAACAAATATTCCTCAAACTGTTCTACAATATAGACACTAAAGGAACATTGCCAAACTCATTTTATGAGGTCACACACCTAGGCTACACGAAGATTCAACCAAGAAAAATGATTTCAGACCACTTTCCCTCATGAACATTGATATAAAAATACTCAATAAAATACTTCTAAACCAAATCCAAGAACACATCAATAGCATCATTTACCATGACCAGGTTGTAGGGGTGGTCCAACATATGAAATGCATCAATTAATCCACCAATATTTAAAAAAAACCTGAAAGATAAAAGCCATATGATCATCTCATTAGATGCTGAAAAAAATCTTTGAAAAAAATCCAACACACCTTCATGACAAAAGTCTTAGAGAATCAAGGATATAAGGCCCATCCTGAGTCTGACCCAGCTGAAGACCTACCTCATAAGATAGAGCCACCCCCTGACATTGTTGATGAAGCTCTGCAGTTCTCTCCAATGGGAGCCTACCTATACTGCCCTTTGGGTCACTCCACCCAGCAAATGATAGAAACAGGTGTAAAGATCTACAGCAAACATTGGGCATAAAGACGGGAGTTTTGTGGGAGAGTGCAGGGAAGGATAGAATGTCTCAGAGAGGTCAGGAGCTCCACAAGAAGACCAACAGAGTCAACTCATCTGGGCCTTGTCAGTGTGTGGAGACTGGAGCACCAACCAAAGACCAGGGAGTTACTGGACCTACTGGACCCTGTACACACATGTAGATGATGGGCAGCTCAGTCCTCATATGGGTTCCCTAGTAAGGAGAGTCAGGGCTGACTCTGACACTGACTCTGTAGCCTGCATTTCAACTTCTTTCCCATGACAGAGCTGCATGACCAGGACACAGGGGAAGAGGATGTGCTCAGTTCTGATGTGACTTGGTATGCAGGGATAGGTGGGTGGGCAGCAGGGCCTCCCTTTCTCTAAGGAGTAGGGAAGGGCATATAAAGGTAACAAATAGGGATGGTGGGATGTGGAGAAGAGGAGGGAGGGGACTGTGATGGGGATGTAGTTTGAATAAATAATTAAAATTTATAAAAAAGGGAAATCTCCACTCTACCTCTGCCTTATAAGACAATATCTTAGTCTCACTCTAACATCATGGTCTACGGAAAGTTCACTTTTCTCTCTGTCTTCCTCAAAATCTTCTTGGGGCTGGATAGGTGGTTAAGTGGCTAAGAATGCAAACTGCTTTTGTACATAATCCAACTTCCGGTCACAGTATCAATTTCAACAACTTATAAAACCAGATTAAGGTGATCCAATGTCTCCAGTTTCCATGGGCACCTGTACTCATGTGCAAAAACCACAGTTACATAATTAAAATAATTTTTAAATTTTTAAAATGTAAAACAGTAGTTAAAAAAAAAAAGAAAGAAAATGTTCCTTTTACCCTTCCCTAAGCTGCAAAGAATGGGTCTGGAGACAGAATGCTCCTTGCTCTTTATTCTGTAACTTACTGCTCTCTCTCTTGCTCTCTTGCTCTCTCTATCCTCTTTCCTCCCTCCCTCCTTTCCTCAGTGTTTCTTTTTCTCTTTCTCTCTCTGGATGACCTTAGACTTCTGATTAACAGCCTCCACACATTGAGTCATTGGATTATAGACATGTGCTATCATGTCCAATTTTTGTAGTATCAATGAAGGAAAATCTCTCAGGTTGTGTTCTCTGCCTTCAGACTTTCTAATGGGTACTCTAAAAAAATAATTCACAAATTACAGGGAACTTTTCTACTAACAACTGGCAAATGATGATTTCCAGGACCCATAAGAATCATTAAGGAATTTCTTCAGATTGCACCTCCTTATCTGTTTAGTGGTCACATTGTCCTCAAATACATAATGTATTCTGTATTTCACAATTTCCATTCATCCATATTTGAGCATTATCAGGACTTCATAGTTAATGATGCTCATGCATAGTATTTTAAAACTGCAATATTGTGAAATAAACTGTGGAATCAAAAACTAAATGTAGGCTGAACATGTTATTATGAAGAATCTATGAGTTCTCAGTTTGAGTATATTGCTTCTTTAACTTAGAGTCCTTCAGTGTAAAACTGTTATATTCAAAAGTAGTGGGTTAATTTGTTTGATGAAGAAAATTTCAAGAAAGAAGAGCATTCAAACTGTGGCTCACAGTTACTTCCTGTACACACACACACAGTTAATATACACAAAAGTTTGGACAGAAGAAAAATTTAAAGATGCAATATGATGAGAAAAACAAGCAACTTAAGTTGCATCCAGGGTTAGTGCTGAATGACATCTGTAATTATTTTTTTAATTTTTATTTATTATTATCATTTATTACATATATTCAATTTTTATCCTGTCTGTGGCTTCCTCCTTCTTCTCTTCCTAATCCCACCCTCCTCCCTTCTATTTCCCTAATGCCCCTCCCCTAGTCCACTGATGGGGAGATCCTCTTCCCTTTCTATCTGACCCTAGCCTATCAGGTCTCATCAGGACTGGTTGCATTGTCTTCCTCTGTGGCTTGACATGGCTGCACCTTCCAGGGGAGGTGATCAGAGAGCCTGTCACTGAGTACATGCCAGAGAAAGCCCCTGCTCCCCGTATTAGGGACCCCTATTGGATACTGAGTCTATTGGCTACATCTGAGCCTGGGTTTTATCTCATCTCCATGTACTGTCCTTGGTTGGGATATCAGTCTCTGCAGGGTCCCCAGTGCTCAGTTTGTTTTAGCTCTTTTGGTCTCCTTTTTGAGCCCTTGTCTATGTCTTTCTATCTATTTCTTCATTCATAAGACTCCCAGCACTCTGTCCAAAGTTTGGCTATGAGTCTCAGCCTCTGCTTCTATACCTCGATCAGTAAAGTCTTTCAGATGCTGTCTGTGGTAGGCTCCTGTCCTGTTACCTGTCTTCTCCTGCTTCCATTGTCTATCATGTATGATCTTCTGAATGAGGATTGAGCATATTCCCTAGGGTCTTTCTTGTTGTTTAGAGTCTTTAGGATTATAGATTTTAGTTTGTTTATCCTATATTATATCCACTTATGAGTAAGTTTATATCCTGTGTGTCTTTCTGCTTCTGGATTCCCTTACTTGAGATGATCTTTTCTAGTTCCTACCATTTGCCTGCAAATTTCATGATTTCCTTGTTTTTAATAGCTGAGTAGTGTTCCACAGTTTCTGTATCTATTCTTCCATTGAGGGACATCTAGGTTGTTTCCAAAATCTGTAATTCTTATTGGGAGATCTCTTACTCTACAGGAGAACAGTGGGAAAGTTGTCCAGTAAGTAACACCGCATCCCTTAAAATCCCTGACCTGTGAAAATAAAGGTTTGTTTGAAAGGAGGGAACATGAACTATTTTCTGACTTAAAAATAACCAGCTATGTAAAGAGTTATGCATGGCCAGCCTTACAAGCTCATACAAGGTAATGTAACTGTGTTCCAAGAAAGTAAGGCTCTGTTTGAAACTGGCATCAGAACTTGACATTATCATGCATATGGTTCCTTGTTCACAGACATAAAAGAAAGAAGATTAAAAAGGACGTAGAGTCTTTGTTGATAATTACAGAGAGGTTCTGAGTTTATGCAATGTAAAAAGAAACAGGTTCCAGTCCTTTAAGAGGTTGTTTCATGAATCTGTGAAGGAGAAATTTAAGTTTTAATGGAATCCTCAGGATGTTGGAGATTCCCAGAACTTCAGATTGACCAGGAAAAGCTAGTGAATGGAGTAGAGCTTCCCAAAGAAAAGTTATGTACACAGCTGGTGGCTGGGCTAGAGAGGTGAAATTACCCAAGCTCTTTGGAGCCAAGATAGTTCCAAAATGGTTCCCAAAAGCGGGCCATAATGCTGTGGAATTTGGTTTGGCCCTGCTGGGTTTCCATCTTTTTTTTGACTCAGTCACTCCTTCTTATGCCTCCATTCTTTGCTTTTGGAATAAGAATGTTTATTCTGTGCTATTTATTGTATAATGGAAATTTGTGACTTTTTTTTGAAAGGAGCACACAGTAAAGTTATTGACTTGAGTCTTGAGTCTCAGATCAAGACTATATGAAAGACTATATTTTGAATATTAAGATTATCTGAGGTCAGAAGACTCATCCTGAATGTGCACAGCACAGCTGAATGGGCTGAGGTTCTGGATTACACAAACCTTGGAAAGGGAGCTTTCATCTCTCTCTCTGTTTTCTGATTGACTGCATGGTGACCAGATGCACACACTTCTACTGCTATGAATTCCCTACCATAGTGACCTTCCCTTCTAACTTAGACCTTTCCTCCCCTACATTGCTTTAACTAAAGATTTTGTCCCAGATGCATATGAATGACTAACACAGTAACTTACCCATATGCAGAGAAGGAGACATTCATATACTTTGACTAAGAATATGACTTTATATATTTCTTCCCGTGGTTGTTCATTTGTATATTTAAAAATTCCTTAGTAATAATAGGAACCAAACTCTTTCCTTATAAGTTGGTAATTGTTAAAGTGAATTATTAAAATGGATTTGCTGGTGAGAAGACTCTGGGAACCTCTCTTTTACAGCTAAATTAGACAGATGTTGCGAATCATCTGGGAACTCAATGATACCTAAAACCTGAAGGAGCTATTTGATCATCTGATGAGATTGAGCTCTTAAACTGAGGTCTGTTCTAATATTCAGTGTTTAGTTTCAGGTTTATGTTAAATTGTATAATATCCAGATGTTATACGCTAAGATTAGAGAAATACTAAATATTAGAAAAGTTCAAAATTGTTATCTAATACCAGAATAAAAAAAATGTTAATAAATTAAATAAGGGGACTCAATTCTCCTTAAAATATTTGGCTATGAGTTAAAAATGATTAAACTGTGCTAAGAATGCTAATTACACATCTTTATATCAAGCTCACTTTGAAAACTATGTTTCCTTTAATTAAGCTAAGCTATTAGAGACCTGGTCAATTGGACAGTTTTATTGACAGCTGCCAGACACTTCCTTGTGCCTATCTTCTTTGGCAGGGTGCTTACACACTAAGCAGTTTTTCTATTGGCAAACAGCTGAGTGATACTGTGGCAACTTGGGTATTTTAAGTCTTTCTCAATTTTATTTTTCAAGAACAGGCCAGATGGAAGTAACCCTGTAACCGCAGTGAAGCTAGAGCCACAGACTTTGGCTTCCAAAGGCTAACTCAGTGCAGAATGGCTCCAGAAAAATTTACCAGATTAAGAAGACTTTGTTTATTTGTAATAGCCAGAATCTAGAAACAACCCAGATGTCGCTCAACTGAGGAATGGATACAGAGATTAGGGTACATTTACACAATAGAATACTACCAAGCAATTAAAAACAAGGAAATCATGAAATTTTCAGGCAAATGGTAGGAACTAGAAAAGATCATCCAGATTGAGGTATCCCAGAAACAGAAAGACATACACATGGCATATACTCATTTATAAGTATACATTAGCCATATAAGATAGGATAACCATACTAAAATCTGTATTCCTAAAGAAGCTAGCAAGAAGGAAGACTCTGGGTAAGATGATCAATCCTCATTAAGAACGGTAAATGGGATGGACATCAGAAGAGGGAGAAAAGAGGGAGCAGGACAGGAGCCTGCCACAGAGGGCCACTGAAAGACTGTACCCAGAAGGGTATCAAAGAAGATGCTGAGTGAGACTCATTGCCAAACTTTGAGCAGAGTGCAGGGAATCTTATGAAAGACTGGGAAGATAGGAGCTCCACAAGGAGAGCAACAGAACCAAAAATTCTGGGCCCAGGGGTCTTTTCTGAGACTGATACTCCAATCAAGGACCACGCATAGAGATAACCTAGGACCCCTGCACAGATGTAGCCCTTGACAGTTCAGTCTCCAAGTGGGTTCCCTGGTAATGGGAACAGGGGCTGTGGCTGTCTCCTACATGAACTCAGTGGCTGGCTCTTTGATCATCTCACCCTGTGGGGAGAGCAGCCTTACTAGGCTATAGAAGACAGTGCAGCCACTCCTAATAAGACTTGATAGGCTAGGGCAAGGGGGAAGGGGGAGGGGCAAGGGAGGAGCAGAGGGAGGGAGGATGGGATTGAGAAGGGACAAGGGAAATGGCTACAGCTGGAATACAAAATGAATAAATTGTAAGAAATTTTAAAAAATCAAAAAAAGAATGCCAAAAAAGATTTTACTTCTAGCAAGACAAGAATTGGTAGATTTGACATGACCTGATTACCCTGTACCTCTTTTTATTTAGTATTGGTAGGGAAAGCACTCAGTACCAGGGACTTAGTAAAAAGCCAACAATTGACACAATATCAATCTTTAGCTTTGTCCTTATAAAATGCTTGTGATTGGTAAATTTGGATATCTATACTGTTATAGATGTAATTACAACCTGGAAAGAAACATGCCAAGGCCATTTTTATCACTCTATAAGCATACTGTTTGGTCTTGGTTTGTGAGTCTGGGATATCTCTCCTTTGTGCATTAACACACACACTCATCTGTGTTTTAACATCAGGCATCAGCAAAGGCATTTCTAAAATATCCAGTTTCTTACTTCTTATCTTTATCAAAGGTAGAGCAATTGATGCCAACTTCAAAAAAGCAAGTATGTCTGGCATCTATAAGGACTCAGTAGATAAGTTCAGAAATTTATCATCAGTTATGAGTCCTAATATCAGAAAATGAGAGATATTACTACTGACAGGTGGAAGAAGAGTTTGGGTGACCAAGCACAAGAAGCCACTAAAAGGTTGTTGGAAGATCTGAGAAAGCTGAAAACAACAAAAAAGCTGGGTATTGATTACAGAGAGAATATGAAAATCAGAAGGTAGAAAATGTAAGCTTGGAGTCCCAACACCCAAAGCTCTAGAGCCCTAACTTTGGCCATTAGTAATTGGTGTTCTATGTGTGGTCAGCTTCAGCCATGAGCACTGGAGAAACAGGTAAGTAGCTTTATGAGTTTGGGGCTATAAGCCTCTGATTCTCAGGTCTCAGATCCAAAGCCTCTGGATTTTGGAGCTCCAGCCCATAAAGGACCCGGGGCTATCAATACTTAGGCTGCCATTTTGTACCTATGATTTATACCTAGATAGCATAAAATATAAAATTCTCAGCAAGCTGTTTGTAACAAAAGTACTGAAATGTTCTCTAGGTTTTGTATGCTTTTTCAATGTAAGGGAGTACAAAGAGAACCTGATTGTTTTGTTCAGCTTTTGTGTCTCTGTTATATTTTACTCAGGATGTGAGATGCCTACATCTATAACAAGAGAAGTAAAATTACATGGGATCAAAGAATGAAATACTGAACAGGAGAAAAATAAACAGTATCTAGTTTAGTGCTACTGTGTAAACTAATCCCTCATGTATTGCATGTTTTCAAAAATAAAACAAATGATTAAAGACATTAAGAAATAGAAAATGCACACACCTTCACATTTGTAGACTTACTGATTATTCACAAATACAATAATATAAAACCAGAAGTTCACAAAAGAAGAGTTTACTTCATTAGAGGTCATAGAATCTATGTTATTTTGACCTTGGGTTAAACTCTATTCTGTGGCAATGCTAGCTTGAAAGACATAGGCTAGACTTTTACTATATATTCCTGACTACAATGAGAACAAAATATCTGATTCCTGGACTTGTTCAAATGATCCAATTTATGAAAAAAGTGTTTTGTAATTGTATGATGAATTTATAACATAAGTAATATTCAATATATATTAAAGTGGCATAAAAATAAACATCTGCCTAATTTACAAAGTAAACATTTGTTTTCAGTATTTCAGTTGTAAATACACTTCATGGTTGTTGATATCTACTACTATAAACAAGTATTAGACAGTGATCTCTGCAGAAACAAAACTTAGGAGATATATGTATATATTTTTACACACTGATATATTCATGAAGGAATGAATATGTATTATAAACATGCACCTACTTACATATATTAATTTAGAGATGAAAATGTATATATGCACACATTTATTACTATATAAGATCTATTAAGAATTGGATCACGTACTCATTCACATATACCACCAGTTATCAATCATAAAATTTCTTCATTGATGCACATACTGTAATTATGTTGCAAATATAAATCATTATGTAAATATATGATATTTAGGATACCTGACTTGTGGACACTCTGAAAGGCTCATTTAATCCCAAATGGGATCATGACCCACAGTTGGAGAATCTCTGACTCACACACTGTAGGTCTAGCAAGGTCAGTGGTATAATTTGTTTTCACTCACAGGAGATGAGAATAAGGAGAGCCTGTAGTATAAATGTTAGTACAAATTCACAGCTCTGGACATCAGCATTGTTGGGAATATAACAATGACATAATTCTGTGCTCAAAGGCTCATTATCTTTAAGGAAATATTTATGTCAAGTTCAGGAGAAGATAAATGATCCAGTTAAAATGTGAGCATGTTTCAATGTCCTCTTCATATTTCTTCAAGTCATTTCCTGAAGAGAGTAGGGAATGGCCACATTCACTGACAAACGTTATCATTTTACTCCACTGGAGGCTTAAATGTTATTCATTCTATGAATACCTGCACAGAAATATCACAAAATATAGTTTACCAGCTGTTTGAGCATCATTTAGCTCAATCAAGTTGATAAGAAAAATTCAGAATCAGATTGTGTCAGAAAATAAATCACTGCAGAAAACAAAGTAAATAAAATGAGCAGATATTTGAAAATTTCAGAGCACTAACATATGGGGGAATATATTAAAATACCAAGTATCTAATTTATAGTATAAATTTATTTGAAAGAATTAACCTTTTTACTCTAAGACAGTTATGAACTTACATTAATTTTTTCACAATAATGCCATTCAACAGTTAAAGCATAAAATAAATCTTATTTTGCCTATTTGCCTATTATGTAATTTGAAACTTTTCAGTATCCTAGCCAAATGTAGTAAAGCTTGGTTAGTGACCATGCATGTTAAATAACTCATTTTAGTATAATCACTCATTTTACATAAACAATTGATATAACAAAGGAAATAAAGAAAAGTTGTCTTAAGCTGAATGAATAAAAAGAAGCAATTAAAAAAAATCAGTCCTAATTAACCAGACTGCTGCTTGCTGCTGTAATTCTGAGTATTCTGGATTGGAAGCGGCAGAGAAATGTAGGCTTAGATTTTTCACCAAACCTGCTTTACTTAGGGGTCTTACTTAAAAAAAAATGAATGAATGAATGAATTTATTTGTTCATTACAATTTATTCATTTTGTATCCCAGCTGCAGCCCCTTCCCCCATCTCCTCTCAGTCCCACCCTCCTTCCTTCTGCTCCTCCATGCCCCTTCTTTAGTCCCCTGAGAGGGGAGGTCATCCTTCCCTTCTATCTGACACTAGCCTATCAGGTTTCACCAGAGCTGGCTGCATAGCCTTCTTCTGTGACCCAGTTAGGCTGCACCCCCCAGGGGGAGGTGTTCAAAGTACTGGCCACTGAGTTCATGTCAGAGAGAGCCCTGTACTGCTTACTGGGGAAGCAACTCAAAAGCTGAGCAGCTTATGGGCTTCCTCTGAACAGGGGTCTATGTTGTCTCTATGCAAGGTCCTTGGTTGGAGTGTAGGTCTCTGCAGGACACCCTGGGCACAGGTTTTTTGCCTCTGTTGTTCTCCTTGTGGAGTTCCTGTCCCCTCCAGGTCTAGACAAGATATTTGACAATATATTTGAACTTTTAGTTAGACACTAGTGGTAGATTAACTGTTTTTACACGAGTTAGTAAGTGTAAAGTTAAAAAGTGTAGAAATTATTAATCCTATGTTGACTAATTTGTGAGAGAGTATAAGGATATTGAGTATAATAATGTTAACAATGAAGTCAGAAAATATGTACTTGGATATTCAAGTGAATGTCTTATATATGTGGGATCATATATTTATAAGCTATATTTTATAGATCTAAGTAATATTTTATGGATCTGAACAATTTTTCTGTGGAAAATTGTTCCTTAAACTCAGTTATTTCTTTGTTTAAGCCTTTTATTCAATATTCAGAAATACACATAATGTTTTTGAAACAAATCCACTTCAATTCTAAAAATTTCAAATTCTCCTCTATGCCCACAAAAACAACTTTGTGGGGCCTCTTGTTCACTTGTATAGTCAGTACCTCTTCTCTATTTATTAATCCCTCTCTTCTCCCCCCACTCTCTTTCTCTCCCTCTCCTTCTCAATCTCCCCTTCCCTCTCCACCTTTTCCTCTCCCTCTCCCTCTCCTTCTCCTCTCCTTTCCCCTCTTAATAGTCACTGCGGGCATTTACTATTGCATATATGTGAATGGATATAGTACCGTCTATTGTACTATAGTTAGTCTTTCATGGCCCTCATCCTTGAAGAAAACTGACTCTCCATACCCAACAGCTACTGGCTACCCATACTTTATCAAGTAGGTGCTGGACTTCATGAGCCCCTCCTATATCCATATTGAGGCCACTGAATGTTGCACATACCGTCCCAGACTCTGTAGATTCATGTGTGCAAAGTCAATGCCATATCTGCCAAATACTGGTTTTCTGCAGGCATACACTACCTCTGGCACTTATAATCTTTCAGCTCCGTCTTCCTCAATGAACTCTGAACATTGTGGATTGGGGTATGATATAGGTGTCCCATTTGGAACTGATCGCTCCATAGACTTTTATTCTATACCTGTTGATAGGTTGTGGTTCCTTATATTAAACTCCACCTACTGCCAAAAAGTTAATTTTCTGAGGAGAGTTGAGAGGCACACTAACTGTGCAGTTAAAGACAAGAATTCAGGAGATAGTTAATTACCTTATCCACTGAGGGAATAATAGGATTTGGTTACCCCTTAGAGCCCATGACCTAAGTCAGATACTGGTTTTGGAGCCTGATAACTGTACGAGGCGTGACTCCATCTGGTACCTTGCCTTCAGTGAAAGCGTAAAATGCCACCACACCGTGAGTGGGTCCACCCAGCCAATTATTACTGTAGCTCACGGAGCTCACAGGGGAATTGTTGATATTGGGGCCCATGCAGGAGGAACGGCTAAACAGCTTTAGAACTCTTTGGAACTCTTGGAACCTGAGAGATGTTGAGCCACTGAGGACTTCATGCTGCTATGGAGCATTTTTGCTCTGCTTGTTGCCTTCATGGTCAGATCCCACATAATTTATAAACTGCATAAAAATTCTAAAGGGGCTTCCAGCACTTCACAGGACATAATCTTTAGCATTTGCAATGATAGTGATTAATGTTTTTCAAGTGCTGTCGCTTGCTCAGATTAATGATTCATCCACCTCCCTCAGAAAGGATTTATATATGTAGATTATTAGTAATGTCCACCAACATTTGGAGATGTAGATTGTTATTAAAGTTAAGATATTTTCGCTAGTGGCTTGTATATAAAAAACATTAGGGAACGATGTGAAATCAGAAAGACACATTTTTTATTTCAAAGGATTATTTATTTGTTTGTGTATTTATTTATTTTTATTGCAATTCATTTATTTGTATCCCACCGATAGCTCCCTTCCTCACCACCACCCCCAATCCTGCCCTCCTTCCTTCTTCTCTTCCTATGCCACTCCTCCAAGTCCACTGCTAGGTGAGGTCCTCCTCCCCTTCCATCTGACCCTGGCTTATCAGGTCTCATCAGGCCTGGCTTAATAATCTATTCTTTATTTATTGCAGTTTACTCATTTTGTATCCCAGCTGTAGTCCCTCCTTCATTCCCTCCCAATCCCGTCCTCTCTTCTCTTCCTCTTCTCCTCCAGTGCCCCTCCTTTAGTCCGATGGTAGGAGAGTTCCTACTCCCCTTCCGTATGACCTTAGCCTATTAGGTATCATCAGGACTGGCTGATTGTCTTCCTCTGTAGCCTGGTACAGACACACTCTCTTCACGGGGAGGTGATTAAACAGCCAGCCACTGATCACATGTCAGAGACAGCCCCTGATCCCCTTATTAGGGAACCCACTTAGAGGCTGAGCTGCCATGGGCTACATTTGAGCAAGGGGTCTAGGTTAGCTGGAGAGAAAGACACACTGTTAATAGTTGATCTAGTTGTCTTTTTGAGATAAGGGAACAGGATCAATGGGAGCCTGGCTAGTATTAGCTGATATACCTTTCTTGCTAAAACTGTGCTGGTAATCAAGATGATGATTAATTTTTTGTACCCGTTTTGCCCTCAGCTTCCAGATATGATTTAATAAAAAATTGTCAATGAGTAGATGTGCATTCTGAGGATTTAAATTAGAAATGATTGATTTTTTATATGAAAGTTTAGATTTGTGATTCTTTTTAAGATTTTTATAAAATTCCTTTTTTAAGATAAATAAAAGATAATTGATTCTTTCTTTGTAAACACAAATTGCAGCCTACCAGTAAGAGAAACTGGCTGAGGAAATTACCTTGCTTGCTTACACTTTTCTAACAGGTTGCTTAGTTACAAACATATGTGGGTTTCTGGAAATAATTTGTTTTTTGTGCATAGGATTTGAAACATTTGATCATATAAGGGAACATTTTTTTCAATGTAACTCATTGTAATTGTTCACTTAGATAAATATAGAATGTAAACCCATTGTGATTTTTGTACTACTTGAAAATTTTTGCTAAGATGCATAAGCTGTGGGAAAAAAATCAAGTTGTTGGATGTTTGATCAATTTACTAACAAACATATATATATATATATATATATATATAGTTAGAGCTTGTTGGAGCAAGCTTTATTTACTAAGTATGTGTGACTGTGTTACTGCTTTATGTAATCGCTGACATGACATTCTCTTCTTGGATCAGTGAACATACTTTTGGATCTGGTCTCAATAGTTGATAACTTTTCATCATGCATTGAACTTTCCAGCATTATGAGAGTCATCTAGTAGAGATGAAAGTTCCAGCAATGTACTGGCTTGATTTCTTCATATCTGATTACTCAGATATGTGGTAATTTCAGCAATGGAAAATAACCAATAGAAAATTTTCATTTACAGAAAATTTATAATTTTATTCTTCCATTTGCAACTTTTTTTCTTTTTTAAGACTTATATTAATATTATTTAGATGTATTATCTCGTACCCCAGTCGTAGTCCCCTCTCTCATCTCTTCCAAGTCTCACTCTCCTTTCCTGTTGTTCCCTTATCACTCTTCCCTAGTCCACTGATATGGAAAGTCTTCCTCCCCTACTGTCTCACCCAGGTCCCATGAGGATTGCACGGATCCTCTTTCTCTGTGGACTGGTTAGGTGGACCCACCAGGAAGAAGTGCTCAAGGAACAGAAAACAGATTTCACGTCAGAGATTGCCTCTTCTCCCCTTACTAGAGTACCTATATGGAGACTGAGCTGTCTATGGGCTGTATATGGGCAGGGGGTCTAGGTCCTCTCTATGCACTGTCGGTGGTTGATACACCAGTCTCTGCAGTCTTCCCTTTGTACCAGCAGTTTTGGCTCCGTTGATCCCCTGTGGAGCTCCTATCTCTTCTGGATCTTCTATACCCCCTTCTTCTATAAGAATCCCTGTGCTCTGTCCAAAGTTTGGATGTCTCTGCATCTGCTTCAATCCCCTTCTGGGTGGACTCTTTTAGAGGACATCTGTGGTAGGCTCCTGTCCTGTTCCCTCTCTTCTACTGCTTCTAGTGTCTATCCTATTTTCTTTTCTGAATGAAAATTAAGAATCTTCCCTAGGGTCCTCCTTATTGTTTAGCTTCTTTAGCTCTGTAGATTTTAGTGTGTTTATCCTACATAATGTGGTTAATTTCCACTTATGAGTGAGTATATGCCATGTGTGTCTTTCTGCTTCTGGGTTACCACACTCAAGATGATCTTTTTTAGTTCCATTCATTTGCCTGCAGGTTTAATGATTTCCTTGTTTTTAATAGCTGAGCAGTATTCTGTTGTGTAAATGTCCCACAATTTCTGTATCCGTTTTTCAGTTGAGGAGCACCTAAGTTGTTTCCAGATTCTGAATCTTATGAATAAACCTGCTATGAACATAGTTGAGAAAATGTCCTTGTTATATGGTTGAACATCTTTCAGATATATGCCCAGGAGTGATAGAGCTTGGGTCTTGAGATAGTGCTATTCCCAGTTTTTTTTAGAAAAAGCCCATTGATTTGCAAAGTGATTGTACAATTTACTTTCACACTAGCAATGAAAGAGAGGGTTCCCCTTTCTCCACACCACCTCCTTTTTATTAACTATCCCTCCCCACACTCCCTCCTTTCTTGTGTCTGCTTATCTTTTGTCCGCTTAACCCTTCCTAACACAATCATCTGTTGTTATACTGTCAGTCATTATTTTGGTGAAATAATGGCTAAAGTGATGAAAACTGAAAGTTACCTTTAATTTGTATTCCCTAAATGACTAACTATATTAAACAATTTTAGATGTCCTTTAGCCATTTTCATTTCTTTTTTTAAAGGGTTCATTATTTGCTTCCATGCCTCATTTTTTTTCTTATTTTTTAACTGTTTTATTTTACCTTATGTACTCCAGTCTCACTCATATCATTGTCCCTCCATATCCACCCTCCACTTTTGCAAACTTGCCCTCTAAACAAACCAAACCAAAACAAAACAAAACAAACCAAAACAAAAAAACAAAATCTCTCTGTGGAAACTGTGGTGTGTCATGGTGTGTCACAATGTACACCCTTTTGTTTAAACAGCTTCCCTTGCAAATCTTCATTGGAATGAGTCATTTAGTCCGATTTGAAGCTTCTGGCTTCTGCCACCTTTTCAGTACTGGATCCTCAAGGGGACTCCTCTCAAATATCCTGTTGTTGCCATGGAAATACTGCAGCTTTGGTTCTGCAGAAGTGACCCCTTCATGTCTTTCAGCCGTCCATATGTGGTGTCGATATTGGGGTGAACTAACTCAAAGTGCTAGATCTTGTCCTGGAGTGGTAGCTGTGTTAGTCTGCCCCAGATCTGTCCAGCAAATACACCACCAGGGCAAGGTATTGCACTTTGCACAGATGTGGAGCAGGGCCAACACTACTGTCTGAAGCAGCTGGCAAGGGCCAAGACCATCTCTCCAGTACCCATGTTCTTTTTTTTTTTT
>CM053763.1:15856648-15883408 GCA_028658305.1 Pachyuromys duprasi
GGTCAAAATGGTCCCCCAATCCACTCAGTCTGGTGTGGTTCTGATGATTGGACCGAACCCGCAGCACACCTGTGGGTCGAAGCAGAACCCGGGTGCAGTGTGCGCTCGTAGGGCGCAGTTCCGTGAAAACGGCACCTGGTTCCTCCTGAGACTGCCCGGGAGACTGTGGGATCCAGTCTATAATGGTGGGTGCGGGCGCCCAGCGCAGCCGCTTGTCCAGATCAGAGCTGTGCGCTGCTGGTCACAGGGAAATTTCTCCAGGTAATAACTGGGTGTCCCTAGGGTTTTCCCACTTGATTTTCTCACTGTAGGAGTTCCGCTCACCTGGCACTCACAATGCTGGCGTTTTAGGTCCCAGAGTTCAGTCTCCTGGTCGCTGAGTTGTTTCTGCTCTCCTACTCCTCAGACACAGTGTTCTCTCGTGGCAGCCATCTTGGATCCCCCCTACCCATGTTCTTAAGGCTAGCTCTCTCATGCCCCCTGGGCCAGCTCATCTGAACCTCCTCTACCAGAACCAGTTCTGCTGTGCTAACCATGCCCCAATTTTTAAAGGATTGTTTGTTTAATTGTTTTTGTTTGTTAGTTACTGTTGTTGTTCTTTGTGTATTATAGATAGTAATTCTCTGTCAGGTTATCCTGGTAATCATGGATGATTTAGAATATTTAATTTCAGTATTATGAAATGTTAAAGAAATAGATTTATGAAATGAAAACATTCCTTGTTTTCTTAAAATATTTTCAAAATAATCAATTAAAATTAAAAAAAAACATTTAGCCACTGATAGCTGTAATAAATATTTAGATTTTATCTGCTTTGTTTAGTTAGAATAAAAGAACACTTTTTCATAGTAATTTTTGAAGTAAATACGATTGGGAGAATTTAGATCATATCATCAGTGTCTGAAGCTGCAATGAAAATTTGTCTTTAGTGAAGTACAGTCAGAACAAGATTATATATATATATATATTTTGCAAACAGTGGTTCTCCCAGTCAGTTATTTTTGTCTTGATCCATGAGTAATCTCCTTTTTAAGAGCAAGGTTTTGCTTTGCACTTGTGTCAAATATTATGTACTCTAACATTTTGAACATTAGCAGTTATAAAATATAAGTTAAGATAATCTGCACATTTGATTAATTCTTTAATTTTTCCTATAATTAATTAAACCTGATTTTCTGTAATAGTCTGAATCTACGGATTTCTTGAGGTTAGGAGAATTCATCAGTCTGTGATTGTCTATTGTTAACTTTGCTGTTCACATATTTTGGTTTACTAATAAGTTCACAAAACAGTAGCTATGTTTCTTCACACCAATATTTGAAAACCAAAGTCTGATTCATATAAAACTTTAGAGTCCCTATTTACATTGTTGAAATCTAGGATAGTTTAATAATATAAAAGCAACAAGATTGATGAAAGATAAAATAATGGGACAATACGAGAGTAAATGTCAACGAAAATGCTACGTTATCCTGTTTTAAATTTTTAAAAAGGCCATGGCTGACGTGACAATAACCAGTGTTTGCAAATAGCTTTGTAATTTATGATCCTGTATAATGTTGCTATCTAAGAAATATTTCTTAAGATAGAAACAAGTATTTGTGGCAATTGTCAGAAGGGTAATTAGGAAATAATTTTGTCTATTATGTGGACGTGTTTATATCATCCAAAATAAAGATTTTGCTGGATATCAAAAGCTACATAAAATTATATTTAATAGCTGAATATCTTGAACTAGAACTTCAGTGTGGTGGTCTTTCTAATATTGCTTTTTTCTGCCCTCTCTGGAAACTTCTTTTCTTCTCTCAAATACACATACAGCTTTATTTCAAAATTCTCCTATTTGGCTGTGGAAATTCCCGCACATCCGATGCAATTGCATTTGCCACAGCCCTGTAATCCCAATATACAGAGAGCATCCAAGTCACAAAAAAAAAAAAAGAAAGAAAAGAAAAACAAAATTGACAATGTACCTTGCGCCCACACGGGCATTGTCTTAGTTCACTGTTTGTTTTTCAGATGTATCACTCTCCCCCGGAAATAATTTACTCTTACTTTAAAATCATATGTATCCTGATTTTTATTTTAATCATGAAATGAGTCTAAAAGCTTTTAAACATCACAAGTATGTTCATGTGAGTTTCATTATCAACTTTAGAACAGCCTTAGCATGGCAAGGACAGTGGAGGCTTTTGAAAATTTAATGATTACAATTTTCATAATGAGCTAGTGATGAAGGCTGTTATGGCTTGGATTGTATATGGCTGCCTTAGGGTCCTGTTTTGAGTGCTTGTTGTGTCTACCAATGCTACATCTTAGGGACTTGGAGGTTTTGGAAGCTATTTGATTAAGTAGGCTGTTTGTGTCCTAACTCTTGGTCTCAGCTGTTTTCTTCTTTGCTGTACAACAAGTTGTGAACGAGCTTTCGCACATGTCTTCCCCAGCATGATTATTTTTACCTTCTCAAAAACCTGAGCCTTAAGGTGTTTCCATCAGATATTGTGTGGCACTGATATAACGTCACTAATATATTTGGTTACACCCAATATCCAGTGATTGTTTACTTGTAAATTTGACAAGTCATTTAAAGTCTTACAATCCTAATTCACGTAGGCTCATCAATGTAAAATATTATCATGGAAAATGTATTTGTTTACATGCTTATGATTTTAGAACAATAAAAAAATGCAAGAAGCTTAAGAGCTTGTTGTGAGGTCATTATTATAAGAGGCTAATCTAAAAGCCTCTCATCCTATCACACAATATATTTTCCCAATTTTACTGACCTAAGAAACTTAAAAATATTTAAGATATTCATGATATTCTGATGTGATATGCATACATATTGTAAATAATTATTATCAAACTCAATATATTAACCCCCACACATAGTTATTTGTCCACAGTGAAAACACTTGAGGACTATCTAGTACTTCCTTCATGATCTGTAAGGCAATATGAAAGAATGGAATATATTTTATAAAATATTATAATGAAACCATACTTTTCAAGTAGGAATTTGAAATATGATGTTACAAGTTTGTCATGATACTACTTGAAAGGTGGAATTCGGAACATTATAAATTCAAGTCTACCAAGGATTACATCAAGAGCAAACACTGGGAAAGAAGTTTATTGGTAAAATCCTTGCTTAACAAATCCATGTTACTGATCCAGTTTTCAACACTGAAAGAGCAAAGAAACAAAGAATCCTTAATGGGAAATTACAAAAATTACCAGAGAGAAGACCTCAGTACCAATTTTGCCTTTTGGATGAGCTTAAAATATAAGTCCCAGCTAAAATATGAATGAAACTCCCTTGATTGCTACCTCATATCTGGATGTGATTTGTGTTCATTCCTTTGTAGAACCTACATTTTTACAACTTCTTCAGTAAGCAAAAGTTATAAAGTTCTGCTTCGCTGTAAGATAGGATTAGAGTCCAGTAAGGCAATTGATTAAATTGTCTTTTTTGAATAGCTACAAAAACAATGCTTTGTGAGAGTTGCTATTTTTAGTAAAAGAAAATCAGTATAGAAAAGTTTGCTTCAATCTAAATTTAAATGATGTTAAATTCAAAGATCTATTGTTGTTAAATTGTCTTCTGTTCAATAGAGTATTCCTAGTTTTGTTTCCTGGTACTGTGAAAAATGATGGCCAGAAACAACTTGAAAGGAAAATAGCTATATTTCAGCTTAAACTTTCAAGTGCAATATCATCACTGAGGGAATTAAGAACCAGAGGTCATAGAAAGAGCTTAGAGGAAGGAACTTAGCCAGAGACAATAAGGCAATGTTGCTTATTCTGGATTCTGCTCAACACACAATTTTGCATACTCCAGGGCTATTTGTTAAGGATGGTACATTTGAATCAGGACATGTGGATGGACTGATCTTATAGAGACAGTTCTTCATTTGAAGTTCCCTTTCCCCCAATGACTATTTTGTGTCAAGTTGACAGTCCAGGTTAACCTGTATGGCTCATTCTTTGTCACCATGTCACATTAACATTCCACTGTTAAGCCATAACTTTTTTTTTCCTACCTCCAATATTTTATGTTAGTATCACATAAAAATGTTATAACTTTTAAAAGTCGTATAGTCTTTAAAATAATACCAACACTTTAAAAGTTAAAATTTTCTTTAAAAGTTCAAAGTCTCTTACGTGTGAGTTGCTATAAAATCAAGACCAAGTTAAATTATCCTCCTTCCAAAATGTAAGAATGTTGTAATAGGAACAAATTTTATTGAAATAAAACCCAAATCCCATCGTTTAAATCCAAATTCTATAGTTCAATGTCCATTATTTCACTCATGCTCTTCTGTACTCCAAAGGGCTCCAGGCTCCAAGCCTCTGATTCTGCCACCTATAGCACATGGAGTTTCCCTAGTTAGCCACAGGCCTAGTCCAGCCACCCCTTCTACAGTCCTTAGAGGCTGTCCATGATTCTTGCGTTTCTGATATGCTGAGGTCTTCTTTACAGTGAAGGCTCTACCTTTGCCAATGGTCTCTTCTATCCTCTCTTCAGGATCATATGACACTGTAATTCTCTGTTATTACCCCTGCGAACCTAGGGTTTCCACTGAAACAGAATCTTGATTTTTACCAGTGACCTCTTAGGATGTTGCTTCAGTGACTCTAACTCTCTACTAGTGATGAGCATCTACTACTCTCGATGACTCCTTTAGTCTTGCAGCTTCCATGCCTTCCCACGCAGTATCATGTGTATGACTGTGGCACATTGGCAAGTTTGGCTTTTCTCCCATTTTCTGGACCTCCACTTCTGGGTGCTGACCTGAAAAAATACTCCTCAGAAGATATTACCTCAATGATGCTGATCTCTTAATCACAATAGACTCAGCTGATCACCATACATTGGAACAGTAATGCATAGAAGTTTTCACTACAGGACTGAGGATTAATTACAGATAATTCTTCAGCCTCATATAATCAATATACAAGATTCAAAATTTAAAATATTACACAAATAATCCCTATCCCAGTTCCTTAGTTTTTGCTCCATTCTGAAACTTTGCAAGGTGAAGTGGCTCGTGAGTAAGGCAATGGAGTGCTGAAACTTCATCAGCCAGTTTTCTATTGTCCATTTTTATTTTAGCATTATCTTTCAAAATCCCAGAAGAACTCACTAAACTCTGGATTTTCCAACTTAAAGTACCAAATACCTTCATAATCCACCCTCCATTAAACAAAACAAATAACCAAAATAAAAAGGCCAGGTCAATCACACCATACTCTTCTGGCACGAATTGTTTCATTTTGTTTTCCTGTTGTGAGAAACCATCCCCTCTTAAAGCACTGCAGGGGAGTAAAGGGTTTATTTTACTTACATTTCTAGGTTATAATACATCAATGAATTGAGTCAGAGCAGGAACTCAAGCAGAGTCCATGAAGGAATTGTGTATCCTGGCTAACTCCCACTTCGGTGCATGCTAGGCTAGCATTCTGATATAACTCAGACCCACTGTCCTAGGGATGTACTGCCAACAAAGGTCTAGACCCTCCTATCTTAATCAACTGTTAAGAAAATGCCCCCAAAACATGCCCACCATCACATCAGTTGATGCTTCTCAACTCAGTTGCCTCAAGGCAACTGTAGGTTGTGTCAAACTGATAACAAAAACTAAATTCATGTGTAGGCTTACTAACTGTAGACAGCGTATAATGTTAGTTTGTCTTAGCCTTTGACAAAACATCCCTTGTTTTCCACTTTCAAAACACACCTCTCTGACACACTTCCCTCTGTTTTTTATCTTATCTTTTTGCTTATTTCTCATCCAGAATTCTTCCAATAAAATGACTATAAAAAAAAACACTAAAAATATTGAAGTGGACTATTGGTATCAAATCTTTCTCCATCTGTAATAACTCACTTCTCAGATGGACATTAGAACACATGCCACTTAGCCAGCATGATGACCATTTTTGCAGAAGAGCAATTGGAAAGGTTTAAGGATTCAAGAATGGTGGAAACTGTTTAGTTAAAGCCCTGGCCTGAGCGTGGTTATCAGCTGCTTGAAGCTCAGTCTCATTTCTTTGCTGTGTCAATTCATGCATCCTTGGCAGCACAAAGATTCATCTTTTGTTAGACAAGCAATTTTCATTGCAGCAGCTGCTGCAGTTCATGCCTGCACAGCTTCTCCAGGATGTATACTCCAAGCTGCTAGCAAGCAGAACCAGACTGGAATGAGACACTTGAATTTTCTATCCAGAGAAGTAAACAGAACACAGCTTACAAGTTATTATTATTATTTTAATCTCCATTCGAAAATACAGATGAAATTTAGCTGCTGGGCCTTCTCAATCCCCCACCATCTCAACGAGTTCATACTGTGTAAATATTGTGATCTTAATAAATAAATACTGAAGCACAGCTGGCGCCGGCAAGATACCGCTGTTAGGTTGCTGTGGCCCTGTTATCACCAGTGGGTGATGCTAATTATTCTCAGAACTGAGGTTCTGGCATACTAAAGGAAAAGGAATGCAAGGGAAAGTCAACAGAGGTTGAAACAAAAATAAAACATTGTTTGTTTCAGACCATTGCAAGGGCATTCCACCTTTTTGAAAATCAGAGATGCACAGAGTATAGGTATGTGAGTTGCTTTCCTCTGTAAAGAAGATTTACTAACACTATTTATTTCCTAGCTTGATTATATTCCAGCGGATTAAAATTCAGACCACTTGTTTGTAAAAGCAAGAGGAGGTAATTGGGGTGTCCAAAGGACAGCACTGGGAGCCTGGAAGTCTTAAATGAGTGTACGAAGAGTGAGGGTATTTTTTCTTCCTCCTTGCTTTTCTGGCAGGTGTGTTAATGACCTAGCTTTGCACAGTATACACAAAACAGGTTCATTGTGTATAATTGTCTTGACTTGAAAAATCAGATGTTCTTTAGAAATTGTCAAGCACAGAGACGCTGCATATGAATGACTGCATTCCTTTCTTGAAAATGTCATGGTAAATTTTTAATTGCTAGCTACAGGGTGGACCTGGTGACCACAGCATCCCACACAGGTAGCGCTGCCTCATCACATTGTCATGGCCTTTTAAGTAATGCTGTTCAACTTTGAGCAGCTGGATAAGCACACACATAGAGAGAGAGTCCTGTTAAATAGCTTCTCTTTGCTTTGAACTGTTAATATTGAAGATCCATTCTTATGTCATGCTCTCCACATTTGATTACTTGCCTGCAGAGAGAACTTACTTCAGAGAAGGCAAACTGCCATTAGTACAAGTTAGATTCTTCCAGATCTCTCCCAGTATTTCCTCTCTTGTCAAGCCTTACCTCCTCATTTTCAACAACTCTTCACACCTCTTCATTATTTAAAAACAATTTAGGTGTTAAGGCAAAATGGATTGAAGCTAGTTATTCTTGTGTTTCTCTGTGGAGCATATCTGCCCCTGAAAGCCTATTACAAGGCTAGAGATAGTTGGTGATAGCTTGCTGTATTATTAAAAAAGAAAGAAAGAAATCAGTGAAAGGGATTTGGGGTTTTTTTTTATGGAAAAAAGGGTTCAAAGCTCACTAAATCTGTCAGAAAAGGTATGGCTGGTATTGTATGCGTGGCAGAAATGTACACCATTTTAAAGTTCTTATCCTTGATTTTATTATTCATCAAAAAATCATTGTCTATATTATTCTGTATCTAAAAGAAATACTTAACCAGAGAACCAAGTGACTTGTTGGAAAAGAGATCACATTTGTTTTTGATTCATTCAGTCTGAAGATGTTTTTCTATAGTTGCCAGCTCAAGTCACTAGATTAGTAAAGCAATACTCATGTCAATTAAACTGGGAAAGAGGAATTATTAGTGTTGGTACCTTGTGTGGTTTTCAGGCATAAAAATTGTGGATACCAGCGAACAATTAAAATAAAAAGGCATCTAACCTCATTCTGTTAATAAAATTATAATCACAATATGTGATATTTTAGGTAGGTCAAAAGTGTTTGCTCATCTAATTTCAAGCAGACAAACCTATTTTACTAAAATTCAAGTCATAGACCTTTCAAATTCACATCTTGGCCTTGGCTTATTTTTCTTTGAGATTCGTTTTCTTCATTCTGCTTTTCTCATTATAGTCTCTAACGTGATTCCCTCTAAATTATACTCTCTGATTCTTAGCATATTTTCTTGCTTGTGTAATTCAAGCAAATTAAACCACCAGCTTTTGAAGGTAGGCACTGAGTCCACCAGATTCACAAGACAACCCTGACTATGGAGACTGGTAAATGTTTTCTGAGTCACAGGTTTGAAATTGATTTGGATATATATTTTCGTTCAAATGTTTCCTAACCCAGCCATAATCTCCAGAATTTCCCTGTTAATTACCTGAAGTTTTCCATTGTTTTTACAAGACAGAAATGCCTTTCCTTCCCAAAGGCTTTTCAAATTCATTATTTTGAGATTTTCTCATGACAGTAAATCTTTGTTTATCTGTCTCCTTCTTGGAATGATTTTTCTTCCTGTAGTATATGAAGTCAATATGAGTTATCTTTGAGACAACCATTTTTTAAATATTAGGACTTTGATTTGCTTCCACAAAACCCAGTTTTCCCAGGAAATCATCTCCACATTCTCCTGTAATTATTTATTTCCTTTAAGATTCAAGTCCCTGTTGCTATAACTCCAGGCCTTTTTCTGTTTATGCATTCCTTTCTTGAATTTTAGTCACCAAATTCAACATAATTAAAATGAATTGATCATCTCTTTTGAATTCCTAGTTCAAGTACTTTTAGCACAAAAAGACATGCTAGTACTTGAAATGATCATTGGGTTGTGTAGAAATAAGAGTTCTACCACCCATTGTTTTGGTTTTGTTGAACCTCTGGTCAGTCTATCAAACCTTTCACACTCCAACTGTAGGTTGCTTTGAGGCTTCAAAACTGCATAGTGATTCAATTAGCAACATACCTGGCTGCTCTTAGTGATTGTGTGCCTAGTAAGTAAGCAGTAATGATGATCATAATGACAACAGCACTTTTACCATTTGTTTGGGACAAAAGTACTCAGTACTTTTGAGGGATTTTTTTTTTTTGTCTTTGGCCAACATTTTATTTACAGTCATATGAGAAGAGAGGTGGGGCATCCAATAGCACAAAACATCCTTAGCGGCTGAATTATGCTTGATCAATGTTGTTGTAGAATATATATGTCTATATAATGCGCTATATATAATAATGTTATAGATATGTATATAGAAAACATCATTTTTATGAGTTTCACTTTATGCGCTCTAGTCCTGCTCACCTCCCCATCTCCTCATATCTGTCCTTTGCCTTTGCCACCTACCTCCCAAAATAAAACACACAAGCAAATGAACAAACAACAACAAACCCAAAGCATAGAAAATATCTAATCATGGAAAATTATATTTCCTGAAGTTATGCCATCATCAGAATGAATATTTAATGAAAAATGTTGTAGAAGTGGATACATTATATTGCCCCAAATACAAGGGCTTCTACATTTATGAAAGAAACATTACTAAAGTTTAAATCACACATAGATCCCAACACATTAACAGTGGGAGATTTCAACTTCCCACTCTCATTGGAAAGATCATCGAGACAGACTCTAAATAGAGAAATAATGAAGTTAACAGAGGTCCTGAATCAAAAGGACCTAATAGATATCTACAAAACCTTTAACCTAAACAAGGTTAAACTTTTTCTCACACCACATGGAAGCTTTTTCAAAATTGACCATATAGTCAGTTACAAAGCAAGCCTCAACAGATGCATGAAAATTGAGTTAACCTATTATTCTTTATCAGATCACCATGGATTAAAGCTAGACCTTAACAACACAGAAACAATAAAAAGTCTAAACACTCATGGAAATGGAACAACTCCCAGCTCAGTGATCACTGGGTGAGGGAAGAAATAAAGAGACAAATTAAAGACTTCCTAGAATTCAATGAAAATCAGGGCACAACTTACCCTACTTTATGGGACACTATGTATTTCCATTAAACAGTAACAGTTTCATAGAAACTCACTGACAATTTTGTGTGTGGTTTCAGGACTGCAGGCTTACAGTTTATTAACATAGCAAAGGTATTTGTTTATGTTTCATATGTTTACTTTGATTCATATTAAATGTTCTCTAGGTTTGGTATATATACATATACATATATATGTGTGTATGTATTTTTAAATCCACACCATAGTAAAATTCTGTCATGCAAAATTGTATACACACTTCTGCCAATTCAAAATGGATATGGCTATGATTTTCCATGACAGCTAATAGGTTAGCTTTCACTTTCAAGTTTTCTTATAGATTAAATTACTTATATATAAATTGAATTTAATCCCTGTCTTTTACTATTAACTTAATAGTAAGTTAATCACTTACTATTACTGATGAACACCAACAGACTTAGCCACGGTTTTATACATAAAGAATTGGAGGAGCATTATTCTTCACAAGATGTGAGCCTTTACACAGTATTTCTCATCATCTTTTGAAAGTCTGAAGGCTGACACGCCATTCTCTCAGTTTTAGTACTCAGTGTGTTTAAAGTGCTGAGGCTTTATTTCTGTTCTCTGTTTTTATGATGTTAGAAGCTACAATGCAGAAGTAAGTTTCCTGGGATGTCCCCTAGGGATTTCTTGCATCCTTGTTAGAAGACAGAGCTGCAGGCTGGGATAATCTCATGACTGTCAGGAGTGAAGCATGTGCACATTATGCTTCTGAGACATGGAGAAGAGTCCCTTGAGCCAGTAATGTGTTGAAAATAGTTCATGAGTAAACACTATTCTAGTCAAATTTGCAAGGAAGCATCTTTCTCCCGGGTCATCCATCTCTTGGGACAAGTTCCCAGGAGTGTAACTTGCAGGACTTGGGAGTCTTGTTCTTCCAATTGTGTGGCCAATTGTATCCTCCTTCTGTGTGGTCCATTCTCTGAGGTTATATTCCTGCAGAGAATTTCCTAGAAAGTCTCAAAATTACTCAGTGCTAGTGTTGGGCTTTAAATGTTTAAATGTTTTTTTTTCATTTTCAAATTTTTGAATGCATTTTCATCAAATTATAATTATATGGCTTCCCCCTTTCCCTCTCCTCCCATGTCGCCTGCCTACTTTCTATTAGCTTCTTCTTTGTTTTGTTTAACACATGTTATAATATATATTATATGTATATGTTTCATTTATTTATTTACTTTTCTTTTGAGACAGAGTCTTACTTTCTAGTCCAGGCTATACTAGAACTGTCTATACACACCAGCTTTAGTTTGATTTCATGAGCACTTGACTCAGTCTCCTGTGATTACAGCTATAATCTACTATATCTGACTTAAACCTAGCTGTTTTACAAAAACACTATAACATCAGGTAGTCATTTTCAGGAGACACAGGACAGCTATGAGAAAGGAGCAGAAACAAAAGAGAAACACATCATTTATAAAGTCTCTAAATATTTACTCTAAATGATACAAAACTAACTTTGAATATGTTCAGACTAAATTACTTTTCAGTTTTGTTTTAAATAAACTTTATAAATATTTCAAAAGATGTTTCAGGGCTGGAGATGTAGCTGCATGATCATGTGCTTGCCAAGCATGCACAAAGCCCTCAGGTCATCAAATTCCACAGAAATCAAAACATCAACAAATCAAAACACCTAAATCTCCCCTACACAAATCAAAAGACTTTCCTTTTATTTCACTATTCATTCTGTATTCTGTACCACAGGGCATTTTTAGTTCCTGAATTTTGAAGTCATGATCATGCCAATTATTGAAGTGTTTAAATGGGTATTAATCTTTTTATTACATGGATACATTAACCAATTAAACAGAGGGTATTCATGTGTATGAGGGTGTATATCTGGTCCATGCGTACAAAGTGATTATGCCTGTGTGTGCACATGCAGAGACCACAGCAGAGCACTGTGTGTCTTTGTTTAGCCTGTCGTACCTTTTCTTGTGCCAATTTAGCTAGTGGGACCAACAGATGATCTGTCAGGATCAGCTTGTGTCTGTCAATTCAATGATGAAGTTAGAGGTGTGTATATTCATGCCTGAATTTTCATAACTTGAGGTTTGAACTCAGACCCTTGTGGTTTTCAAATAAATATTATCTAGTATCTGAGTAATTTCCCAAGTAGTAACAGTCACATTCTACACCTCATTCCAACCCTATAGCAAGAGAGGATTAAATTTCATCATTACTATTGGAAGAACTTATATGCAACCATAGAATATTACATAAAATGTAATTGGTAAGGTTGAACCCTCTTGTCAAATATGTGAGTACGTATGTGGAAAGAAGTGAGTACATGTGTATCTAGGGGGTTATTAACACACGGCTTGCAAGGTAAGAGAGAGCTGTTTTCTGAAGATGTTAATACAGACAAAAACATGATTGAGTTCTGGGTTTAGCTAGCAGCAATGATAGCTTTGTGTAGAATCATGGTACCCAGATAAAATCTCTCTAAATCCAAAGTTCACTAGAGAAGGAGGATTAATGATGAGAATGTGAAAGCCAAGCCCACTCAGTCATATATATTCCAAGACTTGTTTCACATCAGGATGGTGCCGATTTTTTTTTTATTTCTGAGCTTAAAAATGAATGAGCAGGAACAACAGACAGGCAGTGTGAAATCTAAGTGACATAGTGTATCCATACAGATTGCTTAATGAACATCAAAGAATAATCATGCAGGTAAAAAGAAAGAATCATAGATAAAACTATTTAAAAGTAAATACTGTAACTGATAAGATTTATGCAATGAATAATGAAAGATAACTTAGATGAAAAGGCAGAAAACCACAGGTGGTTTTTCTAGTTATCTATACCTTTGTGTAACTAGAACTATATTAAAACACAGCCTATTAACATATCTTTATAAACTGTGTGCATCTCATTGTTCTCATGTTTAAAAATATTTGCTCTGAAAATCATAGGCGAAGTTTTAAATGTTGGCATAGACCTTCATTTTGTCAGGTAGGTAAACATCTTCCAATTCGAACCCAACATTCTCAATATTGGTTTCTAGATTCAACATATTCATGCCTCTCATAGTACTGTTGTTACTTTTATACACTCAACAAATCTCTGAAATCATTTAATGCTCCCAACGTATCTTTGTTTTTCCCCAATCTGATTTTACTGAGATAAAAGCATACTGACACTGTATTTAATTAGGCAACTATGTAGGATCTAACACCTTTCCTGATCTAGGTAGGAACTAATCCTTTCCCCCAAAGTATCTAAATATCTCTACTCTAAGTGAAACAAACTTGAATAAAATAAGCATAAATAAGCACACTGTATGGACTGCTGCACTGAAAATAATGTGTAAGACTTACGGTGGAAGGCAGAAGGATATAGGGGTAAGAAAGAGATTCATAGGAGCTATGAATAGTAACAAAGAAAATGAGGATAAGAAAAGGCATGTTTGAGGACCTAACTAGGAGACTTGAAGAAAAATGTAGAGATGGGAATACATACTTCATTGATGGGATTAGGGATAGAAAGCCTGAGTTCTTGAGAACCTTCTCCTGATCATGGTATGTGACCATCTGCTAAAATATTCTTTTGTAGTATCCATGTATTTACAATTTTTTTAAAAGTAAGCCGACATTTATTCTCATTAACCTATGGATAACTAAGATTTGTCATTTTGAAGAGATTTTTAATTATGTAATAAGTGGAAAGTTTATTATAAAACATTAGACTTATTGTCTAGAAAATTAGAGTTATTCTGTCTTAGCCTGTCGTCTACACGGATGCATTATCAGTGCATCCCAGAGGCGTATTCTAGTCAAAAAGACAGTGATGAGAAGGAATGGTGGTATCAGAAACTTTGGATTCTGAGACATTTCCTAACAATTAATTATCACCTAATACAAGTAATGTATCCCAATATTTAAAATTCAGCTTTGTCATATAAAAAATGGATCAAAATGATCAAACTAAGCTTCTAAAAATAAAAATGAATTGTATGTATTAGATATCTGTTTCAATGTCAGAAGTAGAGTATTTGTTGAGTGAATTGTAAATACTTATGTTATTTTCTTAATTGATTTATTTTTGAGAACTTCAAATATGCATACAAGGAGATAGAATCATAACTACTCCCATTTACCTCATCAACTATCTGTATATCCTCCCTGACAAGGCTCCCTCCCAGCATCATGCCCTGTATGTTTTTTAATAACTCATTAACCTAGTCAGTGCTTCTTGTACACCCATGAGTTGGTGGCCATCATCAGAGCATGGAAAACTGAGAATTAGATATATTTTCAGTTAAAAAATATTCTTTCTCCCCTGCCAACTCTCCACTTTCAGAATCTCTCATTATGGGAGAGGGCCTAGACATCATGTACCTTATACATGCTGAAATTTTGGTTTGCTTGACATTCTGCATGTATTATATAAGTAATCACAGTTACTATGAAATCATAAGTGTAATGGCCATGTCATGTCCTTAATACACCATTTCACAGCTCTCTATCATCCTGTTGATCTTGTATTCATTTTGCCTTTTCTGCTGCATTAGTCCCTGAGTTTTATTGGTGGGAGATATACTTATAGGGCTGAGAATCAGGTCTATTATTTTGAACAGTTTGACTAGTCATATATATCTCTCCAGTGAAGCTTCTTTGACCAAAGTTGAGAGCAGCCGAGTTCCATGGTCATAAACATAATCAACAGGTAGTTTGACATTATCCCTATTATGCAAATAGCAAGACCTGACTGCTCTATCCATTGTCTTTTGATCATGGACACAGTACTAGGAAGAGAATTCACTCTTGTGAAGCTGACTTTAAATCCAATCAGAAAACAATGAGTAACTCCTTAACAGTGATGCCACCATTGCTCTTGTAGTCATATCAGGTCTGGTAAGTCTGTAATGCAGCCTGATTGATCCAGCCATGGTCTCTTTGGCAATAGGCTTTTATTGTGTAGTTACGATGAATAATCAAAGATAATAGCGATAACTTGTGAAGGTTTGGAGACTTCTGGGGAGCCCCTGACCATAGGGATGTATTGAATGCTTTGCATTCAATTTTTATGTAATAGCGCCTATCATTGTCCTCCCATACAAGTTTATGTTCCAACTTTTAAAATATATCCTGGGCTTTGTTTAAATCACTCACTACCCTCTCTTCTTCCACATTCTTAAGTCCCCATCTTTGCTTATCATTAATGCGATTATTGTCAGTAGTGATAATGCACAAATGTCAAGAAAAAATAAAAGCAATTCATTGTTAGGAGCTTTGCATATGCTTAGAATTCATAAAAAAACTTTAGCTCACAATCTTTAGTACCTAAAGAGCTTGTATATCAGTGTCTTCTTTATATCAACATCACCCTTTTCAGCTTCTTTTGCCTACTACTCCAAGAACTTGCACTTTCACATCACATTGAATAAGCAGATTTTTTTATGTAGTTGGACGCTTACAAAGGAATCCACAAATTGTCAAAATGCAGAGAACAAATGACCATAATCAGCCCACCCCCAAATTTGATGTTTATAACATAAAACTACACCTAAGGCTTATGGAGCATTTTGGATTGTGGATAAAGACTAGAACAACTGTTGTAAGATGGTGTCTCGTAGACAGAACAGGGCCGTTGCTCCTATGAACTCTAATGACATAACTGCCTATACAGAACATGCAAAGTCCAAACTGGTCTACATGTCAATATTGATGGGGAAAAATTTTATGACTTTCACTCCTTAGATAAAGAGATACAAGGGAGGAAGAACCAGTATTTCATTTATTTTGTGCATTAAGAGTTGAGAATTCAATCACAAAAGTTAAGCCTTAACCAAGGGCATTACTAATTGGATTCAGTAGTCTCTCTCTCCCTCTCTCTTTCTCTCTCCTTGTGTGTGTGTGTGTGTAAAATAAAGGCAATATGAGAAATAATGAATTCAAGATGAGTGTCTGGGGAGACACAGTAGGAACAGGAGGGATGGGGGGGTAGAAATGAAATAATGACGTAGAGTGCAATCATGTATAAAATCTTCACGGTTACAAAAACTTCCCAGAACTAAGTGGTGGTCAGTTGGAATCTACAGAGAGCACCCTAATGAGACAACAAATCCTGGCACATATATATGCTGAAAAGAGAGATTCTGATGCACTGAAAGGATTAGCTTGCAACACTAAGAAATCTGAATTTGCGTTGCTCTGCAGGGCATCCTATTTGAGCAGCTTGTGGGACTTCCTAGAAATTTACACCTCTGTGGAAACAACACAAATGGAAAAGTGTTAGTTTCCAAATCTGTTCCCCTCTGAGGAACTCTCCTGCTGGGTTTAAACTGACTCTTCATTTTAGGCCTCATTTACTATTTAGTCTTCAGAGGTATTTTCACCATGAACAATAGAAATTGTGTTTTAGTTTTACTTATCTTATCCATGAATAAATAAATGCTCTGAAAACAAGAAGACCCTGAATTAGTGTAAATATACTTGTAAACACTGGCTACTCACATTTGGGTTCTTTCTAAATAATAAATCTAATTCATTCTTACCTGACATATATAAATATAAAAACTGTGTGTGTGAGGTGAAAACAAGAGATCATACCAGCTGAATTAAGTAAACAGGGATCATAGGCTCCCAGAGACTGAAGTTGAAAGCATGGGGCCTACATGGGTCTATACCAGGTCCTCTGGCCTATTTGGTGTTATTGTTAGCTTGGTGTTTTTGTGGGACTTCTAACAGTGGGAGTAGGTGTGTCTCTGACTCTTTTGCTTGATCTTGAGAGTCTTTTCTTCCTGTTGGGCTGTGTCCAGCCTCAGTATGAGGGCTTTTGTCTTGTCTCATTGTATCTTGGGGTATTTGGTTGTTATCTCTTGGGCATTTCTTTTTATGAAGAAAAATGGCGGAGTAGATGTTAGGGATGGGAGCACGACATGGGGAGCTAAGAGGACAGGAGGGAGGGGAAATGGCGGCCAGGATACATTGTATGAGACTGTAATCTACCTTCAACAAAACTACTACTAATAAAATTTAGTTAAATATTAAATCAGGATATTAAAAATCAGGGATATTGATGAGGTATTTCATGAGATTATGATTCATAGACATATTGTAAAAAGTTTCACTTAGGTAAACATTACTTCTTTCTAAAATACATATTACTTTTATGTGGTGAAAATATTTGGAATTCTTTTATTTTATGTTTGAAATTAATGTTACATAATCATTATGTATACTCGAACTACTATGAAAAAACATACCAGGTCTGATTAAAAAAAATGCACAGATCTAGTCATTTGAGCCAATGAAGCCATAGATCTGCTTCAAAATATTGTTGCATAGTATTTTTACCATTGTAAAGAATTATTAATAATATCTATCAATATATCATCGCTTAACTTTTACTACATTATCTACTCTGATTTATGTGAAGCATTTTTGATATGTCTAAAATGAAAGATTGCCTCAGGTTTACTGAGATGAAGCAGAATTAAGTTGGACTTATTTCACGAAATAATGTACCATGGAATAAGTTAAGAAATGCAGTACACATCATTGTTCTAAGTTGTTTGCACTGATGTAACCACATAAGAAAGTTTGAAGGCTATATAATCTCTTATACAGATATATTTAATAGGTAAATGACAAATATGCAGAAAAGAACAAATCCACCGGTCTCTTGATATCAGTGTTCAACACAGCACACCTTGGCATGCTTTTTGACAACCATCACCATTAGCAAAAAGAGAACAGACTATAATGAGTGACTGGCACTTTGTAGAAAGTGGAGTATTTGGGATATTAATTTAGATGTCACCTCGCCTGTCATACTGACTTAAATGGCTTGCCTTATTGGTTCTACAGATGTTGTTTCTAATTTCTTCTTATCTATTGTAATACCCAAATTCTTATTGCCTGCATTGAAATTTTACTCTAAAGAAAATTAAGCCAACTATCAACACTGTACCTGGAGTAAGATATACAATGTTTTGGCATTGAAAGGATACATGGCCCTTTCCTTGCAGTCAATATTTAAAAGCCTTACCTTGTTGCTCACGTATATAGAGCTCAGGAAATGGTCATTACCTGAGTGTCATGCACGGAGATACTTGCTTCCTGGATAATTCTTGTTTACTTCTTGCTTGGTTAAGATGATGGCTATGGATTTTAAAACTCTATAGCATAATTTTAACTATAGAGAAGTTTGTAGTCTGTGATGATTAATACAAATTATGTTATGAGGTGTAAGTACAAAAGTATCACGCCTCCTGCATCACTTGGCATTCTCCATCTCTGTATCTATAACATCCTTTAGCGTATAAATCATACTCATGTAGGTGCATATCTTCTTTCCTATGACCATATGCTTAACTTTCTAAATCTACAGCAGTCCTCTTTCCAAGGAAGATCACATATTTAATCACTGGAGTTAGGGCATAACCAAGTAGGTAAATGACAAAGTTAATAGCTCTTACAGGTTTAAAATCTTTAGAGAAATAGAAATATATATTTCACAGTGGAATCATGAATCAAGAATTATGGCTTTCTCATCATTTTGTTATCCATTTTTCATATATTGTACTGCTATTTCATTAACCTAAAAATAATCAGTATCGCAAAGTATCAATATCTTTAAAACTTAGACCATTCTATTTCTTGATAAGCATGTATTAGGAATTGCCAACTTCAAAAATATAATGTCTACACAAGTACATTAGTTACACTATGAAGAAATATGCTGTGCTTCTTCTACCCTGTTGTTCTTATGTTTGGTCTTTTATATAGTATCCCAGATTTCTTGGATGTTGTGTCAGGAGCTTTGTACCTTTAACATTTTCTTTTACGTATGTATCAATTTCTTTGATCATATCTTCTACCCCAGAGAGTTAAGAGGGTGAAGATCAGATCTAGGAAGGGGAAGGGTGAGAGGATAGAAAGCCTATGGGGAGAGAAAAATGGCGGGTGGGTTATGTCTGTAATAAGCTGGGGACCTAAACAGGGTAGTCTCCTGGGAAGAAATGAGGAGGGATTCAAGCAGAGACTCCTAGTAGCAGAGAATATGGAAATCGAAGGGGAAATCCTCTAGCTAGACTAGTCTTCTAGTAAAAGGTAGAAATCACCAACCCACCCACAAAAGTTTCAATCCAGAACTCACACTGCCTACAAGACATGCAGGGGTAAAGAAAAAGGAGATAGAGCAGAGACGGAAGGAATACCAACCAATGCCTGGCCCAAGCAACAGCCCACCCTAGGAGAGAGTGCCAACACCTGACGCTATGAATAATACTCTGCCAAGTTTGCAGACTGGAGCCTGACAGAGTTGTCCTCTGAGAGGCTCTACCCAGGAGAGCTTCAAAACAGATGTTGAGACTTGAGACTCATAAGCAAACATTAGGCAATGTTTAGGGAGTCTTATGGAAAAGTAGGGGGAAAGAAAGAAGGACCTGGAAGTAACTGGAGCTCCACAAGAAGACCAATAGTGCCAACTAACCGGGGCTCAGAGGGGCTTGCTGAGACTGAAACATCAAGCAAGGACCATGTATGAACTGAAACTAGGCTCCTTAATAAGGGAAGTGAGGACTGCATCTTAAAAAGGACTTAATTGCCAGCTTCTTGATAACTTACCCTTGGCAGGACTGCCTTACCAGGTCAAAGGGGACTAAGACATGCTCAGTCCTGATGCAACTTGAGGAGCTGGGGTCAACAGGAAAGGAAGCTCAATTTCTGAGGAATAGGTAAGGGGTAGGGGTAGGGGTAGGGGGAAGGGGTGGGAGGTAGAACTGGTGGGGAAGGGTGATGGAAGAGGGATAAGGCTGCAACAAGAATGTAAAGTGAATAAAAATATAAGTAAGTTTTTAAAACTTAGAAGAAAATATATAATGTGTAAACAATTGGAGACCAGAGTAGATCTGAGCATGTATGTTCTTTAAGTGACACCATGGCTGTGGGTTTCATGGCTGTTCTCATATAAACTTCTCTGATGTGGTTCAAAAGAATATAATGAAAGTAAGGAAGAAATTTAAAATTTGATTTAAAATTCGTGCGATTAAGAAAGTGGGATGTTTAAGTTTTGTAATTTCATTCCTTTGTCTCAAAAGTGTTTTGTTGTTGTTGTTTTGTTTGTTTGTTTTACTAAATAATAGGCAAGAACTCAAAGAATCAAACAGAATAGATTAGGAGTGAAATTTTTTATTGTTTTTTTGTGTATGTGTGTACAATTTTCTATAAATTTGAACACTTTAGAAGTGTCCAAAGATACAATAGAGGAATAATGAAAGGATTCCCAGTTCTTATTCACTACATTTTATTAGCTGGTAGTAAATGAATTAGATAAAAAACCAAGGGAATGATTCTAAATTCTAACCAGTGCTTTATTAACATCTGTTTTTCCATTAAAATGGATAGTGAGTGTGTTACTCAACAAAGATGTTCTAGACATTAACAGATACTAATAACTAGGCCAAAATTTCTCCCCATCTTTTTTGTTCAGAACTGTATTATTTAATAATAATGGCTATTGATGTGAAGAAATTGTTTCCTATGGATCCTATTTACATCAAGGGTAATTTTTAAAGATGTTGAAAGATATATAAAAGAGTGCCAAAGGTATTAAAACTAGATGTCAAGCAAGCACTTATATTGCTAATTAGAAGAATCTTTCTAAATAATTTTTCTTGTAAAAAAAATCATGAAATTGTGATCTTATACATATACTTTGCTTCTTGTTGATTTGCTGGCTGATATCCTGGCTCATGATAACAGTTTTAGACCCCAGGGCAGGTTACATTTCAGTTTGTCCTGAGTCCTTACTTCACCCTTTCCTTACCCTCCCCATCTATGGCTCACGTTCAATACTCTTTAGATTGGAGAAAGTCAATAGCTGTTGGAGTTCAAGATAAAGCAGGTTTAATGTGCTTTATTTTATGGCCCTTTGCAACTACCCTGGAATAAATTTCAAGATCATTAAACAAGAGTGTAAGCACAATTTGTTCAGATCTTAATGGAAATTTGGATTGAACCCAATAAAATTATCAACTTATTTTTGCTGCTTTTGTCCCCTGTGCACAAACTCCCTCAGGCTTTGGTTGGCAAATGTGTTTGTTTGGGGCAGGATTCAGGTATTGTTACCTTTTCAGGACTGCTATCACCAGTCACTCATATGTTCTACTACTATGTCAACCTAACCATAAGATTATTATACCTCATTAAATGTTCTAAAACTAAGCTTTTAATTTGATAAGTAATGAGAAATGGATTGCTGTTGTATTTGGAAGACAATATCTGTAGCAAAACTTTTGTCAGGTTACTTCATATGCTTTCATTTCCTATGATTTGTAAAATCAATTTAATGAATTCCCTTTAAAAATAAGATCAATACACATAGACATAAATGCACACATAGGGAGGAAGAATTTTGGATAATTTTTCTTTGAGCATCATTTTACTCAAAGTCTTACTTTTTCTTGTATTAAAATAATTACAGATTTAAGATGAAATTAGACAATATTCTTTGTTCCTGAGCCAGCTTTTATAAAAATTTATCTGTTTTTTTCCTCTTTTTGTTTGTAGCATTTATCAGGGTTTATAGGGAGAAGTTATTAGGCCTCTACATGAGAGTAGGAGCCCAGCCTTCATAGGAATGTTTTAGAGACTTTCAGTAGAGCAGAGGTTAGGGATGCAAAATGAGAACAGTGGTATCATGTTTCAGAAAGGCCCAAGAGGAAGAAGACAGGTACTTGTTATTTTTTTTTTTACTCCCTCCCTTCCTTTGTTCCTTCCCTAAGATTTTAAATACAGAATAACTCATTAATACTGATGACTAAAATTGAAACTAGAATTTTAAGTATATAAAATACTGTGTTATGGTTATCGTTTTTATTTTCATTTTCAAAATTCACTTAAGGGATGAGGAATGTAGTTCAGCATGACAGAGTGTTTATTGCATAACAAAAAAAGCTATGGGTTCTCTTCTCAGCATACAAGGTATAGTGACCCAAGCTTGTTATCCTAGTGCTCAGAAGATGGAGAAATGAGGCTCAGATTTTAAAGGTCACCCTTACTATATAACAAGCCTGGTCAGCAGCCAGCATTACACGAGAACCTGAAAACAAGAACTCATTTTAAAATCTACGTTAAGTTTAGACAGATACTTTATTAGTCAATGGTGACTTATAAATTTAAGTCCATATGTAGTGAATTAACAGAAACAACCAATTTAAATCTCAGTGTACAATTATATCTCTAATCCTAATAGAAGGACCCTGGAATGGGTGTAATGGGCGGGGTACATGACGTGGCACCATATAACTCCTAGTATAGTGCTTTTCCCTTATCAATGAAGGGCAACAGGAAACTCAAGGCAGGTTTCTCACAGATAACTTGAGAAGTTACCTTAAGAACATGACTGAAGGAAAGCCTGGCAGACTGATTACACTGACCATCAGTTTTTGGTTTTCATTGATAGTATATGATACTTTACTGCTGTCATTGCCCAGGTCTAGAGATAACTTATTTTGTATGCTTAAATAAAGACATTTGTACATTCCTGACACTGGGTAAAAAACCACATGCCAGTGTCCTGTTTTCAACTTGAATCACCGAGGCAGTTCTACTGTTCTGTTACTGTCAGGACTGTATCACCAGGTGAAAAGTTCAGAAGCAACCTTTCTGTGAAGAGTGGGAATGATTGTGGAGAAAGTACAGAAGAATCCAATTATGTGACAATGTTTATATAATGAAATTTTGTATAAAGTTCTAGAAAAAATCAAATAGTATATTAGCTTCAAAATATAATACAAGTTTCTATAAATTATTAAATGTAATGCTCTTTACCACAAAACACGTTCACTTTTTTCAAAGAAAATCTTATTTTTCTTCTTTTTTTCATAACATAAGTAAAATGCAATCATGCTTTCCAATCTTAGGCCGATAGCATCCATGTGACCAGGGTCACATACTCTGGGCCTATGTTTGCTTTACTCACTGGTGAGCAGTTCCTTAATCCCCAATCCTTCTACAGGCAGGAACTTGCTAATATCAATTGGCCACGACTTTCCTTCTTTCATCCTCCTGCTTCACCAGAGGGTTGATAAAAACTTTCACCATTGATTAAAACCACCTTTGCACCTTCTCATAATAAAAACACATCTTTCCCCATGACATTCTTCTTTTCAATCTATCACTCATCTTCCTACCAAACTTAAATTTCATCAACTCTTGTACTTGACCTAAAAATCAACCTATCTTAACCTTTATGGTTGGCCAGTCTATCTTTGCAAATACTTATGTGTTCCAGCTTGTTAAGTTTCTAAGTAGAATGTCATTCAGGTGAAATATAAATAGGAGGTTCATCCTTTCCTTTTCTGATGTGTTTTCTTTTGTAAGCCAGCACTACTGGCTGAACGCACCATGAGACACCCGGTGGCATTCACTAAAGTGGGTTAATACATTTTCAACATCTTCCCTGTCAATCTTAGAAGTCTGAAGCAGTGGTTCCTAAAATGTTGTGTTAGCCCACAAAGTTTCATGTATAGTCTGCCAAGGCTGCCAAGGTTTTCAGGGAGTCTTATCAATCTTCATTGACCATTGTTGCTTATTGCATCTCCAAGACTTTCTAAACCATGCAATATCCCCAGAAACATCTATGCAATAAGATGTAGTGAAATTATTTTTGTGGGCTGATCATCCAAGTTGGTTGCTTCCTTGGATATTCCATCTCAATCCTTGGGGTCCTGGATAATAGTTGTACCATCCATTCCTCAACTCTAGACTTCGACTGTATTTGTTAGATAACCTTCATTACTAGTAAACAATTATGTTTGTTAAAAGCTTCTTGTGAACATTACCATCTGTCTCCTAACTCTGACTGATAAGCAGCTACTAAGGAACAACATATTTTTTTGATTGCCAAAATAACTGTGTATGCATATCATCAGGACTTCATGTTTAGGGTAAAAGAATAAGCACATGCACTGCCAGAATTTGATGCTGTTAAAGTGTTTTCCTTCTTTGAGAACTTTTACTTTAGCCTAGGTTGCCACCTAATACGTGTAGTGAGTGGAAAAAGCTCAAAAGTTTTGCTCCCTCATCAGCTTACTAAAAATGGCACCAAGGTAGCATTTACATGAAATGGAGATGTTGACACCATGGTATCCCTGTGGTATGTGTGATTTCTTTTTCCTATGGGATATAATTCTATGCAAAAAAACATCAATGCTCTACAACCATAGAGCCCATGTTGAGACATTTCTCTTTTTCAGTGACAAAGGTGCTATATGACTCTTAACCTTCTATAATTTTGCTGTTACAGGGTCTATTTGATTGTATATCTGAAATGAGAAGTCTGTTGATACTGTGAATTAGATCTGCAGCAGTGAATGTCACACTCAGACTTAACATGCTTAGAGGATACCTGGCAGATGAATCAGTAGAGGAGTATTCAAAGTAGAGTGTTCTTTTCTAAGCTTTATAAGCTTACCAGTTATTTTCCTGTTGACCCTGGCAGAAAGACATGATATATACTGGTTTGACTTTCCATGTTAACCTTCAGACCCTGGGATTGACAAATGCTTCTGTGATAATGGAAGATTACTCAACATAGTCATCTCTACTCATTTTAGAGTCACTGTGCACATTGCTCTCATTTTGTTCTAGGAAACCTTATAAAAATTGCCATTGTAAATACTTAAGATAGTGTTGCAGGTAAGGTTCAGGTAAGTTTGTAAATTTAAAGTATAGACAACTCTGTAAGAATATTTATTTCATACAGGCTTATTTTTAGATGGTTTATGGTTTTAATTTTTCTTTTTTCAATCATCTATGTATTTATTAATTGGTAACCAATCTATGACTTAGTTTCCTTTATGTGTTTTTTATTTATTTAATTGTTTATCTATTTATTAATTAAAATTTATTCACTTTGTATCCTGCTGCAGCCCTCTCATTTCTCCCAGTCCCACTCACCCTCCCTCTTCTCCCTCTATGCCCTTTCCCTAGTACCCTAACAGGGGAGGACCTTCTTCCCTTCTATCTGACCCTAGCCTTTCAGGTCTCATCAAGACTTACTGCATTGTCTTCCTCTGTGGCCTAGAAATACTGCACTCCCAGCGGGAAAGTGATCAAAGAGCCAGCATTGAGTTCATCTCAGAGATAACCCCTGTAACCCTTACTAGGGAACCCACTTGGTAACTGAACAGCCTGTGGGTCTGAACCCACTTGGAAGCTGAGTAGCCTTTGAACAGTGGGTCTATGTCCTCTCCATGCGAGCTCCTTTTTTGGAGTCTCTGCAGGGACCCCTAGGCCCAGGTTTTTTTTAGCTTTGTTGTTCTCCTTGTGGAGTTCCTGTCCCCTCCAGGTCTTTTTGACTCTCTCTTCTTCCATAATGTTTCCAGTAATAAGCCCAAAGTTTGGCTATGAGTCTCAGTATCTCCTTCGATACCCTGGTGGGTAGAGTCTTTCAGAGGTCCTCTGAAGAAGGCTCTTGTCCTTAATTCTTCTTTTAATCACATCAGTCCATTCTTAAATCATCCAACCTTACTTTTCAATATAATATAAATAACAAGAATATTCTCAATTCTAACATTTTAAATGGTTTAAATGTCAACTTTATCTCGTGAAGAGAAACTTTCTATTTCTGAAAGGTGAATACCTCTAACTTTGTCATTCTGTAATTTCTGAAGTGCTACATTATGACATTGTTCACTATATTAAAAAAATCTTACATAGAGCTGAATATTGTTTCGTCAAATTTTATTGGTTTTGTAGTATTTCTGTAGTATTGAGATTAATAAAATTTGAACACTCATATATTACATTTTCCAAATATTGGCAAACAATTATTATTAGTTGCTAAGTATTCTTTTTGTGATACTACCTAGTCCTAATTCTGTTAATAGATTAGGAAATATCTAGTTTAAAAATATCCTATACAAATTAAGATTTTTCTCTTCTGAATCATTAAACCTTTACACTATACAACACAATAAACATGGTAGGCTTGATTGAAGAGAGACCATGATGTTCTTTTTTTCTGATCTACAGAAGCTACTGTATAAAAATTATAGAATATCACCATTATCTTGTTTTTTTTTTTTATTTTTCTCAAATGTTTACAAGCAGGCATTTAATAAGTTGACATCTTTTAAGGTTCTAAGGAAGCTTTCCTTTACATATAAATTTTTGTTGTGCTTTTGAAGTTTTAGAAATCTTTTCAGGACTCCCATTCATATATGATTTTGATTTTTGTTGATTCCAACCTGTCAGAATTTTTACCTCAAAATATTCAATTTTTCCATTAATTACCTCCCTTAGTTTTACAATCCACAAGTCTACTTAAATCAGATTGTCTAACTCCTTATAATTAACATGTAATGATAGAAACTTCTCCATAGTATAAGTGAGCTGTTTTCATTACACTCATATTTCCTGACAGATATGAGTGCTTTTTACACATCCAATCTTTTTTTTCTTTTTTTTAAATAATTTATTTATTTTTATATCAATCACAGGTTAGGTACTTTGAATCCCAGGCTTAGCCTCCTCCTTTATTCCCTCCCACCTTCCCACTCCCTCCCTCATCTCCCTCCTCCCCACCCCCTCCAAGTCCACCAACAGGGGGGGGACCTCCTCCCCTTCCATCCAATCCCAGCTCATCGTGTCTCCTCAGGGCTGGCTGCAATGTCCTCCCCTGGGATCTAGCCAGTCTGTCAATCCCCGGCTTGTATGGGGGAGGGTCAAAGAGTCAGCCATCAACTTCATGACTGAAACAGTCCCTGTTTCCCTCACTAGGGTCTTCAGTCTGAC